>CAUYUJ010014841.1:285626-315626 GCA_963575745.1 Prorocentrum cordatum | reverse complement strand
ATGGCGTGGCATTGCGCAAAGAAGCGTTGCATCACAAAGCATTGCAACGCAAAGCACAGCGGCGCAGAACGCAACACGGCACAACATGTTATGGCATGGCGCCGGGTTCCTCCCCGGGCTCCCCGACAGGCTCCACACAAGGCGGGGCTGATGGAGAGCACCTGCTTCCAACATCGCCTTCTCAAAGCAAAAACGGGGCCCCGGCTTGATACCTCCTGGAAACGATGACGCCCCAAAGTGGGGGGGTCTGCGGCCCAACATCCTGCCCCTCCCCCTCCTCTTCATCCTCGCTCCTCACTTCTCGCTCCTCCCTCCTCGCTCCTTGCTTCTCGCTCCTCGTTCCTCGCTCCTCGCTCCTCCTCCTCCTCCTCGCTCCTCCTCCTCCTCCTCCTCCTCCTCCTCCTCCTCCTCCTCCTCCTCCTGCCCCTCCCCCTCCTCCTCATCCTCGCTCCTCGCTTCTCGCTCCTCCCTCCTCGCTCCTTGCTTCTCGCTCCTCGTTCCTCGCTCCTCGCTCCTCCTCCTCCTCGCTCCTCCTCCTCCTCGTCCTCCTCGTCCTCCTCGTCCTCCTCTTCCTCCTCCTCCTCCCTGCGCTTTGCGCCCTGCGCCCTACGCCCTGGCCCCATCCCACGGCGGCTTCTCCTGTGGCCCGCGGGGCACGGCGAGCAGGCGAGCCCGCCCGAGCCGCAGGCGCCGGGGGGGCAGGGGCCGCCTCGGCCGCCGGCCGTGCTGATAACGATGACGACGATGATGATGATGACGAGTATGATGATTGTGATGATGATGACGATGATGATGCTGCTGCTGATGATGATTATTCCTCGACGTTAGGACCAACATCTGATATAAAGACATTGCGTACAATGAAATCAGACTTCAAAGATCCGTCGCAGAGAGCCAAGTGTCTCGTGTTGCCCCGCATAGGGCCGTGCTGCCAGGGTGCTGCGCAGAAGGGCCTCCTGCGCAGCGCATGCCGAGCAACGTGCAGGTGCTAGCTGAAAAGATGTTCCGCCGCTTCGTCTTCGGCGTTTGTATCGAACTCGAACTCAGGTGGGGCCTCCGCCCCGATTGGCTCCTGTGATGGCACGGCAGGAGGATGGGTTGGAGGCGCGACGGAGGAGGGGGGGTACATGACCGTGACCGTGCCGCTGCTGGCAGGGAGGTCTTCGCCTCGAACAAAAATGACACGGCGCTGAATAGCCTCCTCTCCCCTGCAACCTGCATCGTGCCATGCAGGTTCATTCTGGCAAAAAGATGGGCTCACTGCTCGAGGGTCTCCAGCCAGCGGCCGACCTCTTCCTCGAGCCAGCCCGCTGGGGCCACGCCTCTGCGATGGACCGCTTGGCCCTCGGCCTCGAGGGCACGGCTGATCAAGACTCGGCCCTCCCACGTGGGCGCGCAGATCAAAAGCTTCGTCTTGGTGTCGTCGTAGCACTTCTCCAGGCGCACGAAGGAGATGACATCGAGGAGATCCCCCTTGCTGATCTCGGCCTCCGCCTCGATGTCCTCGGGCTCCGCTCGGAGCAGGTAGTTGCGGATGGCCCCCTTCATGGATCCGCCCACGTCGCACTTGTGCAGTCCTTCCAAGGCCGCGAGCGCGAGGGGCGGGGCTGGGGACCCTATCTCCTGCAAGCGTTTCTTGTCCTCTGGGGCGCCGCTCTTCCTGAGGGAGTCCAAGGTGTGCTTGTAGCCCTCGAGCTCCTGCGTGATGGCTATGATCACTGGATGCTCGTTGCTCATCGTGTAGGTGTCCGTGTTGGTGCTGCTGTTCAGCCTGGTCTTGTGTGTCGTCTGGAGCAGCAGCTTCAGGGTCGACCGTAGCAAGTCAATCAAGTTCTTGTCCTTGCTGCTCCAAGCCTTGGGGTTGTGGTTGCCGCGGCGCCCGCGGCGTCCTCCACGGCGAGCTGGGCGTCGGCTGGGCTGGTCGGTCTTCTTGTCCTTCTCGCCGTTGTCTTCCTCGTCCACCTCGATGGGCGTGGCCGCTGGCGCGGCTGCTCCCCCGTCCTCGGCTGGTGTTCGTGGTGATCGAGATCGCCTCTGCGGTGGCGGCGGCAGGCCTGGCGGGCGCGGAGCCTTTGTCCCCTTCTGGCCTGCCGCGGCACTGGAGGCGGCGCCAGAGCCCTTCGAGCCCTGGGAGGAGTCCAGCGGGAGTCGCCACGACGCTCTCTGCTTGGGCGGCATCCCCTGGCCCAGGAGGTAGCACAGGAAGAGTGGGCGTAGAGGAAACAGTAGCCGTTCGAGGTGTCCCTTGAAGCGTTGCATGTACTTCTGCTGCTGGACGCCGTGCTGGTCGTAGCCGTCGAAGTGGTCGGTGCCTCGCTCTGCTGCGCAGGTCGCTGCCTACGATGTGTTTCACCGACTGACGAATGGCAGCGCGTGCGGCAGGGGTGCCCTCGACGGCAGGCGAGGGGCGGCAGCTGGATGGCGCGGGGCGCGGCGGGTGGGCGCTCGGAGTGGCCGAGCGCGTGGTAAGCCTTCTGACGACAGGCTTGAGCATGGAACCCGATGGCGACGGTGGTGCATGTCCTAGGACGTGAACTCGGAGTTTTTGCTGATCGTGATATTCATGTTGGCATGCATGGTCCAAGGCGTAGTCCCGCAGGGGACATGTAGTCCATGTTGCTGGGACCCAGGGATATACATGGTGCGTAAATTCTGGGATGCATCTACCTGCTTGTCATGCTCGTCGTAAATGTCTAACTGCGTGATCTTGATTTGGGAATGTAGTTTGGCACACGATACACTTGTTGTCGATCTGTAGCGTAGTCAATACCGCTGGCATACCATGTCCTAGGCTCTTGGATTTGGTTTGATGCGTGGCGAGCTGTTTGAGCGTCCCGAACCGTGCCTGGCACGACTCGATGTTGCACACGAAGGGGCGGTTCGTCTCGTCATCGGTGTCCGTCTCGTCGTATGCTGACGCCGAGGGGAGAGAGGGGGTGAACACGCTGGCCTCGGGGGGAGCCCACTGAGTCGCCCAATAGGATGCCCTGAGTGTCCGAACATCGCAGCTAAGAAAGGCCTCTCGAGCCCACTCGTCGTCCCAGAAGTTTTTTACAACTCGAGGTTGCCATGCTTCCTGAAAGCTCTCGCCGATCGTGTAGGACGATAGGCGCATCAAATCGTCCGCGAGCTGCATGGCCCACGGGTGCACGTTCGGGCCTGCGGAGAACTCACCCTGCGAATTGAGGGCGCCAGCGCTGACGGGGCGGTTGCTTATGGCCGCCTGATGCTCGAACTTGCACCTTCCAAAACAAGCCGCGAGAAAGTGGCCTTGATGAGCGCGTGATCGGATGATGCTCTGCCACCAACTGAGCCTGCGCACGAGTAGTTTGATGGCGGTCGGTGCAACTTGCCATTCAAGAAAAACTTGACGGGTGGACAGGGATCGGTGGTTGTTGTTGTCATCCTCCTTGTGTGCCGTGCCTCTCATCACATCATTGGTCGTAGTTGGCGGGCCAGCGAACTGTCGAGCCTGTGGAGCTCTGAAGGGGTCAGCACGTAGCCTTCGAGGCCCGACCCCAGACCCTCCCAGCGACATTGGACACGAACGCGGACCGTTTAGCCTTCCAAGGTCCTCCAGAAAACCAGTAGTTGCCCAGACGGCACCATCCAATCTTTCCTGATTGTATGCGGGCCTCGACTTCACGACGATTGTTGTTAGCAACGTGTACATATCCTCCGAGATGAACCAAGTCCTGGACAGCATTCCCAGAAATGTTCCGTTCGGCCTCCTTCGTAGCCCCATGGGTGCCCAGTGAAACCAGAGTGTCCTGCTTACTGATGTTCTGTGCGTAGCCGCCAGCCTCGAGGGCCTGGGAGGGCGTGTTGTTTTCGATCTTATCAATCTGCAGCGCTTGGAGGGACGTGCCATCTGGCACCAAGAGGATCTTGACTAGATCGTCAATGCAAGCTCCAAATTGCGCATCGTGCTCTTCGCCAATGAAAGGACAATGTACCTGAAACGGGTTTCCCTGGACCTGGGCCATCTCCTGGGACCACTGCATGGCTAATGGATAAAATGATGGCATGAAAAGGTCAGGCTCGTTTGAGTCGCCCATCCTCCCTCCTGTCCCTGGTCGAAGAGCTATGCTGGCATCAGACGCCTGCAGAAAAACTACAGCACCATGTCGATGCTGCTCAAGGGGGGGATGAACATGTTCGTCTTCGCATCGAAGTGTGTGAGCTGCGACCAGTCGCTCGTGAGAGCCTGTCGCGAATGCGTTCCGCGTGTCGTACTACTTACAAAGAAAAGAAATTCTGGCTGATCTCATCTGCCATATCAAAAGCTTAGCAATAAGCATGAACGACCCGCGGCGGCGGGAATGAATGCCTCCGTGCGCCCACGGCGGTGGGTCGAATTGGGTTCCATACTGAATGAGTCCTATCCTAAGATGCAGACGCCAAGAGTGGTCGAAACAATGAAGTAAACGCACGCACGCAGGAATATCCTGAATCACGTTGCCAGTGGGGCTTTTCCATTTTTTTGCCGATGGCGACCGCCTGGCTAGTGAAAGCCTGGGCGGGTAGAGATCCACATCGATGGACGTGGGCCAGTAGTGTGACGAAAGTCTGGATGATGGTGGAGATGACGTCGCGGTCGATCACGAGCTTCCGTCGACTGGGTTGGTAGACTCGCTCGGCGAGCGGGTCCGCGTACTGATAGTCTGCAGTGCCATGCCCCATCCCTGCCCTTTGAACGCCAGGGCGCGTCAAATAGCGCGGGGCGAGGAGCACGATGGTGAGTCCGATGGGCCACGCCCAAGGTGGATTGTAGCGCCTCCGTTTCTCCCTCCACAGCCGTTTCTGCAGATGGTCGAGCTCCCCTGCTGCTGTCTCGATGTCATGGAGCTCGGGGGCGCCGATGTGCTTCCCCACTGGTTGAATGTCGTTCGGTTGGGCCAATAATCGTGGAATAGATGTCGGGTCGTCGATATACATACTGGCGTAAACAGGCGTGGCCGAAAGTCCCCCTTGAACGGCTGGTTAAGTGAGGGCGTCTGTGTATTCGGCTGCGGTGGGGCGCGTGGATGGTAGTGCAAGGTATGATCTTCGTCGTGGCCCCGCCCGTCGTCCTGCTCGGATGTACGTAAGGCCCGCGACTCGGGAGAGGTCGCGAGTAGCCCACGCGTCGCGGATGTCCTGGTCAAGACTGACTTTCCACCAGTGGTCCATCCAGCGCTGGTGTGCTCGTAATCGTCGTTGGATCTCGCGCAGGGTAGCATGGTTGAAGGGTAGTCGTCGAGCTCGGTAGTCGGCACGTTCTTTAAGCAAGCGGAGGCGTTCAAGTCGAGCTTGTTGGTGCCATTGTGGCTGTCCTCCTCCTCCCTTTGTATACTACTTGCGGCCGCATTCACGAATGATATGGGCGATGAGAGCGTTGTGGCGGGTCGGAAGCTGATCCATCTTGACAACTCGGATGGCCTCCCTGCGTTTGCTGATCTCGGCGTAGACGCCATTGAGGAAAGCGGCGCGGTGGGCGCCCGTCTGGAGCCCAGCGGCGAGGAGGCCGAAGTCCCAGCAGATGCTGTTGTTCTTGATGTTGGCACCGCTGACAGGCATCTTGATCTGCATGATCATGGGGACGTGATCGGCAACGTGCAGTAGGCTACGTAGGTTGGCGTGGATCTTCCAATTCAACTTCACGTATTTCACAATCTCCATGAGATTGTCGTATCCGATGAAACAGTCGATGCGTGATCTCGCTTTGTTGGGCCCGTAGTAGGTGTTGCACACGTCAATAGTCGATGCGTGATCTAGCTGTGTTGGGCCCGTAGTAGGTGTTGTCCACGTCAATGTGCGTGTTGATGGCTGTCAACTGATGGGTCAGCATCTGGTCGTGAATAAAGCGTCCGGACTCGGTCTCGTCGCTGGCGTGGTAGCTGCCGATCGCAGTGTCAGTATGGAGCTGTCGTGATCGTCGTCCTAGTCCTTGGTTGAGGTCTGTGAACAGGATGGGTGTGACGCGAGTGGGAGTATTGGTGAGTGTCTGCAGTACCCAGCTCCATAATCGTCGGCATCCTGCTTTCCAGTGTTGGTGATGACCCGCTCCGCTCGGCCCTGGTGGGAAATGCGCCACAATGGGTCGAATGCGGAGCTGGCCTCGATGGAGCTCGATGCGCCTGCGCGGCCCCGTAGGTCGGGTTGGGGGGGGGGTGTAGTACCTTGACAATGTCTATCTTTCGGAAGTGGCGCTTAGATACCGCAATGCTGCAGCCCGCTGAGCTATTCGTGTGGGCCCCCCTGCCCCATCCGAAGTGGACCCATGTGTGGTGTAGGCTGTCCTCAAGATGGTGCGGGGCGTCGGTAGTGCGTTGGCGTATCTTGGTACCTACGTACATCATGATCTGTATAGCACGGCACGTGTCGGAGATGTGGTCGAGACGTCCTGGGACTCCCTTGAGCGAGAATGGGTTCCATCCCAATATTGTGATGGCCTTCGTAGTGGCTTGGTGTGGGCGTTCGTCAGGGTCAGGGCGGCGTGGGGGTTGGCTGGCCAGTAGGCCAGGCGGGGAGGCGTCGGCGGAGAAGTAGGTCGGTCGTCGGGCTGGAAATTGATGTTCAGGTCGTTCGTCGCATGGTTCCCGTTCATGTCGAAAATCAATTCCAGGTGGTAATTCAATGTCAGCGCGCCATTGTTCCACTGGTGGCAATTCATGGTTTGCGTGGTGTGCTCCTGCGTGTGCTGGCCCGCCGTGTCCGTGTTGATGTTGAAATTGAAGCTCAGCGTCCAGCAACTCAAGATCAGCATGTGGTCCTGCATGTGCTGGCCCTCTATGTTCGTAATGATGTTGAAACTGATGTTCAGCTTCCAGTGGTGGTCCTTCGCAAACTGGGTGTGGAGCTGGTGGTGGTGATGCTGGGGTCGGGGCTGGGCGGCGGCTGTAGCGCGGGACTCGTGCGCGTCGTGGTGGGCCCTGTAGTTCCCGTGCTGCAGCATCGGCGTTGTCGTCTGGCTGGTGGTCAGGTGCCATGCGTTCGTCCATGTTCAGCGAGCAGGTCCTGTCGCTCAGCAGGTGCGCGGCGCCCGCGCTCTGGAGCACAACCTTGGCGGCATGGCCGTCTGCGGGGTATCGTCAAGAGGCCCTCTGCCTTTCGGGCAACGGCGAGAGGGCGGTGACTGGAGGCCGCTGCACCTTCGGTGGCCTGAGCCTCGGCGGCCTTTAATGATGATGATGATGATGATGATGATGATGATGATGATGATGATGATGATGATGATGATGATGATGATGATGATGATGATGATGATGATGATGATGATGATGATGATGATGATGATGATGATGATGATGATGATGATGATGATGATGATGATGATGATGATGATGATGATGGACCCATGACGGCCCAAGAGGCCCCCAAGACGGCCCCAAGAGGGCCCCAAGACGGGCCAAGAGGCCCCCCAGACGCCCAAGATGGCTTCTAAGACTGCCCCGAAGCGCCCCCAGAGGGCCCCAAGTCGGCCCAGAGAGGCCCCCGAGACGGCTCCCGACGACGTCAGACGTGCCAGGAACCCACCAAGATGGCCGAAGTTGGCTCGAAGCTGGCCCATGACGGCCCAAGCGGCCTCCAAGAGGGCCTCCAGGAAGGCCCGAAAAGGCGAAAAACACGTATCTTCCTCAGGTTGTTGAAGGATTTGGGCGTTTGCCTTTTAACTAGGTTCCCTTAGGGAAACACTTGTTGAAACACGTGTTTTCCTTAGGTTGTTACTTAGCTTCCTTAGGGATTGTGGCATTTGCTTTTTTCTGCCTTCCGACGGCCCCAGACGGCCCAAGAGCCCCCAAAGATCGCCCAAAGATCGCTCAAGAGGCCTCCAAGATGGCCCCAGAACCGCCCAAGATGGCCCCCAAGACGGCCCCAAGGGGCCCCCAAGACGGCCCAGGAGGCCTGTGAGACGCCCAAGATGGCCTCTAAGACGGCCCCGAAGCGCCCCAAGAGAGCCCCAAGTCGTGCCAGAAAGGCCCCCCAAGCGGCTTCCGACGGCGTCGGGCGGACCAGGAGCCCACCGAGACGGCCGAAGATGGCCTCGATATGGCCCAAGACGGCCCAAGAGGCCTTCAAGATGGCCCCCAGGAATGCACGAAAATGCCAAAATCTTTGATTTCCCATGCGTCCGGCCGTCCGACGGCCCGAGACGGACCAAGTGCCCCCAAAGAACGCCCAAGACGGCCCCAAGAGGCCCCCAAGACAGCCCAAGAGGCCTCCAAGACGCTCAAGATGACCTCCAAGACGGCCCAAGAGCCCTCCAACACGTCCTCCAAGAAGTCCCGAAAGGGTCAAATGGCCTCCAGACGGCCAAGATGACCTTCAAGATGCCCACGTGTTCCCCGAAGGCTTTCCAAACCGATTCGGAAAACACATGGTCCGGTAGCTTGGCAGGTCTGGCCTCAACGTTCGGCCATAGGCGCTTCCAAAAAGGCAAAAAGGCAGGGGGGCGGCGGTGATTCGCCGTAGGCGTCTTCGATTCGCCGCCCCCTGTCGATTCATCGCAGGGGTGCCTGGCGTGCTAAACTATTTCGCTTTGGGTGTGGGTTCTGTTTCCAAAAGAACTCCCCCTGGGGCTCAGGCGCTTCCCGCTGGCCACCCAGAAGACCTGGTTGCAAACGGTTGTCCTGCCCCAGACGGCCCCAAGATGGCCCAAGATGGCTTCCAAGACGGCTAAGATGGCCCCAATAAGCCTCCAAGACGGCCCAATATGCACCCAAGACGGGCTAAGATAGCCTCAAGATGGCCTAAGACGGCCCAAGAGGCCCCCAAGAGGCCTCCCAGGCGCTCCAAGAGAGGAGGCCTCAAGACGGCCCCACGACGGTTTCGAGTGCCCTCCGAGCCCTCCGAGGACCCCCCCACGAGGCAAACATGGCTCCAAAGCCAAAGGAAAATCAGTGTCGCCTTCTCGCCTGTTCGCTCCCGCTGGGCTCATGAGGGCTTGCGATGGCCCCAGGGCAGCCCAAGAGAGCCCCCAGAGGCGCTGGCTCAAGAGGGCCCCAACAGGGCCCCACGAGCGCCCCGAGAGCGCCCCGAGAGCGGCCCAAGAGGGCCTCAGGACGCAACGCTTGAGCCTCACAGGGCCCCCAAGGGGGCCCGAATTTCTCCCCACCCCTTTTTGACACGTGGGCGTTTTCGGAAACCCTGAGCCCAAGACACGTGTTCATCTCTTTCGGGGATGGACAGACCCCCCTTTAGCACAACGTGGTTTAGTGAAAACGACCCGAGGCCCAAACCGGGCGGGCGCACACCTGGAAAAGGACGGCCACGGCGCCCCCTCGAGAACCGAAAACGGACAGTTCACTAATCGACGTGTCACTGTTGGGGGTTCTGTCCAGCCCCGACTCTTGGGGGAACACATTTGACCTCCGCCGCCTTCCGCCGAGCTTCCGCGCTGACTTCCGCTGGCCTGCGCCGGCGGAGGCGGCGTCGCTGTACTTCTCCGCCGACCTCCTGCCGTCCCTTCCGCCGAGGAAGAGATGAGAATTCCTTTTCGATCCTCGAAGGCAAGGCCATTCCTAGAACGCCTCACAGGGGGGCCAAGAGTGCCCCAAGATGCCTCCCACACCCTTCCAGGGAGCCCCAAGATAGGGCCCCCAGACCATCGAAAGTGAGCCCCGAGGGGGCCCCAAGAGTGCCCCGGGAGGCCCCACGGGGCCCCGAAGAGAGCTCCTTAAGATGGCCCTCGTCGCCCTTCAAGAACATCTCACAACGACATACCTCCAGAGCTCGACTTCTCATTCTCCGTGTCATCGTTAGTGTCTTCCCTCCTCCTGTCCTGCCTCCTCCCTCCCTTCCCCTCCCCCTCCTCCTCCTCCTCCTCCCCCTTCTCCTCCTCCTCCTCCTCCTCCTCCTCCTCCTCCTCCTCCTCTTCACCATCATCATCATCATCATCATCATCATCATCATCATCATCATCATCATCATCATCATCATCATCATCATCATCATCATCATCATCATCATCATCATCATCATCATCATCATCATAATCATCCTCAGCATCATCATCATCAGCATCATCTTCTTCATCATCATCATCATCCTCATCATCAGCATCATCATACTACTCGTGCCGCGTTCGTCCTGATCCTCCTCCTCCTGTTCTTCCCCCTCCTCCTCCTCCTCCTCCTCCTCCTCCTCCTTCTCTTGGTCCTCCTTCTCCTCCTCCTCCTGCTCCTCCTCCTCCTCCTCTTCCTCCTGCTCCTCCTCTTCCTCCTCCCAGCCCCGAGATGGTCCCAGGAGGTCGGGCATGGCTTAAGATAACCTCCAAGAGGCCTCAAGACAGCCACCGGACGGTCCAAGATAGCTGCGCAAGGCTCAGGATGGCTTCCGATTGCCTCTAGCCAAACATGGTTCACGATAGCCTCCAAGCGGCCTCAACAACGCTGCGATCGTGTCTGGATAGGCTGGTGGGAATACGCGAAGCGCCAAGTATTGCCAAGCCATTCGTGAACGTTACAAACTTGCACCCATGAGTGCGCACCGCAGAGATTACGCCGCAAAGCTTATACCACATAGCTTCCACGACATATCTGACACGACATAGCTGGTACCACACAGCTTACACCGCATATGTTACACCACATAGCTTGCACCACACTGAAAACATCGCAGATGATGCACGACATAGCTTACACCGCCTGTCTTACACTACAGCTTGTACCACAAAGCGCGCAACACATATTACACGGCATAGCTGACATACTATAGCTTACAACGCATAGCTTACACACGTAGTTTACACCACACTGCGTACACCAAATAATTTACTGAGCATAGCTTTCAACGCCTGGCGTGCAATACACCTTACACCATATATATATATATATATACATGTGTATATATGTACACATATATATATATACATACCTACATATTGGCATATATAGGTGTGTCTATATATATATATATATGGGTTGCACCGCACAGCTTGCACCAGAGCATGGATGGCACCACATAGCGTAAACACCATAGATCGCACCACCGACCTTGATCATCAATTTTCAAATGCATCACTGGTTGAGGTCCACACTGCCAACCAGCTGAGAAGGAACCTGCCTCTATCCGTTTCACGGTTAGGAGCTGCTAGTCAAGACGAATGTGCGCGGCGCTGAAGCGAGAGCCTCATTTTGAAAAGGAGTCGCCCTCAAATCTTGCAAATGCTGACGTACTTTAAGACGAGTCTGAACGGCGGTAGGGCGAGAACATGATTCTCAACGCGACACCTCTCCATCCGTGTAACTTTTGGGGATTCCAAGCTCCAGGGTCATAATAGGGAAGGGAGTCTCTGGCGAAACGCCCGTCACGCCATGCCGACACGTCTGGTGGTCAGGCGAGGGAGCATTTGCACAGAAGAGGGGGGAAGTGAGGTTCCAGGCGGCACACACACACACGGACGGCTAGGATGACCTCTCTGGCAGCGCAAGGACGCTGCGACGACGCTACGGCGACGAGGACGACGGCGGCGATTACGACAACTGCGGTGACGGTGACCCCAAGATCCCTTCCGGGGCACGTTCCGGCAGGCAACTCCCAGGGGAATGCGACCGCGGCGACGCAGGCGCCGCCCGAGGCCCCAAAGGCCCGAAAGTGCGGAAAGAAACACCGATCCTCGATCCTCGAGCCTCGATCGATCGATCAGCGGCGAGAACGTCGACATACGTCGTCGTCGTCGACGACGACGACGTGCCGCAACGACGACACCTGCGCCCCCTTCTCTTTGGGCCCAGTGTGCTCCTCCTCTTCCCGAGGCTTCTCCCGCTCGTCCTCCTCCTCTTGCTCGGCGCGATCCTCGACGACGCGCTCCTCGACGACGACGACGACGACGACGACGACGACGACGACGACGTGCCGCGGCGGCGACGACGACGGCAGCCAAGAGGCCGCAGAGGCGGGCACCCAGCGCCCTCGCGCTGCCCCCCGCATGCCGCGCGAGCAGGGCCACGGCGATCAGGGTGCAGCAGCCTGCGGCGGAGGGACTCTCTCGCTTGCCCGCCCCGTCCGGGCCACATGAGGCGTGGGCCTCCCGGGCCCGGGTCGGGCGAAAGTGAAGGGAAACTGGGACACACAAATAAATACACATAAATAAAAATAATCCCCATATTTTCCTATATTTTCTGGGTTTTTGACTTCCCCCCCAATTCCCATATTTTCTTATATTTTCTGGGGAATCGCCGATTAATTGTGTCTGTGTGTTTCTTTTCCTCCTGATGAAAATCAGCTCACGCAGCTGATTTTCCCGGCGCCTCCCGGCGCCGGAGGCGGCTATGTATCAAAGGAATGGGCCCCTCGGTGGGGCCGAAACCGGCTGCATGCAGCAGATTTCGTGACCCCCCCTTTCCCAATCCCCCCCTTTCGCCCGACCCGAAAGGCCCCTGCATCTTCACCGCGCATCCTCACGATACGGGTTGACTGCAGGCCTCGCCGCCGCGGCGGGGCCTGCCTCGTCGGCAGGCTGGTCGGGCACAGTGCCCGTGCCGTGGGTGGACGCCCGCTCCACGGCGAACAGGGATCTAGCAGGGCACCGGGACCAGAAATTTGGTGCCCAGCCCTGGGATGTACAATGCGGGGGCGTCCGTCCTTGATGGTGGTGCGTCCGAAAAGCTCCCCTGGGGTACATCCCAGGGTCTACCCTTTTGTCTGAGCGGCCGAAGTGTTGGGCGGAGCTCGGGGACTGGGGGGGAAACGTGCCTGCGAGAAGAGGGACTGGGATCGGGATCGGTTATTTGTTCCGCGGGACACAGCCTCCGACCGGATTTGCGCATAATCTCAGATCAAGCGGCACTGCGAATCAGATCGCACTGCCATTCAAATCGTCAGACACAGCCGGGATGAGGAGGAAGGGGGACAAGGAACAGGAGAGCGAGGGAGGCGAAGGAGGCAGGAAACATATCAGGGGAGCGCAGCTCGCGCTGCGAGCGCCACCCTGGACTTCGCCGGAGGCGCCCCGCAGAATTGTCCCACACAAGCGCGCGATGAGAAGAGGAGCCCGCGCGTGCGTACACCGACCAGGGGCCGGGATCGGGATCGGGCTCGTGGAGTTCGGGCGTCTCCTCGAAGCTGTCGCGAGCGAATGGGGAGACCAAAGACCAAGACTTCGGGGCGAATCCGACGGTGGCGACGAGGGCCTCCGAGGAGGCCCAACAAGGTGAAAACGGGCAAGGGCAGCGTCCGAGCTTGCTCTGACCCCGTCTTGAAGCTCCCGACGGCTTTTTCGCGCCCTGATTCCGGGCCAGAGCCGCTCCCTGATCCGAGCAACGACGACGACGGCGACGACGACGACGACGACGACGACGACGACGGCGACGACGACGGCGACGGCGACGACAATGACAACGACCACGACGACGACGACGACGACGACGACGACAACGACAACGACAACGACGACGACACCGACAACGACAACGACAACGACATCGACGACGACGACGACGACGACGACGAAGGCGACGGCGACGACAGCGACGACGACGACAACGACAACGACAACGACAACGACGACGACGATGACGACGATGACGACGACGACGACAACGACAATGACGACGACGACGACGCCGTGCTAAAACTCTGCGTGGCGAATCGCGGTCGACCGCCAACCTTTGGCAAGCGGCCCCCGCGCGCGGACGGAGCCGCACAGCTCCTATGTCGCTCCTAGGTTCGCGCGGCGTTGGCGCGCGCATTTTGGCACCGCGCCGATCCTTCAACCTTGAATCGATCGCGGCGCCGATCGTTCGAGGTTGAATCCCGTCGGGTCCAAGGGCATTGCAGAGCCCCTCGGCGCCTCCGCGTCGCTCGATCGTGCGGAACACGACCTAGAACGCCTGCGCGGGCGTCGCGGGCGAGCTATCGCCGCAGGAATCTGCCGTACACCGTGCCTGGCCAGGCCAATACTGGACCCCAGGCTGGATCATACCGTCAACCCGTAGATCAGGGACGGACGGTGACGACGCCACGGCCTTGGAAGGCCATGCCAACAGTTTGCGAGCGGGGCGCGGCCAGCGATAGCCGCCAAGGATGGCCCGAGGGGGATGGATGCCAGGGCAGCCTTGGAGCACTGCTCATCCTTACCGCAGCCGGAAGTCTGAGTAAGAGCATTCGCATGTTCAGTGATCTGGGCCAGCTTCCTGGACGCTTCCGAAACAAAGCCTGGGCCAAGTTCTGCTGCCGATGCTGGAGAGGCGAAGAAGCTCGAGAGACTGGACCAGCTCTCTGGCAAGCTGGTCAAGAGACTTTGGCCCGGCTTTCGGGAGGAGGATTCTTGATCAGATGCTCGACTGTATGCGTGGAGGCCTCAAAGATGGGGTCCGAGTAGATGGGGTCGGAGGTTCGCGCCGCATCGCCGATGCATCGCCGATGCATCGCTCACGTCGGCGTGGAGAAAATCGGGCTCCACATCAAGCCGCATCGTAGATGCATCGGCGATGCGTCGCGATCCTCCGACACCATCTACGTGGACCCAATCTAGGAGGCCTAGATCCCGGACCCCTGACGTCGTGTTTTTTTTCACAAGGTCGACCCCCAGAGGTCTGGACCCCTTCCACAGGCCCAATTTCTCATCCTGGAAATGTTCGACGGCCCCGAGGCCCGGAGAGGGCCCCCATGGAGGCCAAAAGTGGCCAAAGACCTGCCTTCTCGACTTCTTCGCAACGCGAGGGGGCCTGGGACGTAGGCGGGCTGACTGCGCCCAGACCTCGGCCGGCCCGACTTCGTCCACCGGCGGTTTCGCGCCGACTCGGGCCCTCAGAGTTTCGTTGGCCCAAAGGGGGGGTCCAGCTGAAAGAGGGTGGTGCGATAGAGCTGGAGCAAAGGTATTGCAAATGTACTGCGCCGGAAAATCGTATTGCACTGTATTGCAGTAGTGCGTTGCGCGCGAAACCCAACAATATAATTGCGCCCTGGAATGTATTGCACGCCCCAAATCGACTGCAACCCACAATTCTATTGCACCAGATCTATTGCAACACCCCCTTTTCGCTGGACCCCCTTTCTGGGTCAACCCCCGAACATCGGCTCCAGGGGCCCCCTTCAGAGACGGCTCCGGGGCGAAGGACTGGCCCTGAAGAAAGGGGTCCGAAGCATCTGGGGCCGCGGGCTGGCAGAAGAGATCGGCGGACCGATCAGCGGGACCTTTTATTCACCCCCTTTCGGGTCACCTCCATTACCACCCGCCCGCGCCCGGGGGGCCGATGCACCTGCCCCACAAAGGGCCGGAGTCGGCGCGAAATCGCTGGTGGACGACATCGGACCGGCGGAGATCTGGGCACAGTCAGCCGGCATCCGTCCCAGACCCCTTCGCGTTGTGACAAAAAATCAGGACGGCAGGTTTTTCAGTACCGTCGGCATCAGGGGCCCTTCCAGGGCCTCGGGGCCGTCAAAAAGCCATTCAGGATGAGAAGCTGGTCCTGGGGAAGGGATCCAGACCTCTGAGGGTCGACGTTGTCAGAAAATCATGACGTCGGGGGTCTGTGGACCCACTGGCTCTCAGAAATTCCAAATGCATCTCGATCCGAACCTGCCTTCGCCCTGGAGGAACCAGCAAGAGCATACTCTGCACTTCTCCGTGAGCGTGGGAGGGTCGCCGCCATTTCCGACAGCCCCAAGCCCACCACCTCCGTCGCAGGGGACCACCGCGCGCCGAGTGCGCTCGAACCCCAAGCGCGGTGCGCCGACGAGGCAGGTTGATCCCCGTCGGGGGGCACAGTCAAACGTGTATGAAGGACGGGTGGCAAGGACGCAAGACCCTTGGAGGCCGAAGTTGGGATTTTTGGGGCGGCGAGCGACCGGTAAAAACGGCAAAGGACGGGCTGCAGAGGCAAGAACACAATGGCACCCTAGATGAAGGCACGCGTCCTTGCTTGGCGCGTTGACTGCACCCAGGATTCGTAATACAAAAGGACAGGGTCCCAATCCTCCCAGACGGACAACTTCGGACCCCCTCCAAGACAGCTCAAACTAGACCCCCAAAAAGATCGGACCCCCTCCTTGTATTGTAAAATCTGAAATATGTGCCTGCCTCGCCAAGCCAGGAAGGTGTACCCGTCGATCGGAAGAATTGGGTAGAAACATGAAGTAGAAAGGCGTTGGAAGTAGATTGCCCTTCCACCCGCCCACTGACGAGGAGGGAAGAGGGAGGACCACTCCACTCTTGGAGTAGGAAGAAACCTCAAGTCTACTAGGATATGGGAATCCAGAAATCCGCCACCATGCCGCTGGGCACGGAGTGGGCATGTCCTAAAGTCCTGGGCCATATCCTCGAAGCCTCAATCCTCACTCCTGAGGAATCTTCAAAATGACCCAGATCCTTCGCTCTCCAATCTTCTTGGGCTCGGCGCGCCTTCTTGCGCGACACTGCCGGGCCCGTGAAGGCCTCTAACCCACAACCCAGGCACGGTGGCGGGATGGGCCGGAGGCCACGAATCCGCCGCCGCCTGTCGATTCATCGCAGGGGTGCCTGGCGTGCTGGATCTTTTCGGTTTTGGTTTTGGTTCTTTTTCCAAAAAAACTCTCCCAGAGGTTTTCGGCCCGTCCCGCCGGCCGCCCCCCAAGACCCGCAAGACGCACACGCCATCGCCCAATCCCAATTCTTCCTCCAAGACGGCCCAACATGATGGTCACGTTGGCCCAAGATGGCCTCCAAGATGGTCCAAGATGGCCTCCAAGTCCACCCAAGATGGTCCAAGACGGCCTCCGAGACGGCCCAAGAGGGTCCAAGATACCTCCAAGTTCGCCCAAGAAGCCTCCAAGACGGCCCAAGACGGCCCAAGAGGCCTCCAAGAGGTTCTCCAGGAGGGCCCGAAGAGGCCAAATCGTCCACTTGACGATGCTTTTTGCAGATCACCCGCGAGGCGCGACCCCACGCGCCTTTTCTCTCCTGAGACCGGGCCGAAATGGCTTCGGCCACACACGCACGTTCGCACGCTCCGAAGGCAGGCTCCCCTCACCCGATACCCCTCAGATTCATCACAATCTTAAAATTCGTGGTGACCTGGGAGACTGCTCGCACTGCCTCAGCAGTGTCATCCATCTAGCGCTCCGGCTTCACCTTGCGGTCGATCACCTCGTTCTTTAGGAAGATCGGAACCTCGGCGTCGATCAGGTTGTCCTCGGAGGCTCCAAAGTCTCTCACCAGCAGGCGAAGCAGCTTCGCACGAAACAGGGGGTGATCGTTGAGCTCCACATTGACTGTCTCGCAGATCGTCTGGATGCCCAAGTGGTAGCTCTCGTTGTCGGGCACATGGCTGTAGCGGCCTTTGCCCTCTGGTATCTGCCAGTCGTCCGACTCCGCCTTCTCCGGGGACTTGAACTCCTCGTACTCGCTCCATGCAGGGTTGCGGAACGTCGCTACCGCCGTCTCTCCTCCATCCAGGGCTGGGATCACCTCGCCTTTTCATGAGCTTCTTGTACACCATGTCCAGAGACTTCAGCATCCGGACAGCCTCGTCTCCCACCACCGCCTTGGTCCGGACGGAAACATACCCCGAGCCCTTGCACCACGTCACGTGCACCTTGGTGCGAGCTAGCAGGCCTTCTGTGTTGGCCAGCGTCTCCATGGTAGTTGTCACATGGCACTTTCCCGAAGCATTCGTGATGTCCGAAGGTCCAGACGCGAGACCCTCGAGGAAACTTCGCACCCCCAACTCGCTCAGCGAGGTGGCGTACTTGACCATGCCTGCGGAGATCCTGCAAGAACAGGGCTGCAGCGTTGGAGTCCGATCTCACTTGAGCCGAGAGAAGCCTTCTACGTTCCCGTTCCCGAGCAGCAGCAGCTAGGACCGTAGGTTCATCGGCCAGTTGATACTCCCCCGTCACCATAGTACCCCGTATTAAATCAGCAGCCTCCGCCTTGTCCTTAGTAAAAATGTCGGCTAGTTGTAGAGTCGTAGGTATCCATCTTACCGTAGCCCCAAGACGTTTCACACCTTCTTTGATAATTACGAGATCTACTGCTACCCGCTTGTCCGTAGCCGAACCCGCACTGCTACACGACACCATATGATCATAAAGTGATTTGCAATCCGTGACTACGATATGATTTAACCGAGGAAGGAACTTTGACCGAGCCTCCAAAGTAAACTTTGGGTCCAAAGCTTCCAGGAAGATGCACGCCAGCCACTCCACATGTCCAAGAGCATCCATCTGAACCTGAGCCTCAGCAGCTGAGGTAGAAGCCGTAACCCGACGAAGACGATAACAGCGCCAGCGCGGCGGACTCCAGGGGGCAAGCATGTTTTTGATCATGGTTTCGTCGGTGGCTGCAATAACATATCCCGCTTGGGTTCCGGAGTTAACGGCATTTTGATTAGAAGCATCAGCATGAGCAACCAATCGAAGTCGGTCTAGCGGCATGTGTCGAACTCGCCATCGCATCGAACTGAACTGCCTCGCCCGTCGAACCAAATTGTTTGCATGTCGAATATGTCCCACCGTCGATTTCGGTAAAATCTGTTGTCCCATCGATACTTGCACCGCGATATCCGGTCGAGTCTCCCGAGCCAGCCAATTTCCAGCACCCGGCATCGCTCGAACGTTGGAAGTCTCCCGATCGGTAGCTGGAAGTTCGGGCGAGCACCTAGGACGAACACCAGCTGGTTGCATCTCAGTGGCGAAACCCTGCTGAGATATGATCAGATCGAACGTATGAGGATCTTGCCACAGCGAAGAACCACCAAACTCTCCTTGGCCTACGCACCACTTCCGAAAGGGAAACGACTTGCGCAGATGTTGAATAGCAACACGATATTTTTCACCGTAGCCGCCAGACAGCGTGTCGTCGACATGCGTCGCGATGAGGCCGCACAGCTGGCCTTCATCGTACAAGTAAAAGATGCATGGGTCCATCTTCGACTGGGCCCAGCCTGAGTCCCCAGATTCAGGACTCCACTGCAGAAGCGCATCACGAAACTTCTGCCACCACATGGCCGGGGAGTCGTTCAGGCCGTAGATGGGCTTCACAACCTCCAAGATCTGATCCGGCGAAAGACCCGGCAGACCACAGCTTGGCTGTCGGAGGTAGATCTTCCCCGTTGGCCTGTTGAGCTCGTCCGCCCCCAAGAAAGCTCCAGTCACATCGGCGATGCTCATCCTGAACTTGTTTGAAGCCAACAGTTGATACACAGCAGCCTTTCCATTATGCAAGAGCGTGGGTGATGATGTCTGTCGCTCACGAACTAACTGCAGCAGGTCAGGATCAGAGTAGCCTTGACCACATAGGCGAGCCTTGACGATCTCGTTCTCGTTGTCGTCGACCTTGGAAGTCATCGCCATGCGGCTGCCGAGGATACGATCGGGACTGTCACGGCGAATCCGAGCGGAATCTTCTGAACTCAACGGCCTCAACGCATGCTTCTCCACGTGCACGCTGTTCCACTCCTTCTGGATGCCCGCCGCCACTTTTGCCTTTCCCTCCTCAGAGCACCACTTTGAATGCTTGAGGTTGATCTCCTTCCGACCGTTCGTCAACAGCACATCGCCCACCTCAGCGTCGTCGCACTGGCCGGCGTACAACAATCCAAGCTCCTCCTCTTCATCTAAAAACGCCATTGTCCCAGACGAGCCTTCATCGGGTCGGGGTCGGAGTGCCTCGTCACGTCGACGGAGATCCTCCTGGCGAGCTTCAGCTTCCCGTTTAGCCACTGCAGCTGGCGGTGGAGGTAGACTCGCAGGGTACATGACACCACCAATAGCTTGGCCCGAGACATCCAGCGGCGCTCGGAACTCACTGCTCTGGGCACCTGCGTCCAGCAAAACGGACGGGGCGCCAGCACCAGACGCCTGTTGTCCCCCGCCTCCTGTGAAAGGGGCGCCCTCGGTGCTGGTCACCTGGTCCGGCGACGGTGAACCCACGGCTATGCCATTGGGGTTTGCCTGACCCAGCTTTTCCACCCCAGCATCAGCAGCGGCTGCTCGAGGTGGCTCACCAGCCGCAGCAGCAGGCGCGTCGGCAGCACCAGGTGGTCCACCTTCGTCAGTGATGTCCAAGAACCCTCTCTGAGGTCCAGCCCCAGACATAAACTCCCGAGCCAACGTCTGTAGCTCAGGACGCACAACCTCCTCGGCCAACTTCTCCTCCTCCGTGGCATGGCGCAGCTGCTCTGGGGACGCCTTCAGCACCACGCCAGGCATAGCCACCCAGTAGTTGCCTCGAACAGGTCCGATGACAACTCCAGAACCTCGCCATCTCGCATGAGCTTTCTTCCCAGGAATACCTCGGCCTCGACGCCAAACTGCCGCGCGATCACCTGGTGAAAACTCCTGCACCACACGGGGCCTGGCATCAAGGGCGGCACGAGTAGCCCGATCATCCATCCGCCTCAGCACCTCCGGTCTGGCAATTTGAAGGCATTTTTCAGCGTACTCGAAAGGTTCCTCTTTCAGCATCATGCCGCTCGCGACTATGTCCGGGGTATCCTGAAGCATGTCAGCGGGCACCTCTGGGTTGTGACCCATCGCAATCTGGTAAGGCGAGTGACCGTGCTTTCTCAATAGAGAATTCTTCGCCACCACTGCCGCATCCAGACACGCCAGCCAACGTTCCTTCGTATCGGGACAGCGTTGATCCAAAAGTTTGTTGAAGATGTCCTCGAAATACTGCCCATGACGCTCAGCTCGGCCAATCTGCTCATGCGCCTCTCCAGCCGCATCATGAGCCTCAATGCCCTGGCTGTCGAGGTAGTCCATCAGCTTCTGACCGCAGTTCACCTTGCTCGCGTCGAAACGAATGATCTTGGGAGGCCCATAAGGTTGGATCCAGGGTGAGTGCAGGGCCTGACGCAACACATCACCAGTCTCCGTCTCGGAAAAGGCCGTCATCATCTGCAGCGAGCTTGTCCCACACACGACGTTAAGACACTTCACCTTCATACTCGGAGTCCACCCTCTGAGCTCCTTCACGTCCATCTCGAGCAGTCTCAGGGGCGCCAGGTCACCGTAGTTGGCAGCGCAGCCGGACGAATGAGTTTCGGCTGCCTCCTGCCCTCACACGCAGAACATTTGAACTCCCGCGCAGACCTGATCACCATCTCGCTGGCATTCGCGTGCTTGAGCACTCTGATCAGATCCTCGTTGCTAGGATGACCCAAGTTGGCGTGCAGCCGGCGAAGGGTACCCTCGAAGCTAAGACGACGTCGCTTCACGACCTCCTCCCCCGCAGTCTCCGCAGTAAGCACATGATCATACCCTTTGATCTCGTCCACTGCCAACTGAATGAGAAAGCTATCTCCTAAATCTTCCACCAGCTGAGGTGGATGAGCCTCCGAGAGCACACTCCGTTTCTTTCCACGTGAACACCCAACACAAGACTGATGCAAATGCTTCTGATCGCACCATCTCTCGGATAAGACCCACTTTAACATGTCACAGTTGGTTGCAACATTCCATGTCTTCTGAATCGGCAAACCTGACTCTGGATCCTCCAGGCCAACCTGGCAGCCCTGGACCGATACTCGGTGCACCGATGGATCATCACATAGTCGGCGGAGACCTGGAACGTCCCACGACTTTGCCGTCGATGGGGCCTCGAAATAGAAATATCCACCATATACTTTAACCTTCCGAGCAACTCGAACGCCGAATATAATAAAAATCCAAAGCTTCCCGAAGATCCGCATAATATTTGTCTGGGTCTCGACGCTTGTCTTCTGGAGTAAGCCGCTGAAGTACCGAGAATAACCGACACGGGGGTGACATACCCACGACCTCTGGCCTTTCCGTATCCACCATCCTTAAGGATCTTGTCTCTATGGCTAGATATTCGAGCATCCCATCCATTCTTCACGTCCAAAGACCCAATATTCTGGAAACCTTGCTTCTCCAAACTCGGGCACAGACGAGGGATCGAGAACAGCTCCAGGCATTTGGGTTTCCACTTGTGCTGCTGTAGTAGCTCAACCAGAAACTTCTTCAAATCTCGACGATCACGGCGACTGAGGATCCCAGAGACTCCAGCATTCCAGCACTCAAACGTGTCGTCAAAGTCTGGACAGAAAACCTCATCGACCTGAGGGCCCCGGCCCGGCCCTAGCGAAAACCCGCGGCGGCCTCAGCCACCTCAGTCACGAACGACTCCGAGACAGGCTCCTCCCGCTTGACACCTACCTCTGTCGATAAAAACTGCTTCTGCGTTTCATTGATCAGCTCACACAAATTCAGTTGGTAATGTCCACTCTTTGCTTCCCACAGCGAGATCGTCACATTCAACTTTTCCAGGATCATACGGTCACGAACCATGTCAATCACTGCACCCAAACTCTTCAACATTGGTTTGCTAAGCAACAGCGGTGCTTTCCCCGGGACAACATACAATCTCAAACTCAGCTCCTTGCCACCCGTCCTGCACTCGATCTCCACATACTCGATCGACCTCTGGGTCTGCTGATTTCCAAATCTGAACGTTATAGGTTGATGCACCAGACGCTTCGCCTTCAAACCAGCTTTTGTCATCGCGGCCTCGTGCTCGGATAGCGTCTCTTTTCCAATGAGTCCTCGGCCACGCCCGGTATCCACAACACCGTGCCCCACATCGTGAGACGAAATCAGCACATCCACTTCGTCCTTGACCTCCGTGATCTTCTCGAAATAGATACACAGGGTATCCATATCATCGTCGGAATCTTCCTGAGCCACCATGGCAGGCACTGTATCTGCAGGGACTTCCTCCACGAATGTCACTGGTGGCATCTGCTTCTGAGGAAACGGTCTCGGACGACGCGGCTTCTTGCAATCTCGACTGAACTGACCCACCTCATCGCAATTAAAACACTTGGTACGACGAGCAAGAAGCTTGAGATCTGGTTTCTTGGGACCGAAGCCGCGTGATAACTGCTCCTTGGTGATCTTCTTTCTCTGCTCCTTCCATGTCACTAACACTTGAATGGCATCAGCTTCCTCAATCACCTCATCTGGGGGCTCTGGCTCGGCTGCGATCAAAGCGTCGATCTCCATTTCCAGCTGTGACTCGTCCGGACTGGTCTCCATCACCTCGTTGACGCCAACATGCTTGTCATGCCGATGTGAGCCTCCATAATCCGCCAGACCATTTGGAAACGTAGTTCGCAAGGCCTGAGCAACTTCAGCTTCCATATATGACTTCGACGAGGCGGCAAGAACAACAGCCAGGTTCTGAGACGGCAACTGCGCACCCATCAGAAGTAAGAAACCCTTGGCCATAGACGGTAATGGCACACCTTCCGCATCTCCACGAGAGTATGCTGCTCTTGCACGACCACAGAACTGGGCCATCGTCTCACCACGCATAATCTTGAGGCTGAAGATCTCGGTGAGCGCCTCGCCCAGACGATCGTGGGCGGCAAGGTCAGGAAACCTCTCGTCCAGCACATTGAAGATGAGGCCCTCACCTCCATCGACTTCGAGGTCATCGACGTCCAGCGTCTCAACAGCACGGGCAGCGACATCATCTAATAAGGTAAACAGTAAAGGTCCTGCCGCAGCCGCCGGAACACCACGTGCCTTCTGAACAATCAAATACGCGCTGGCCCACTTTCGCCATGTGCGATATTCCCTGCTTGCATCTGGGCCAGCACCTGAAAAACGGCGAACCGCTCCACCTGAGTTGGGCTCATTGTTATTCACCATCCCGCCGTGGATGAAACTTCACAACCACCAGTGGGCCCTGTTGTAGGCCTCGAAATAGACGCCGACCTCGGCGTTGCACGACTTCACGCCTGTGAAGGGAACCAGCTCCGCGCTACCAATGCAGATCACCCGCGAGGCGCGACCCCACGCGCCTTTTCTCTCGTGAGACTGGGCCGAAATGGCTTCGGCCACACACGCACGTTCGCACGCTCCGAAGGCAGGCTCCCCTCACCCGACACCCCTCAGATCGGCAGTTTGGGAAGGATTTTGGTTTTTTGTCGTTTCGGCTTCCCGACGCTCCAAGACAGCCCAGGAGGCCTCCAAGAGCGCCCCAAGACGGCCCAAGAGGCCTCCAGGAGCGCCCGAAGACGGCCCAAGACGGCCCCAAGACAGCCGCAAGAGGGCCCAAACACGGCCCAAGAGGCCTCCAAGACGCCCAAGACGGCCTCCAAGACGGCGCCAAGACGGCCCCAGGAGGGCCCAAGAGAGCTCCAAGACGTCCTCCAAGAAGGCCCGAAAGGGCCAGGACGTCCTCCAAGAAGACCTTCAAGATGCCCACGTGTTCCCCGAAGGCTTTCCAAATCGATTCGGGGAACACATGGTCCGATCGCTTGGCAGGTCTGGCCTCAACGTTCGGCCACATAGGCGCTTCCACAAGGGCAGGGGGCGGCGGTGATTCGCCGTAGGCGTCTTCGATCCGCCGCCGCCTGTCGATTCATCGCAGGGGTGCCTGGCGTGCTGGACCTCTCGGTTTTGGTTTTGGTTCTTTTTCCAAAAGAACTCTCCCAGTGGGTTTCGGCCCGTCCCGCCGGGGTACCGGGAGGATTGCCCAGGAGCGCAAACTCCACGAACAATCCTCCCTGAAACGGCCGTTTCGCTCGGGACATCCTCAACAAATCGCGAAGATGGCCCAAGATGGCCTCCAAGTCCGCCCAAGATGGTCCAAGACGGCCTCCAAGACGGCCCAAGAGAGTCGAAGACGGCCCAAGACGGCCCAAGAGGCCCCCCAGAGGCCTCCCAGATGGCCCAAGATGCCTCCAAGAGGTCTTCCAGGAGGGCCCGAAGAGGCCAAAATCATTGATTGTTCCTTTGGTTTGTGAAGGATTTTGGGATTTGCTTCTTCTTTGAATTCCGACGGCTTAAGACGGCCCAAGAGGCCCCCAAGATCGCCCAAGAGGCCCCCAAGAGGGCCCCATGACGGCCCAAGTGGCCTCCAAGATGGCCCCAAGAGGGCCCCAAGACGGCCCAAGAGGCCTCCAACACGCCTAAGATGGCCTCCAAGACGCTCAAGATGGCCTCCAAGACTGCCCCGAAGCGCCCCAAGAGGGCCCCCCGTTGGCCCAGAAAGGCGCCCAAGACGGCTCCCGACGGCGTCAGACGTGCCAGGAACCCACCAAGATGGCCGAAGTTGGCTCGAAGCTGGACCAAGACGGCCCGAGAGGCCCCCAAGAGGGCCTCCAGGAAGGCCATAAGAGGCCAAAAACATTGATGTTCCTACGGTTTTTGACGGATTTTGACATTTCCTTCTTTTCGGCCTTCCGACGGCCCGAGACGGCCCAAGAGCCCCCAAAGATCGCCGAAAGATCGCCCAAGAGGCCTCCAAGATGGCCCCGTGACGGCCCAAGAGCCCTCCAAGACGTCCTCCAAGAAGGCCCAAAAGGGTCAAAATGGCCTCCAGGCGGCCAAGATGACCTTCAAGATGCCCACGTGTTCCCCAAAGGCTTTCCAAAACCGATTCGGGGAACACATGGTCCGATAGCTTGGCAGGTCTGGCCTCAACGTTCGGCCACATAGGCGGTTCCAAAAAGACAGGGGGCGGCGGTGGTTCGCCGCAGGCGTCTTCGATCCGCCGCCCCCTTTTGATTTATCAAAGGGGTGCCTGGCGTGCCGAACGATATGGCTTTTGGTTTGGAGTCTTTTTCCAAAAGAACTCCCCCTGGGGCTTCGGCCCGTCCCGCCGGCCACCCGGAAAGGCGCTCAATCCGGAACAAAAATCACCCAAGATGGCTCACGATGGCGCTAAGATGGCCACGTTGGCCCAAGATGGCCTCAAAGATGGTCCAACATGACCCTTAAGATGCCTCCAAGATGGCCACGATGGCCTCCAAGACGGCTCAGATGGCCCCAAGATGCCTCCAAGACGGCCCCAAATGGCCTCAAGACGGCTCAAGACGGCCCAAAGGCCCGCAAGATGCCTCCAAGACGGCCCAGAGGCGTCCAATAGGTCCTCCAGGAAGGCTCGAAGAGGCCAAAATCATTGATGTTCCATAGATTTTTGAAGGATTTTGGCATTTGCGCCTTTTCGGCTTTCCGACGGCCCGAGACGGCCAAGAGGCCCCCAATGTCGCCCCAAGATCGCCCAAGAGGCCTCCAAGATGGCCCCGTGACGGCCCAAGGGGCCCCCAAGACGGCCCCAAGAGGACATGGCCTCCAAGATGCCTCCAAGACGGCCAAGATGGCCTCCAAGACGGCTAAGATGGCCCCCAGATGCCTCCAAGACGGCCATCGTTGCCCCCAAGACGGCCCTAGATGAGCCCAAAAAGAAAGCCCCCAAGAGGCCTCCAGGGCACAAAAACTACCAAAGAGGCCTCCAAAACGCCCAAGATGGCCTCCAAGACGGCCCTGGAGCATTCCAAGAGGGCCCCAAGTCGGCTCAGAGAGGCCCCCCAAACGGCTCCCGACGGCGTCGGACGGGCCAGGGGCCCTCCAAGACGGCCGAAGATGGCACTAAGATGGCCCAAGACGGCCCAAGAGGCCTCCAAGAGGGCCTCCAGGAAGGCCCGAAATGGCCCAAATCATTAATGTGCCATGAGTTTTTGAAGGATTGTGGCATTTGCTTTGTTTCGGCCTTCCGACGGCCCGAGACGGCCCAAGTGCCCCCAAAGATCGCCCAAGAGGCCCCCAAGACGGCCCCAAGCCCAAGACGGCCGAAGAGGCCTCCAAGACGCTCAAGATGGCCTCCAAGACGGCCCAAGAGCCCTCCAAGACGTCCTCCAAGAAGGCCCGAAAGGGTCAAAATGGCCTCCAGGCGGCCAAGATGACCTTCAAGATGCACACGTGTTCCCAGAAGGCTTTCCAAACCGATTCGGGGAACACATGGTCCGATAGCTTGGCAGGTCTGGCCTCAACGTTCGGCCACATAGGCGCTTCCAAAAAAGGCAGGGGGCGGCGGTGGTTCGCCGCAGGCGTCTTCGATTCCGCCGCCCCCCGTGGTCTTGCCACGGAGGTGCGGCTGGGCTTTGCGCTCTGGTCCAAAAGAACTCCCCCTGGGGGCTGCGGCCGCTCCCGCCGGCCACCCGGAGGGCTGCCTCAGAGACGGCCAAGATGGCCAGATGGCCACCCAGACGGCCAAGATGGCCTCCAAGCTCGTCCAAGATGGCCTCCAAGATGACCCGAGAGGGTCCAAGGTGCCTCCAAGACGGCCCAAGGCGGCCCAAGAGCCCCCCAAGAGAACTCCAGGACGGCGAGACCTCCAAGTCATCCTCCAGGAGGGCCCGAGGAGGCCAAAGTCTTTGATGATCTTCTTTTCGGCCTCCGACGGCCCAAGACGGCCCAAGACGGCCCAAGAGGCCCCCAAGATCGCCCCCAAAGCGGCCAACAGGCCTCCAAGATGGCCCCAGGACGCCCCAAGAAGCCCCAAAGACGGCCCAGAGGGGGGCCGAAAAAGGCCCAAGAGGCCTCCATGACGGCCAAGATGACCTCCAGACGGCCCTGAAGCATCCCAGAGCCCTAAAAGGCCCAAGAGGCCTCCATGACGGCCAAGACGGCCTCCAAGACGGACGTGAAGCACTCCAAGAGGGCCCCAAGACTGCCACCGACGGCGTGAGACGGCCCAGGAACGCCCTAAGACGGCCGAAGAGGCCCCGAACAAGCCCCCAAAGGCCCCCGAGAGGCCGAAGGAGACGCCAAAGAGGCCTCCAAGAGGATCCCAGGAAGCCCCCAGGAGGCCCCAAGAGGCCCCAAAGAGGTCGACTCGTCGTCGTTCTCCTCCTCCTCCTCCTCCTCCTCCACCTTCTCATCCTCATCCTCATCCTCATCCTCATCCTCATCCTCATCCTCAGCAACATCATCCTCAGCATCCCCATCCTCCTCCTCCTCCTCATCCTCATCATCATCATAATCATCATCATCATCATCATCATCCTCATCCTCATCCTCATCCTCATCCTCATCCTCATCCTCATCATCAGCAACAGCAGCAGCATCAGCATCAGCATCAGCATCAGCATCATCATCAGCAGCATCAGCATCAGCATCAGCATCAGCATCAGCATCAGCAACAGCATCATCATCATCATCATCATCATCATCATCATCATCATCATCATCATCATCATCATCATCATCATCATCATCATCATCATCATCATCATCATCATCATCATCATCATCATCATCATCATCATCATCATCATCATCATCATCATCATCATCATCATCATCATCCTCATCCTCATCCTCATCATCCTCATCCTCATCCTCATCCTCATCCTCATCTCATCCTCATCCTCATCCTCATCCTCATCTCATCATTGTGCTTATTCCTCCTCCTCCTCCTCCTCCTCCTCCTCCCCCTCCTCCTCCTCCTCCTCATGTTTGTGCCGCCTCCTCCTCCTCCTCCTCCTCCTCCTCCTCCTCCTCCTCCTCCACTTCATCTTCCTCCTCCTCCTCCTCCTCCTCCTGCTTCCTGTTTCCGCATTTCGGGCCACGCTGGTCTGCCCAGCGCTCCCCCCCGTCAGGGCCACTCGGGCTAGGGCTCTACAACTATCGCCGATGCGTCCCAATGAGCCCCAACTCAGCCTGACTCCTGGGCGCCAGCAACGAGCCGGAGTCCCAAAGCGCGGGCAACGAGCCTTGGCAGGCAGGTCTCCTGGCGCCCGAGGCTCCAGGGGGGCTTCGCGCCCACTGGAGGCCCTCGTTGGAGACGCCACCAGTCGGGCAATTGCCGCGCTACCCCAAAAGATGGGCACCGGCCCACGCAAGCTTTGCGACGCATCAGAGACCCACTTATCACCCCGGTCACCCGCTTCCGCGCGGCGGCGATGCCAACAGCCACGCTGGCGAGACGACGCCAACAACCATGAGAACAACCAAAAGGACCGCGACTACAACAACGACCGCACCTGCGATGACGACGACGTCGACGCCGACGACGTCGACGCCGACGACGACGACGACGACGACGACGACGACCACGACGACGACGACGACGACGACCACGACGACGACGACGACGACGACGACGACGACGACGACGACGACCCCGGCGGCCACGACGACAAGGGGCCAACACAGGAGGGGGGCGGGCCAACACAGGAAGGAGAACGGAGGGAGGCAGGGCGGAGGGGCATTCGGCGCCAGACCCCCTGACAGGGCTGTCCCACAATGGCCCTCTTGCAATGCCAAATGCCATTGTGGGACACCCGACTTCCCGCTCCGGCGATGGCGGGGGCCTGGCCTGGGATCCCAGGCTGCGGACACGTAGGTCAGTGCCTGAAGTCGCTCCATTGGGCGCAATACTGGCGTGGCTTGCCCGAGGCGCGGCAGGCGGCCCGGGCCGGCCCAGGAGCGCGCCAGCTGGCGCCCTCACAGCGGCGCTGGAGCCACGCGGCCGCCGCCGCTGCCCGCGGTGCCGCCTCCACCGGAGGTGCGCCGATGGTGAGGTCCACGCTGCCAGGCGCCTCTGCGGGCAATTACCCCAGGGGTCCGTGGCGTGGTGCACTGCGGTCTCTGGAGGCCCGCCGCACAAGCGGCACGGGGGCACAGGTTCCAGTACAATGCGCCAGCCAGAGCTCCTTGGAGTGGCAGCCGCGCCCGCGCGGAGCAGCCCGTGGAGCAGCCCGCTGCCGCGAGGTGCTGCACGCCCCACGCTCTGTCCCTGGCCGCCCTGGCGCGAACCTGCGGCGGTGCTGCCAGCCACGGCTGCTCCACTGGCGCACTCAGCCAGCGCTTCACTCGGCTCTGGAACGCTGGCAGGATGGATCGCCGGCTGGACTTGCTCCATCTCTGGGGCAGACCGGGTCGGCGGAACCTGAGGCGTTCCAGGAGACCCACCACCGACGCTGCCCAGGAACCTTGGACTGTCTCCGCTATCTCCAGGGCCGCCCGCGCCTGTGCATAGCGGGGTCACTCTGACTCTGGACTCTAGCCCACAACATGCACGCCAACTCGCGGTAGCGCGTGGACCACCGCTCCTACCACCCGAGAGCGTTCAATATCGGGAGTCGAGCCACCTGCCTGGAAAGGCCGAGCAACCACATGCCCCATGCCTCCTCCTCCTCCTCCTCCTCCTCCTCCTCCTCCACAATATCCTGTTCCACACGTGTTCCCCGAAGCGTTTCAACGACGGCTGGAGGAACATGTGGCCCGATAGCTTGGCCAAGCTCTAGCCCAACTTTCGGCCACACAGGCGCTTCC
>CAUYUJ010014841.1:278126-283126 GCA_963575745.1 Prorocentrum cordatum | reverse complement strand
TGTTTGCACTAAGGTTTTAGCCACATGTTGGCCTCTTGGGGGGGGGCACTGATTAAGATGACTCCAAGAGCGCCTCGGAGAGCCCAACATGACCTCCAAGATGGCTCAAGAAATCCCAAGATGTCTCATACTGGCTTCCTCTGTGTGCTGTCCACTTCCCTGGTCGAGGCAATCCCACCAGCCCTCTGGGCGTCGGTGGTTTAAGGCGTTTCCTCTTCCACCCCTCCCTCTTTCCCTTCGGGGAGGGGTTTACCCCTCCCCCTACCCCCTCCCCGTGGACCTGGACGAGGGGGGGGCCGCGAGCGGTCAGAGCGTCCAAAACGGCCTCGGCGAGGAAGCCAAAATCATTGATTTTACTGAGATGTTGGCCCCGTTTTGGCCTCCTGAGGGGGCAAAGATGGCCCCAAGAAGCGCCCAGGAGGCCCCCAAAGGCCCCAAGATGGCCCCAAGAGGCCCAAAGAGGCCCCCAGGATGCCCCAAACAGGATCCCGAACGGCCCACAGAGGCCCCCCCTGAGGCACCCAAGACGCCGAAAAGCCCCTCAGGACGACCCTCTACTCGCCTGGGCGTCGTTTCTGGACGGGCTGGTGGGGATACGCGAAGCGTTTCCCCACCAGCCCTCTGGGCGTCGGTGGTTTAGGGCGTTTCCTCTTCCACCCCTCCCTCTTCCCCTTCGGTGAGGGGTTTGCCCCTCCCCCTACCCCCTCCCCACTGACCTGGACAGGAGGGGCGGGGAGCGGTCAGAGCGTCCAAGATGGCCCAGGACGGCTCCAAGAGGGCCTCAGAGAGCCCAAGATCGCCTCCAAGATGGCTCAAGATAGCGCAAGATGCCTGAAGTTGGTTCAGAAGACGCTCCATCACGTTCCAAGACCGCTCCAAGATGGCTTCAAGTGCCCACAAGAGCATCATTAGAGTGCCCTCACAAGGCCGAAATGCTTCAAAACCCTAGGGGAAATCAATGTGTTTGGTGTTCTCACTTTTTCGCTTCCGAAGCCCATCCGAAGCCTCAAGATGGCGCCAAGATGTCCCAACTGGGCCCCAACAGGGGCCCAAGAGAGCCTCAAGACTGCCTCAACAGCGTCCAAGAGCGATCCAAGAGGGGTCCAGGAAGCGATTTTAGACAGTCTGGAGGGGCAGCGCTAATCCCACCAGCCCTCTGGGCGTCGGTGGTTTAGGGCGTTTCCTCTTCCACCCCTCCCTCTTCCCCTTCGGGGAGGGGTTTACCCCTCCCCCTACCCCCTCCCCGCTGACCTGGACAGGAGGGGCGGGGAGCGGTCAGAGCGTCCAAAACAGCCTCGGCGAGGAAGCCAAAATCATTGATTTTGGCAGGGTTTTGGCCCCATTTTGGCCTCCTGGGGAGGCACCGCTAATTAAAGCTCAGCTCTTCTTTGATAGATCTCCTCCAAGATGGCACAAAGAAGCGCCCAGGAGGCCCCAGGAGGTCCCAAGATGGCCCCAAGATGGCCCCAAGAGGCCCCCAAGAGGCCCCCAGAAGGCCCCCAAGAAGACCCTCAGAGGCCCCAAGAGGCCCCCCCCCGAGGCACCCAAGACCCCGAAGAGCCCCCCAGGATCGCCAAGAGACCCCCAAGACGTCCCAAGAGGCCCCCAAGAATCGCCCAAGAGATACTCCAAGAGGCTCCTAGAGGCATCCAAGAGACCTCTGGCCCTTGTGCTTGCCCTCCTCCTCCTCCTCCTGTTCCTCCTTCCTGCTCCTACTCCTTCTCTTCCTCCTCCTCCTCCTCCTCCTCCTCCTCCGCCTCCTCCTCATCCTATTCATCCTCCGTCTTCCCACTCCCTCATCCATCCATCCATCCACCTCCTCCTTCTCCTCCTCACTCCTTTGCACGGTTTGGCCGTCCTCCTCTTTGCTGCCGCACTTCCCTGATCACCTCAACTCGCCTGGACATCGTTTCGGGATGGGCTGGTGGGGATAAGCGAAGCGTCTAGAATTCCCACCTCTAGAGGGCAGAAGATACAACCTCAGAATGGCAAACGAAGCCGTTTAGCAATAATACCAAAGGAAAGAATCGGACAGGGCAGGGCAATTCAGTGAACGCCAAGGACGGAGTGTTTCGCATTCGCCAGCCCCCGGTTGGATGGTTTTCCCCCCCCCGTAAGCCATGGGCGTCGGATGGGTTCTTCCTGCCCCGACCCTCCTCATCCCCCAGACATGCGATGCCCTAATTGTTTCAACAAGGGGTCCCGGGAAGTCCCGGCCCATTCCCTCGAGTCGTCATTTGACAGCCTCGGGGCCCAGCGAGGGCCTCTGGAGGCCGAAAGGGGCAGGACCCCTCCGTCTGGTTCTGGTTCCAAAACGTTGGTTCTGTTTCGCCGGCGCTGGTTTCGCCCCGCTGGTTTCGCCGACGGCCAGTTTCGCCGGCGCTGTGGTTTCGCGAGCGGCTGGTTGCGCCGGCGCTGGTTTCGCCGGCGCTGGTTTCGCTGGCGCTGGTTTTGCAGACGCCGTCGACGCCGTCGGCGTCGCCGTCGCCACCGTCGTCGTCGTCGTCGTCGTCGTCGTCGTCGTCGTCGTCGTCGTCGTCGTCGTCGCCGTCGTGTCGTCGTCGTCGTCGTCATCGTCGTCGTCGTCGTCGTCGTCGTCGTCGTCATCGTCGTCGTCGTCATCGTCGTCGTCGTCTTGCGTCGGGCGTCGTCGTCGTCGTCGTCGGGTCAGGCGGGCAGACCCTAACAGGCGGGTCGGGTCGGGCGGGCGGGACATTCAAGTGTGGGGCACGCTCGACCGAGCACGCGCGAACCCTAACGGGCGGGTCGAGTCGGGCGGGCGGGCCCTAGCGGGCGGGTCAGATCGGGCAGTTTCGCCGACGGCAGCTGGTTTCGCCGGAGGCAGCTGTTTCGCCGACGGCAGCTGGTTTCGCCGAGGGCAGCTGGTTTCGCCGACGGCAGGTGGTCTCGCCCGGCGGCGAAACCAGCCGGGCGAAAACAGCCAGGCGAAACCAGCCAGGCGAAACCAACTGTCGGCGAAACCACCGGTTGCCCGAGCGACGGCGCCGAGGAAAGAGGAGGAGGAGGAGGAGATGGGAGGTACGATGTAGGAAATAGGAGGAGACTGGGGAACAGGAGGGCATGTGGAGGAGACCTCGCCCCTCCTCACCCCCCCCCTCCTGTTTCTTCCTCCCCCTCTTGGGGAAAACCGAAAGGTATCGATACGGCTACTCCCCGGACCTCTCCCTGGGTGCGTTTTGACCAGAATTTCGATGCGACTCCAGCCGTGGCCACGAGGGCCTCCCAGCAGGTTCCGAAATGCGACAACGAGGGGAGGGCAGCGGCATCGGTACTTTCTCCTCCTCTCCCCCTCCTTCTCCGTTATCCCTCCTTCCTCACTCCTCCCTCCTCCTTCCTCCTTCCTCATTCCTCCTTCCTCACTCCTCTTTCCTCACCCCTCTCTCCTCCTTCCTCCTTCCTCCTTCCTCCTCCTCCTCCTCCTCCTCCTCCTCCTCCTCCTCCTCCTCCCCCTCCTTCCTCCCTCCACCCCCCTCCTCCTCCTCCTCCTCCTCCTCCTCCTCCTCCTCCTCCTCATCCTTCTCTTCCACCTCCTCCTGCTCCTCCTCCTCCTCCTCCTCCTTCCTCCTCTCTGCCTCCTCCTCCTCCTCCTCCTCTCTCCTCCTCCTCCTCCTCCTCATCCTCCTCCTCCTCATTCTCCTCCTCCTCCACCTCATCCTCCTCCTCCTCCTCATCTTCCTCCTCTTCCTCATCCTCCTCATCCTCCTCCTCCTCATCCTCCTCCTCGTCCTCCTCCTCTTCCTTTCTCCCTCCCTCCCACGCTCCCTCCCTCCCCCCTCCCTCCCTCCTCCCTCCATCCCTCCCTCCCTCCCTCCCTTCCTCCCCCCTCCCTCCCTCCCTCCCTTCCTCCCTCCCTCCACAATTACTCAATATGAATACTACTCTCCCTCTTCCCCTGACGACGTGCTGGGAGTAGCCGCCCCCCCTCCGCGTACTGTTCTTTTACGCACAGGATTCCCGGGAGTTGGGTTTTCGCCTGCATTTTTTTCAAAATGCTGCTCTCGCTGAGGCGCCGGCATCATTTTCGGGCCCCGCTCGTTCCGAATCGTGCTCCCGCTGCAGCGCTGGCCTCATTTCCGTGCTTCCGCTCGTTCCGAATCGTGCTCCCGCTGCAGCGCTGGCCTCATTTCCGCGCTTCCGCTCGTTTCGACTCGTGCTCCCGCTGCAGCGCTGGCGTCATTTCCCGTGCCATGCCACAGCACACGCGCACACACGCACACACACACACACACACACGCACACACACACACACCACCACCACACCACCACCCACCCACACCACACCACCACCACCACCACACCACCACCACCACAAACCACGCACACACGCACGCACGCACGCACGCACCACCACCCACTACGCACGCGCGCGCGGAGCCACAGGTCCGCTACGACACGCGTCCGCGGATAGAGAAAATCAGCGCCATGGTAAGGGATGGGAGGGAGGGGTAGGACGTCAGATACGACGCGAGCGCACCTAGCTTGACCCCTTCCCTCCCTCCCTCCCCCCCTCCCTCCTCCGAGACAGCGCGACGGCCCTCGCCCGCGCGGCCCGACTTGCGCCCCCCGCTGTGACGGGGCCGCCGCAATCCTCGCCCCATCGGCGAGCGGGTCGGGGCCGCCATGCGGTCTGCAGCGGAGCTGCGGGGGTAGGCAGCGCCTCAGTCGATGGCGGCATGCACCCGCCCGCCTCCAAGGATGGCTTATTCCTCCTGCTCCTCCTCTTCCTCCCCCCCCCTTGCTCCTCCTCCTCCTCCTCCTGCTCCTGCTCCTGCTCCTGCTCCTGGGCATCCCTCTCCCCTTCCCTGTTCCTGAGCTCCGGCTCATCCTCCTTCCTCCTCACTCCTCCTCCTTCCTCCTCCTCCTCTCCCTCCTTCCTCCTCCGCATTCCTCCTCCTCACCCGTCTCCTCTTCATCCTCTTTTCCTCCTCCTCTTCCTCTCCCCTGCTTCCTATACTACTATTCCTACCTCCTGTCCTCCT
>CAUYUJ010014841.1:233393-278026 GCA_963575745.1 Prorocentrum cordatum | reverse complement strand
TCGCCTTCAACATCGTCCTTCTCATCATCCTCATCGTCATCCGCCGATTCGTCCCCCTCATCAACCTCCTCCGCCTCCTCCTCTTCCTCCTCCCCTTCCTCGTGTCATCATCCTCTTCCTCTTCCTCCGCCTTCTCCTCCTGTTCCTGCTCTTCCTCCTCCTCCTCCTCCTCCTCCTCCTCCTCCTCTCCTCCTCCTCCTCCTGATCCGCATTTCTCCACCTGCATTCCATCCTCCTCCCTCCCCCTCCCCCTTCTTCCGTCCTCCTCTTCCTCCGCCTCCTTCTCGTTCTCCTCCTCCTCCTCATCCTCCGCCTCCTACTCCGTCATCCTCCTCCTCCTCCTCCTCTTCCTCCTCTATCCCCCACTCCTCCTCATCGCCCTCGGCTCCTCCTTCTCCTCCTACGCCCCCCTCCCCTCCCTCCTCCCTCCCGCCCTCCCGACAGCCCTCCCTCCCTTTCCTCCCTCCATCTCTCCTCCGCCTCCTCATTCATTACATCCTCCTCCGTCCTCCGCCTCCTCATCGGCCTCCTCCTCGTCCCCTCCTCCTCCTCCTCCTCCTCATCCTCCTCCTCCTCCTCCTCCTCCTCCTCCTCCTCCACACACACACACGCAGTCTGCCTGCGAGCATCTTAGCTCTTCCCCGCCTACGCCGCCGCCGCTGCGCGCAGGTTCGGCGCCGCCTGCGCCTCGCGCGCTAGCGCCGCGGCAACCGCCAGGCCTGCCTCTGCGTCGTCGCCAGCCCTGAGGGCAGCTAGCACCGCGCGGGGGGCGCGCCCCGCCCAGGGGGTGCCGGCGGCCGCCTCGCGCACGGCAGCCTCCGCCTGCGGGCAGCTTTACAGGGGGTGGACGCCGTCGCGGAGCATGCCAACCCCGCAGCGGGCGCATCTGGCGGTCCTCGTGCTTTTTTTGGAGGTGAACAAACCCCGCCGTGGTTGGGGCCGTGGTTCCCGCCGCGATCGCTGCTGCCGCCTGGGGGCCGCGCTGTGGGCAGCGGAACGCCTCCCGCTCTCGCCATGCCATCTCCTTGTCGAGCAGCGTCGGCCGGACGACCACGTCCAGGTAGCGCGCGACGCTGCGCTTCCTCTGTGCGGCGGTGCGCTCCCCCGCTACGAGGCCGTGCTCGATCGTCGCCCAGGTGCCTGGGATGAGGCCATGGTCGCGGTCGGCCCACATCGGATACGTGGGGAGCGCGAGGTCGCTGAGGTGCCTGTGAACCGTGGCGAGCCAGGAGGACGGGACCGACGCCGCCACCGCCGCGACCCGATCCGGCTGGGAGTCCGCCAGGGAAGCCTCAATCCGCGCCGCGAGCCCGATGGCCGCCAGGAGGGTCGACGTCGCCAGCCGGAGCGGAAAGCCGAGCTCGCGGAGGAGCTGGATGCGGGGAGCGGGCTGCTCAAGGTCAAAGAGCCGGGTGACCCAGCGATCCTGCACTGCGTTGAGCTGGGCTGCCCAGTCCGGCCGCACCAGGAGCAGCGGCGCAGCGAAGCACGCGCGCGTCTGCACGCGCAGCGGCAGCGCGCGCAGGGCGACGAGCATCGGAAGGCCGAGCAATCCCAGGGCCGTAAGCAGGCTGTTCCACCCGTGCTCCGCCCGATGCTCGACCTGCTTCATCAGGTCAGCCGGGCGGGCCCCGCTGTCGAGCGGGACCCCCAAGTGCACGTGGGAGTCGACGAAGGCCGCGGCCCCGTGGGCCTTCCGGGCAGCAGACCCTATCTCCATGCACTCCTCCTCCTCCTCCTCCTCCTCCTCCTCCTCCTCCTCCTCCTCCTCCTCCTCCTCCTCCTCCTCCTCCTCCTCCTCCTAGCTGGCTCCCCAGCGAGGCCCCGCGCAGCCGTTTCGCCCCGCGGCGGGCGCGGCCGGTCCCGCGATCACGGGACGCCCCCAGCGCCGAGGGAAGGCGCGAAGGCAGGTACCGCCGATGGCCGAAGGCGAGAGCTCGTGTGCGCCCCCGGGCTGGGAGAGGCGCTCGAGCAGCAGCCGACGCGCGCGTGGCAGCGCCTGCGCCTGGCAACAGGCAGGCAAACGGAGCTGGACTTCAGCTGGCTCCTCAGCGCGCAGTGGCAGTCTTGGGAGGCGAAGGTAGAGCCCGACGCCATCCGCTGCAGCGCAGAGATCGGAGCGGGCGAGGCAGCGACGACAGCCGAGGAGCCGTGGTGGGGCCTGCAGTGGATGCAGGACTACGCGGACGAGGCAGAGGAGGCCAGGACGGCCGCGGAGGCTAAGAAGGCAGAGGAGGCCAGGAAGGCCGAGGAGACAGAGCAGTGGCAGCGTCTTGCGGGGAGCTCGTGTGAGAAGAACGGGCAAGAGGCAAAGCTGGAACCCAACTACTCTAGACAACTTACTGGGAACTGCGAGTGCGAGAAGTAGGGGGCTACGATAGAGACAAACACCATCAGCTACAGCGCGGGGATCAGGGTGTGCGATAAGGACGGGCAGAAGCAGCACCGGGAGGGCGACGAGTGTACGTGCGAAAAGGACGGGCAGTGGCAGCCTCGGGCGGACAGGCAATGGTCGCCTCAAGCGGACGGGCAATGGCAGCAAAGGGTCGGGCCCTGTGCGTGCGAGAAGAGCGGGAAGTGGCAGCTCCGTGAGGGCCAGGACCGACCTTGCGAGAAGTACGGGCAGTGGCAGCCTCAAGAAGTCGGATCCCGAGTGCGCGAGAAGGACGGGCAGTGGCAGCCTCAAGCGTGGAGGAGGCCAGGGCGGCCGACAGAGGAGGGTGCTTTTTCACTTCTGGCAGGGGCCAGGGTTTTTGAGAAAGACGGGCAGTGGCAGCCTCAAGCGTGCGAGAAGGACGGGCAGTGGCAGCCTCAAGTGGACGGACAGTGGCAGCCTTCGGCGGACGGGCAGTGGACGCCCCACGAAGACAGACATCGTGCGTGCGAGAAGGGCGAGCAGTGCAAGAAGGCCGGGCAGTGGCAGCAGAAGGCGAAGGACGAGCCTGGGAACAGCGCGTGCGAGAAGTGGGAGGCGGAGGTAGAGCCCGACACCATCAGCTACAGCGTTGGTACCAGGACGTGCGAGAAGGGGCAGGCGAAGCTAGAGCCCAAAATTGTCAGCTACAGCGATGGGACCAGCGCGTGCGAGAAGTGGGAGGCGAAGGCAGAGCCCGACACCATCAGCTACAGCGTTGGGACCAGGACGTGCGAGAAGGGGCAGGCGAAGCTAGAGCCCAATATCGTCAGCTACAGCGATGGGGCCAGCGCGTGCGAGAAGGAGTGCGGGAGAGGGATCAGCCAGGCGATGTGGCAGCACGGCGGGTCATCGCCAGCAAGTGGCTGCCGTACCAGTCGAGGCCCACACGCGAGGCTGTGGCAAAGCAGCAGCAGAGGGTGCTGCACAGGCCGTACATCACGGCCTACGCAAAACGCAAGGCTCGTGAGGGAAGGGAGCGCCCAGCCAAGCGCTGAGACCCGGAGCGCCAGGGAGCGGGCGCGGCAAGCGGCGGGGTTCTCTGCTACTAACCCTACACACCCGCCGCTGCCGTGGACCCCACCATCGGCGAGGGCAGTGGCAGCCGTTCGCGGGCGCTGCCAGCTCGTGCGAGAAGGGCGCTGCAAGGGCAGTGGCAGCCTCCGTGCGGGAAGTGACGCCCGAGAGGGCGCGGACGGGCAGTGGCCGCCCTGCGAGGGCATAGTGGCTGCCTGTGCGAGAAAGGCGGTCGCCTGTGGGACAGGCCCGCGCGAGTCGCGGCGCCCGCAGGCGAGGGCGCGGCCGCGGGGCCGCGGCGTGCTCCCCCCCCCCGCCTCCGCGCGACCCCAATCGCCTCAGGAAGTGTCTTCGAAGTGTCTCCTCCTCCTCCTCCTCCTCCTCCTCCTCTTCCTCCTCCTCCTCCTCCTCCTCCTCCTCCTCCTCCTCCTAGTCCTCCTCCTCCTCCTCCTTCTCCTCCTCCTCCTCCTTCTCCTCCTCCTCCTCCTCCTCCTCCTCCTCCTCCTCCCCCTCGCGTCGGCTCCAAGGAGCTCCCAGAGACCCAGCGCATGGAAAACTCAGGACGGCGGGCGGTCTCTCGCCATGCCTGGCCTCTCGAGGCCCTCGCTGGGGCCGGGGGCCTCAAAAGGCGGCTCGTGGTGGAAAGCCGGCCCCGAGGAGGGGGGCGGGCCTCCCGGGGGGCCCCGCGCGGAAGGCATGAGAAGGCATCGCACGCCGCATGGGTCTCACTATGGCCCATGCCGACAAGGCGGGGCACACGCCCGAGGTGGGGGGGGGGGAGGCGCAGCGAGAGAGCAAGATACGCGAGAGAAGCAAGAGGGGCGGCCGTCTCCAAGGAGGAGGAGGAGGAGCCCCACACCCGTCAGCGCAGCAGAGAGTGCACTCCATGATGACGAAACGCACAACAGCGGGCGCGGCCTCGAACTGCTTGGAGTGCGAAAGCCCTATCCTGCCCTCCCCGCCTGCGGCACTGAAGGAGGAGGAGGAGGAGGAGGAGGAGGAGGCCATTCCACTTCCAGCCCGACCGAAGGCATCAGGGTCTGGATTCGTGGCATGTGGTAGAGATGTCATGGAGCGAGAGTTGGGCTGGCAGTTCCAGTCCGCAGCGAAGTCACACACTCATAGGCTTGAGTCGTCGCCGGGAAGAGAAAGAGAGAGAGAGAGAGGAGAGAGAGAGGGAGAGAGGGATAGATGGATTGGAGGACAGTTGCCCGCCCTGGCCGTCTTGGCCCGTCCCGCTGTAGATCCCTAGTGCTTAGTTCGCGTGTATTTCGCTAGCGGGCTCACCTGTCCCCCACTCGTTCTCGCTCACCTCCATGTCCCATCGAATCGGCGGCGAGCCCGGGGGGAAATGAGAAGGGGCGGGCGTTCTTAGGAGGCTTTGAAGCCCCCCGGCCCTCTGAACAGTACTATAAGCCTTCCCCACAGGCACAGAAAACTCCTCAAAGGCCCCAGGCCTTCTGAGAAGCCCTGCTGCCTTCTGAGAAGGCCTTCTCATTTCCCCCCTGCGCTCCCCGCCGATCCATACCGTCAAGGATCCCGGCTCACCCTGCTAAACAAAAAGCCGTAGGGCCCGAAGTAATAGGTATGACAGGTGTGGAGGAGGAGGAGGAGGAGGAGGAGGAGGAGGAGGAAGAGGGAGAGTGGAGGCCCAGGCCCCCCTCGCGTGGTGCAAGAAGCCACTGACGAACCTTCTTGTTGCTCCTCTTTCCCGTGACCCGTCGTTGGAGGACGAGGGAGGGGTGAGGAGGGCCGAGAGACCAAACGTGTTGGGAAAAAAGCGAAGCTGAGGTTTCCTGCGACGCTCGGCCTCCAGGGGCCCTCGCGGGGCCCTGCGGGACCGTCCAAAGACGACTCGGGGCGAGCAGCCAGTCCTGGAAAACGGGCGGAGACCATGGGGGGTCGACGCGGTCGAGAAATACACGCCGCCGTGCCGTCAGAGGAGCAGCACGAGAACGAGATCGAGTAGCGGGAGGAGGGCGACGGCAAGGAGGAAGATCGGGAAGAGGGAAAAGAGAGAGGAAAGGCGGGATGGGGTGAGAGGGGAGCATGAGTGCGGAAGGAAAACGGAAGGGTAACCAGCAAGGCATACGGAGAAGGGAAGAACCAGAGGACGGCAAAGTCGGGCCATGCAACTCCTGGAAGTCTGCTCGTCAAGCCAGCCGTGCGACACACCTGTTCTCGATCTGGAAGCTGCTGCTGAGCCCGAAGAGGAGGAGGAGGAGGAGGAGGAGAAGCAAAAGGAGGAGGAGGAGAAGGGAGGAGGAGGAGGAGGGAGGAGGAGGAGGAGGAGGAGGAGGAGGAGGAGGAGGAGGACTTGATTGAGGTTGGCGCGGGGGAGCCGCTGCACCGCTCCGACGGGCACGGTGCTCCACTGTGCAGCAGCCCGCTCGCCAAATCTGCTCACAAGGAGAGGAGCAGGAATCAGGAGGAGGAGGAGGAGGAGGAGGAGGAGGAGGAGGAGGAGGAGGAGGGAGGAGGATGAGGAGGATGAGGAGGAAGGAGAAAGATAAGGAGGATGAAGAGGAGGAGGAGAGAGGGGGGGAGGAGGGAAGAGGCGGAGGAGGAGGACGAGGAGGAGGAAACACGGCTACATCTCCGCTGACTCGAAGGCGCGCCCAGGGTGGAAAGGAGAGGGAGCGGCTTCTCAGAAGGCGGCGTCGCTTCTCAGGAGCCCTCGCGACTTCCGAGAAGCCGTCCGCGGCTTCGGCAGAAGGCCTGCTAGGCTTCTCGGAAGGCGCGAAGGCTCCTGAGCAGCCCTGCCGACTTCTGAAAACGAGCCCCCCCCCTCTCGCATCCCCCTGGCGTGCCGCCGGCTCACGAAATACCCCAGGAACTGGGGAGTCCAAAAGGTACCGATACCACTACACCCTGCGAAGTGCTTAAGAAATCATGGGTTAAGAAATTCATAGTCTCAGAAGTTGAATAAAAGCCGAACATTTCTATTAACATCGAAAGATTTACATCGAAACGTTAAGAATAATCGAGACTCTGGCCGAAAACTTAAGTTGTCTTAAGCATCGCCTAAGGTGTACATCCCAGACCTCTCCTGGGGCGCGTTCTGGCCAAGATTTCGAGGCGAGTCCAGCGGTGTCGACGAGGGCCTCCCAGGAGGCCCCCAACAAAAGCGAGAACGGGTGAAGGGCAGCGGTAGGGGTACCTTTCCCTCCCCCGAGGAACTTGAGGCACTCCTATCAAGGGGCCCCAGGACACACAAATAAATACACACAAATAAAATAATTCCCCATATTTTCCTATATTTTCTGGGTTTTTTGTCTTCCCGCCCAATTCTCATATTTTCCCATATTTTCTTGGGAATCGACGATTAATTGTGTCTGTGTGTTTTTTCCCCTCCTGATCCTATCCGAACGAGATGCCTTCCCATGCCTGGCGGCGGGAAATCCCCCTCGAAACCATACAAGGCCCAGCGGGCCAGGAACCTCGCAAAATTTCTGACCTCACGCAGATTTGAGGGTGCGGCTGGCGTGCCGCTGGATAGCTCGCACGCGAAAAGGGCTCCCAGAGAGCCAGCCAGGGCGCCAACAAACAACGGGTCGCATCTTGTCCCTCACTGCCTGGCAACCCCAACGAAGGAAAAAAAGCATCCCCCCGAGGAAGTTCCGAGATGGCTAAAGGACGGCCGAGCCCGCCTCCAAGACAATCCAAGCAAGTTCTCTCCAACGGGCCGGGACAGCCGACGAATCCTCCTGGCTCGGATGCCCCGACGAGTGAAACAAGCTGACAAGCAGGATGTGTCAGATTGCTTGTGTGTTGGTCTCGACTTTCTGGCTCGAGTAGGCATATCAGACGCGCGGCCTCAAAAGAGCCTTGCCGTTTTCGGACTCTGGAAGCCCCCGCCGGGCCTCGGACCCGTCAGAAAACTACTCGGGATGGAAAACTGGCCTTCGGGGAATGATCGGGAAGTCCGGGGACCTCGCATCGAAGAAAAAAAGACTCCGGATGCCTGGGATACGCGGGGAAGCAACAACAGGATCAATGACACGCCGCCGTGGTGACTCATCAGCGTGGTACGGCTAAACATCGGCGGCCAGCGAGGGGGGAAAGTAAGAAGGAGAAAGCCTTCTCAGAAGGCGGCGGGCTTCTAAGAGAAGCCCGCCGGCCTTCTGAGAAGTGTTCTGCGTCTGCGGGAATGGCCTAGAAATCTTCCCAGAAGGCCGGGGGACTTCCGCGCCTGCCGAGAAGGCCTTCCGCGCCTTCTGAGCAGGCCCGCCCCTTCTCACTTCCCCCCCGGGGCTCGCCGCCGATGAACGGGGACGCCGCGTCTCTGGGCAAGAACGGAGGAGCGCCACGCCAACGGGCTCCAAGCGGCGGCGCGTCCATGATGCAGCTGTCCCTCCCGAAAGGGGGGCGGAGGGTTGTGAGGGGGAACACTGGTCGGGGCTCGCCTCGTGTTGGACCGGGGGAGCGCCTGGGCAACACGTCCCGAACAAAATCTCCAGCACAAATCTTGGACGCCCCAAGGACTTGAACATATCTCAGGCCAGATCTTGCCCCTCGAAAATATCCCGGAGGATGTCCCGGGGAAACCTCCTGGGAAATCTGGCCCCTCGGAGGTCTCCGTGGCAAGATCTCCCGGAAAACCTCCCAGGAAAGACCCCCCCGATCTAAGCCTTGTGGAGGTCCTAGGATTTTTTTTCAGCATGAAGGTAGTCGTGCGCAAGTACATCGCGCGCTCCAGTGGCTCGCCTGGCTACAAAAAGTTACAACCCGGTCTCGCCCCCGCGGCCTGCGAGGGTATTGTGGAGGTCCTAGGAAAATGAGAGGAGAGCGCGAGAAGCTGGAACGGCGAAGAGTCGATTGCGCGGCCTGGCAGATGGAAACGTCGAACAATCGATTCTGCAAGCAAAGTGCAAAAACCTGCCAGTAATACGAGACGCCGATAACTAGATGCGGGACCAGAAGCATCGAAAAGACGAGAGGCCGAAAACCTTCAAGAGGGACAAGGCGGCGGTCGACGAAGATAATGGCGTGGAGGGCGGGGAAATTGGTGTCCGTTCCGTGGGAGCCTGCGTGGCCCCTGGCGCTGTCCGATTTGGGCCTGATCTGGACAAGAATTGGACGAGATTCGCCCCGTCACAACACGGGAGACGGCACGAACGAGGCGGAGGAGGAGGAGGAGGAGGAGAAGGAGGAGGAGGAGGGGGAGGAGGAAATGAGGAGGAGGAGGAAGAGAAGGAGGAGGAGGAGGAGGAGGAAATGAGGAGGAGGAGGAGGAGGAGGCGGAGGAGGAGGAGAAACAGGCAGGACGAGGAGGAGCAGGAGAAAGAACCGAATGCGGTCCAATTGTTGCAGCCCCAATGCAGGAAAAGCTGATTTCCATGTCGCCGCCCAAAGCTCCAACGAAGAGATATCGAAGGGGAGGGCACCGAGGAGAACAGAAGGACAACGAGGAGGAGACGAAACACAAAGAGATGAAGGATGGCGAGCACGAGGAGGAACGAAACGGATGATGATGAGGAGTTGGAGGAGGAGGAGGAGGAGGAGGAGGAGAAGGAATAGGAGGAGGAGGAGGAGGAGGAGGAGGAGGAGGAATAGGAGGAGGAGGAATTCGAGAAGGAGGAGGAGGAGGCACAGCATGCCAGGTCAGGAGGAGGAGGAGGAAGAGAAGGACGACGACGACGACGACGACGACGACGACGACGACGACGGAGGACAGTAAGGAGCACGAGGAAATGGATGTCGAAGAAGGCAGGGGCCCTCGTGGGCTTTGGAAGCTACTCTTGGGGCTGCTGGGGCCGTCTGGGGCCATCTTGGGAGCATCCTTACTTTCGCCGTGAAACCGCGTATCGGCAGAGGTCGAAAATGGCCGGCCGGGTGAACGTCACCACATTCAAACGAGAAGGAGGAGGAGTGGGGAACGACAGACTGGACAACGGCGTTGTGCGTACACCCCCACGGTCCAAACGACCATTCATCTGCTAAGGCACGGGACAGCAAAGATCACATTGAAACAGCACAGCGCTAGCGATGCGAACTGACCCAGGAAACGGATCAACAACAAGGGGGGAGAGAGGAGGAGGGGGAGAACCGCACGCCAGAAGAGAATATCTTGGGGGAATCTGGGGGGCCTGTCGGGGTCCTCTTGGGGGCTTCTGGTGTCTTCTTGGTCTATCTCTCTTGGGCCGTCTTGGCGCCATCGTGGGCTGTCTCGGGGCTTGCACTGACCTCTCCTTTGACCTGCGTGGTGTCAACTACTTCTCTCAATGATGGTCCTTCACGCCCCTTCCCAGGTAACTCGCTTTGACATCGCTCGCAGGTGGGCGGGTGTACTACGCGAAGCATTCGGAATTGAGCGTAATCCGAAAGGCAACCTTCGAGCAAGCTACAAACACGCGAGCAGCAAGCTAAGGACACGCCAGAACTAAGATAAGGAGTGCATGTCAGCAACCTGACGAAAGCTAAACATGACTGTAAGGCAATGTGTGCACAATACTGATAAACGAGACGCGCGCTAGGTCAAAGCAGATACCACGCTAAATGCAACGTGCAGGCCACCTGAGAGTGGCCTTAGGGAAAGCAGACGGCATCCTTAAGGCAAAATGAAAGTGGGCTATAGCGCTAAGGCAGGCTGTAGGCAGACTGAAAACAATCGGATTACCATGCGTATGACCTGCAGGTTCGCGAGAGCAGAGGCTGAACGCAAACCAGGGCCAGGCCCGAGGCAAGCTGAGTGAAGCATACAGGCACGATAGCATCAAGCAAGCACCGTGCATTCAACCAAACAAATCCTCCTCCTCCTCCTCCTCCTCCTCCTCCTCCTCCTCCTCCTCCTCCCCCAACGAAGCGGGGGGGCGGAGCTCCGTGGAGGCAGCGGAGATCCCTAGAGAGCGACAAGGAGGGTGGGCCACGACTGCCACCGGAATCTTCGGCCCCACCCTCCCAGGGGCCATACCACAGGCACGGTGCTCTTGTTTCGTTGGCAGCGGAACGAAGCGGTCAGTGCTGGGCCTCCGCGCCGTGCTGCGTCTCTCGGCGCATGCCGACGGTGGCCGGGGCTTGCCTGCAAAGTCACGGAGAACGACCCAGCTTCCCACGTCGGCACAGGCCTGCTGGGGTTCGGCGGCGAGCCCAGGGGGAAGTGGGAAGGGGCGGGCCTTCTCAGAAGCCTCGAATGTCCCCCGACCTTCTGAGAAACTGTCTAAGCCTGCCTCAAAAACACATGAGAATGATCAGAAGGCCGGAAGGCTTCTGAGAAGCCCCAGAAAGAGAAGGCCTTCTCCTTCTCACCTCCCCCCTCGCTCGCCACCGAGGGGTATAGCTGAACGTATGCAGAACCAACAGGCTGAAGATTTATAACGGCAAGGACATAAAGTCGCTTGTCAGCATGACCTGATCTCTTGTTCAGAATAGGAGCTGTACATCCGCTGCCCCTCACGGGGGCTGTCCCAACCGCGCGCGCAACCGTAGGCCCTCGCGGGAAGAGAGGGCGAGGAGGGAGGGAGATGGGGGCGAGGAGGGAGAGGGCGAGGAGGGAGAGGGGGCGAGGAGGGAGAGGGGGCGAGGAGGGAAAGGGCGAGGAGGGAGCGACCGATAGGGGCGGCAGAGAGGGCGGGGAGGCGGAGAGAGCGGCCCGGCACAGAGCCAAGTACCATGTGCAGCGCATCCCGTCGAAGCAGAGGAGCCAGGCCAGATGCGGCTGGTATCACTTCAGCAGTACGGCAACATGCTGTCAGATAACCTGGTCACTCACCAAATTAGTGCTTGCGAAGCCTTCCGCGACTGTGGGTCACGGAACAAAGGAGCAACAAGGAAGTCCGTCCGTGGCTTCTTGCACCACGCGAGGGGGGCCTGGGCATCCTCTCTCCCTCCTCCTCGTCCTCCTCCTCCTCCTCCTTTTCCTCCTCCTCCTCCACCTCCGCACCTGTTAGACCTGTTACCTCGTCGTTGAGCAGGGTGAGCTGGGATCCTTGATGGTACGGATCGGCGGCGAGCGAGGGGGGGATATGAGAAGGAGAAGGCCTTCCCAGAGGGCGGCAGGGCTTCTCACAAGGCCTAGGGCCTTCTGCGAAGTTGTCTTTGCCTTCGCGGAAGGCTTCAGAAGCTTCTCGGAAGGCCAGGGGGGTCTTCGGAGCCTTCGGAGCGAAGGCCCCGCCCCGTCTCGTTTCCCCCCCATGGGCTCGCCGCCGAAGCACTGCAGCAGCACGGCAACAAAATTTGTCAGCATGACCTGATCTCCAACCAGAGTCGTGAGTGCCGAGCCGTCCACTTATCTAAAACTTCAACGGGCACACGATGCAACTATGCAACTATTAAGCCATAGCGGCCCTGGCCCAGCACTTAGAAGTAACGACAGCAAGCAAGTACGCTCGATGGTGACGGTCGTCGGTCCAATCTGGCGTATAGAGTTGCGCGACCCGTCAAGCACGAGCATGCGATGACGGGGACCGCGCGGGGACACTGCACAACAGGCCCGCCGAGGTGCTGGGTCATACGACCGAAGCCCTGGACCTCCTCCTGTGGACGTAAGTTACAGGGGCCATACGAAAGCTCGATGGACAGCTCGAGGATAGGAAAGATGGATGGATGGATGGCAGGATGGATGGAACGCATGGAGGGCCAGCATGCCTCAGTGCACTAGTTTGCGTGGGCACAATAAGCTGGTAGTCTAGATGTGGAGTGCTCTATGCGCGGGCTCTGCAAACAGAAACAACGTGGTAAGGAATATGAATCTCTACTTTCTAATTTCTAGCTGCAGCCTGGCCCGCCAGAGTGCCAGCCCCTGCTATGGTGGGCGGAAGAGGAGGAGGAAATGAGGAGGAGGAGGAGGAGGAAATGAGGAGGAGGAGGAAGAGAAGGAGGAGGAGGAAATGAGGAGGAGGAGGAGGAGGAGGAGGAGGAGGAGGAGGGAGGGGTGAGGTCTCCTCCTCCCTCATGCTCCTTCAGGTGAGCAGCTGGGGCTGCGGCGTGTCTCCGCCTGCCGGACAGGGCGACCGCGCAAAGATACTGCCGCATCTAGAGGCCTCCTAGATGGGTCCGAGCAGATGGGGTCGAAGGATCGCCCCGCATCTCCACAGCATCGCCGATGCATCGGCGATGCAACGTCGACATCGGCGATGCATCGGCAATGCGACGTCGACATCGGCGATGCATCGGCGACGTCGGCGTGGGGAAGCACGGGCTCCAGATCGAGCCGCATCGTCGATGCATCGGCGATGCGGCGCAGTCCTCCAACCCCACCTGCTCGCACCCTATCCAGGAGTCCTAGACACGTCTGCCTCCGACGCCATCCGATGCTCCCCGCACCTGCGGCCTCCACGGGGAGTTCAGGGCGGCGTCGCTCCAGGACGCGCCCGCCGGCCGAGTCGAGCCGATCCTCCCTCCCGTGCCAGCTGCAGGGTGAACGGGCGTCAGGGCGACACTGCTTTGTTGTTTGGCGGCGAGCGAGAGGGGGGAACGTGAGAAGGAGAAGGCCTTCCCAGAAAGCGGCGGGAGCTCTCAGAAGCCCTCCGGCCCTCTGATGAGTCCTGGAACTTCTGGGAGGGCTTCGGAAACGTCTCAGAAGGCCAGGGGGGGCTTTCGAACCCTCTGGGAAGGCCCGCCCCCTCCCACTCCCTCGGGGATGGACAGACCTCCCTTTAGTAAAACGTGGTTTAGTGAAAACGACCTGAGGCCCAAACCTGGCGGGCGCAAGCCTGGAAAATAACGGCCACGGCGTCCTCTCGAAAACCGAAAACGGACGATTCACCAATCGACGTGTCACTGTTGGGGGTTCTTCCCACCCCCCCCCAATGGACTCGCCGCTGATGCAAGGCGAGAGCGCGTCGGGGCGACTCGGTGGTGTGGCCGACGGCGCGCTGGAGCGAGGGCGGCCCCCCCCCCCCGCGCTGTGGGGCGAGGGGCGCGGAGACGAAGGGGCCCACGGGCACACGGGCAAACCTCGGGGGATGTTCACCACATGCCCTCTTCGGCCCTGGTTCGGGCCCAAGGGGGCGGGACATCGGCCCTGATTCGGGGACAAACTGCCTATATAAAGGGAAATTAGGACACACAAATAAATACACACAAATAAAGATTATCCCCATATTTTCCCATATTTTCTGGGTTTTTGTCTTCCCCCCCAATTCCCATATTTTCCCATATTTTCCTGGGAATCGAGGATTAATTGTGTCTGTGTGTGTTTTTTCCCTCCTGACTATAGATGGGCGCTAGGCCCCCGAGGGGTGGGCGTTGCGGGCTGGTTGACTCCCTCCCTGAGCCCATCAGGGTGAAAACCACATGGGCTCTTGCACCTCGAAGACCAAGCCGTCCTGTGAGTTACCTTCTGCCGATTCAAGGCTCGAGCATCCATCGAAGCGGCGTTTCAGGTTTCACCCTGTGCCCTCCACCCAAAGAAAATGCTCGGAACATGCACAAGCCCCAGGCTTCCCCTTACGTTTTTCATATTCTCTGGACGTTCGCCCGCTGCCCAGCTTTCCCCCATCTGTTCCTGGGCGCCGACGTGTGTCTGTGTCTGTGTCCATGCCCCCCCTCCCGAAAAGCAGCACACGCAAGGAGGGGACAGAAGGGCGCAGAAAGAGTTGAGAGTGGGCCGAGAGGCGAAGCAAGAGTTGACAGGAAGGCAGGGAGGGGCTGGTCGACTGGACGTGGGAGCGGCCCTCGGCAAGAGGAGCGACTTCTGCTGGGGAGACGTCAGACTCAGGTTCGGGAGACGCGGGTTGACCTTACGGGGCCACCATGAAAATGACGCGACCCCGTTTGAAATTTGACGCGAGCCCTCGCCGCAGACGCCCCACGAACACTGGACCAAGACGCGCTCGTCAAAGAGCGTCGGCAAACCCGAGTTCCGGCGCACTCGAGCCTTACGTTCCCCTGCCTCTTGCCCAACACCGACAGCGGCCGCTGCCGGGAAGGTGGCGTTCTGTCTCAAATGGACAACGTCCGCGGCGGCGCCGACGGAGAACCCTGCTCAAAATGAACAAGAAAAACTGTCGATCTGCGTGCTCAGTCTTACGTTTCCCCGATTCTGGTGCCCAGCCTGCACACTGCCCCGTGCGACGCGACAGTCGCTGCCTGCGCGCTCGGGTCCGGAGCAGGAGGAGGAGGAGGAGGAGGAGGAGGAGGAGGAGGAGGAGGGCAGGAGGAGCAGGAGGAGCAGCAGGAGGAGGAGGAGGCCGCTCCACACGAAGGCCGCGCACACAAGGCCACCCCGGCGAAGAACCAGTCTTGCTCGGGGGGTGCTCAAGGTTCCCCTTCCTCCTCCCTTTCCTCCTCCTCATCCTCCTCCTTCTCCTCCTCCTCCTCCTCCTCCTCTTCTGCCTCCTGCTCCTCCTCCTCGTCTTCCGCCTCCTCCTCCTCATCCTCCTCTTCCTCCCCCTCCTGGCCCAAGGTGCCCCCAGCTTTCCAGTACATCTTGGAGGGGCCCTCTGGACCTCGTGAGGGGTGCTCGGGAGCCCGCCGAGGCCTCCCCAGAAGTCCTGGGGGCACCTTGGCCCAGAGGCACGCCTGGCAACATCCGACGGGTCGCGGGGCGGGGGGGGCCGGCCGTCCACCCCAGAGGTCTCGACCCATTCCCCGGGACCAGCTCTTCACCCCGCGTCGTTCTGTGACGCCCCGAGAGGCCCGGCAGGGGCCCGCCCCCGGAGGCGGAGAAGAGCGAAAACCCCACCCGGCGCGACTTGTCGCCGCGCGAGGGGGTCTGGATGCCTGGCCTGGATGTAACGACCGCTGCCCGCCATAAGAGGACAGGGAGGGAGCCCCGGGCCGCCTCCGGGGAGCGGCGCCGCACCCGGGAGCCAGAGGCCAGGGCACCCGAGCAACCCAGGCCGCCCCCTCCTTGGTGAGCGGCATCGCACCCACGGGAGGGACGACCCACAGATAGGGACCGCTGCACTCTCCATCCCCCTCTAGCAGGGGATACGTCCACCCCTTTCCCAGGCTTCGCGGGCTTTTCGAAATGGGCCAGGAATCTGAGGCCCAAACCTGGGATGTACGACGGGGGGGGAGTCCATCCTCGATAGGGGCGCGTCCAATATAGCCCCCTCGGGATGTATCCCGGGTTGCCCTTCTTTTCTGAGCGGCATCATTTTTCGTCGTCAAGTCGGGGGATATGGGGAGGAAAATAACCTGCGACCCTCGTCTTTCCCTAGAGGCCTCCTAGATGGGGTCCGAGTAGATGGGGTAAGAGGATTGCACCGGAACGCCAATGCATTGCCGCTGTATCGGCGATGCATCGGCAATGCATCGGCGACGTCGGCGATGCATCGGCGACGTCGACGTGAAGCACATCGGGCTGCACATCGAGCCGCATAGGCGATGCATCGGCGATGCGGTGCGATCCTCCGACCCCATCCACTCCGACCCCATCGAAGGAGGCCTGGAAAAGGGGGCAGGGCAGAGAACCAGCTCACGTAACTGGTTGTCTTGGCGCCTCCTGACGCCAGAAGGCGCCCGTGTATCGAGGAATGGGCCCGGCGGCGGGGCCGGAACCAGCTGCCATGCTGCAGATTTCGTATCCTCCCTTTCCGTATTCCCGCCTCTCGCCCGGCCCGACACAGGAGACCCCTTCGAGCAGGAGCCAGGCCGGACGGGCGCAGGGCGGCGGCAAACGCTCCATGGACCGCCGCGCAAGAGGAAGCATCGGGAAATTCTGAGATCCCGCGGCTCTGGAGGATGTCTCGGGCGCCGCGAGGCCTTCTCAGAGCCTTCCGGAACGCTCTGAGAGCGGTCCGGAATAATCTGGAACGGATTTATCCTCGTTCCAGCCCCGTCCGACGCATCGTCTCGTGGTGTGCCATCAGGGAGCCGGCGGAGAGGTCAGAGCATTCAGGACCAGAGTGTTTCAGGCCTGACAGGTGGGCTGTGGCAGGGTCGCCCGAGCTGCCGATCACCGGCGGCCGCCAAGATGATGATGATGGTGATGATGCTGATGCTGATGCTGATGCTGATGCTGATGCTGATGCTGATGGTGATGGTGATGGTGATGGTGATGGTGATGGTGATGGTGATGCTGATGGTGATGGTGATGGTGATGGTGATGGTGATGGTGGTGATGATGATGCTGCTGATGGTGATGGTGATGACAATGATGAGAATGACGATGATGGTGATGATGATGACGACGACGACGATGATGATGATGAGGAGGAGGAGGAGGAGGAGGTCGCCAAAAATTAGAATAAGAAGAAGAAGAAGAAGAAGAAGAAGAAGAAGAAGAAGAAGAAGAAAACAACAGCCTAAACATAAACTTTCGACGGCCCGCGCGGCGTTCTCGCAGCTGCGCCAGCGGACACCCCGCTCCCCGGCGCGCGCCGCGCGGCAGCTGCGGCGCCGGAGGCGCCGCCAGGGAGGTCCAGCGCAGGTCCGAGAAACCCGCGCGGACCGTCGAAAGTTTGATGTTCAAGCGCTTCTCGGCGGTGGACAGGCCTCCCTTTGCCAAACCACCCTTTGGTGGAAACGACCCAAGACAGAACACCGACGGACCTGGACCCGCAGAAACGACGGCCGCGGCGCCCTCTCGCAAACCGAAAACGGCCCATTCGCTCGTTGGACGCATCGGGGTGGGAGGTCCATCCACATCCGAGCTCTGCTCCTTCGACCACGAGAAAGCACCCCTCAGCAGAGCGGCCGCGCTGCGCTTGCCGCCTGGCGTGGCTTGCTGGCGGGGCCGTGCATCACTGGGGCGACGTCGCAGCCCTCGTCGAGGCTGGCCGGGGCGGTGGTGGGCGCCTCGTCGCGGCGGTGCGGGTTGCCCTTGCCCGCCCTGTCCGCACCTCGGCTCCGCCTGCGGCCCTTGCTCCGCCTCGGGCCCCCGTCGACGTACAGGCCCCGGAAGAGGAGCGAGTCCGTCGCCTGCGGCCTCCCGACCTGCCCCTCCGGCTCTGCGCCCGCGTCCGTGAGGGCGCACAGGAGCAGCGAGGCCACGGTCGACTCCTGAGCCTCGCGGCGTGCCCTCGGCGGTGGCGACTTCACGCGTACGGCCTCTGCCTCGTCGTAGAGGCAGAGTGCGAGAGGCCCCTGCTCGCACGCCTGCCTGTCCTCCTCGTTGCCCCGCCTCTTCATCAGCGCCTCGTCACCGGCGTCTGCGAAGAAAGGCTCCAGCGCGGGCCCCAAGCAGCTCACCATTTTGCCAGGCCGACCTCACCCGGAGCGGCGGGCACGATGTAGCAGAGGGATGCAGACCCCCAGCAGCAGGGTGCATCAGCCGCCTGAGCCCAAAATGGCGATGGGAACGGCCGGCAATAAGGCATTCATGGCACGCACAAGCATGGGCAGCCGACATGCTTAGAGGCCTCCTAGATGGGGTCAGATATGATGGAGTCGGAGGGTCGCGCCGCATGGCCGATGCATCGGCGATGTGCCTTGTGCAGAGAGGACTGTGGGAAAGAGATCCGCCACCAATACTCCCTGGACCTCTCCTGGGGTGCGTTCCTAGAGGCCTCCTCAATGGGGTCGGAGTAAATGGGGTCGGAGGATCGCGCCGCATCGCCGATGCATCGGCGATGCATCGGCGATGCATCGGCGACGTCGGCGATGCATCGGCGCCATCGGCGTGAAGCAAATCAGGCTCCACATCGAGCCGCATCGCCGATGCATCGGCGACGCGGCGCGATCCTCCGACCCCATCCACCACGACCCCATCGAAGGAGGCCTGGAGAGGCGGCGATGGTCCATGCCTTCGAGGAGGTTCCCGGGCGAATGCGTGCAATGCCCGCCCCTGGGCGATTCTTGGGCGTGGCTTCATGGGGGGGTCATAAATGGGGGGGTCAGAAACGGTCCCCTTTCGTGCCCCTTTCGGGCCCCTCTGGAGCCCCAGGGGGCTCGTTTGGGTACCGTTTGGGTACCTTTTCGGACCACCCTCGCCACCCCCCCATTTATGACCCCTCCATTACGCAACGCCCAAGATTCGGCCCCATCGTCGCCCGGGTGCTCCAGAAGCGCACGCCAGACCTCCCACCATAAGATGTGTCCTCAGCACGCGGGCGCGAGCTCGTCGGCTTCGGCCGCCGGGGCCCGAGCTCGGGCCCCGCGGCAAGCGACATAATGGAAACCCCGGGCATCCAACTGTGAAGGGGAACTGGGACACACAAATAAATACACACAAATAAAGATAGTCCCCATATTTTCCCATATTTTCTGGGTTTCTGTCTTCCCCCCCACTTCCCATATTTTCCCATATTTTCCTGGGAATCGCCGATTAATTGTGTCTGTGTGTTTTTTTCCCTCCTGAAACTGGCCCCGGGCAAGAGGTCGGGACCTCTGGGGCCGAGGATGGTAAAAAATCGCATCAGCAGTTGCATGGGGCGCGCCCCCCCACCACCTAACAGACCGGACCCGCCTCTCCCTCGCGCCTTGATATTCCTGGCCCGCCTCCTTCGGAGGCGCCTTCCTTCTGGACCCCCGCGGGCCAAAACGCGAATGCATGTCATGACGCTGGTGATGATCATAAACGCGGTGGCAACCTCGATGGCAATGCCAATCGCGATCGCCATGCCATGATACCGCTTGCAGGAAAGATGTCAGTGATGTATGGCACTGACTTGTGATGTGGCGGTGAGAGTGATACGAATATAACTTGGACCACGATTTTGTGGAACGAAATCATTGCGCCGGCTTGGGGTGGCAAATTAATGACAGGGAGCATGTGGCGATCGAGAGTTGCTTTCTCGTGGATGACAGATGATATGTCTAGATGTTGATGGCACGTATGTTGACTATGCGCATGCCCAGAGCTATGACACATGGACGCGAGTATGTGAATGGAACGAGACGGAGAGGGGCGCGAATACGTGCATGAGGATGGATGCAAAAAGCTGGTCTGAAAAAACAGGTCCCACCGATGCTTCGGCTTTGGGCCCCCCCAGCCTTCCAATAAAGCTCCTTCACACCAGGCCAGGGGGAAGATGATCAAGGCATCCGGAGTAGTATCTGACAACCTACCAGACCACCCCATCCGAAGACCCAGATTTCGGGTTGGGTGGGGTACGGGCTGTGGTTTTTGAGGTCCCCCGACCCCCCCCCCACCCCACCACTAAAAATGGAGGGCAAATTGAAGCCGTCGGGTTGGGATGGGGTGGCTTGGTGGGTGGGGTGTATCAGCGCCTCGGGCAGAGGCTGCTCCGCGGCTCCCCGCCACCTCGCGCGGGCATGGCGAGCGCGCGCCCGGGCGGCCCAGCGGGGCGGGCAGCGGCCCAATGCCCACCTCGGAGGCAACAGGCAGTCCCTGAGGCCCCCCCACTCCCTCTCCGTGCCATTTCCACTTCCACCTCGTGCTCCTCATCCTCCAACCTCATCTTCCTGCTGCTGGCCCCCATCCTGGTCCTAACCCCTGCTCCTCCTCCTCCTTCTCCTCCTCCTCCTCCTCCTCCCCCTCCTCCTCCTCCTCCTCCTCCCCTTCTCCCTGTCCGTCTGCTCCTCTAGCCTGGCCTGCCCCAGCCTGGCCTCGCCTGGTCGCGCAGGGTGCCGTCGGGGTCTGGCCGCCGGCCGATTCCCGCGCGGCCTGGGCCCGGTGTGGTCTCGTGTGGGCACCTGGTGTTGGCTGGCTGAGCGGAGGGCCAGGCGGCTAGGAAGAGCTGGCGGAGGAGGAGGAGGAGGAGGAGGAGGAGGAGAACGGAGAGGATGGGGAGGAAGAGGAGGAGGAGGAGGAGGAGGAGGAGGAGGAGGAGGAGGAGGAGGAGGAGGAGGAGGATCGCACGCCACTGAGGGAGGGAGAAAGAGAGAAGGTCCAACGGTCCAGCGAAAAACCTTTTGGGGGGGCCCCCTCCGAGAGGACCAGTTTGTCACCCTGGCTGGAAGGCCGAAGACCAGCCAGGGGCTAAGACAGGGCCCCCCTGAGGAAGAAGGCTCGCCGTCACGAGGGAAAAGGCTCGCCGTCGTCTTCCCTGTGAACAGGTCAAGGGCTCACCCCTGTCCGCCTGCTCTCTGTCCAGGTGGCTACCTCGATTGCACGCACTCAGCCGAAAAAAAACTGGCCTTCTCGACTACACTCGAACCGAGGCATCTGCCCCGGTCGTTCGGAAAGCCGCGGGACAGGCTCACTCCTGCCACACTCACGCCGAAAAAGGTCCACCGGGCGATGCCCGCACGAGCGCGAGCCACGACAGACAGCAGGGGCTCCGACGCGGAGCCACAAAAGAGACCCAGATTTAGATCACTATGCGAAGGCACTCTGCACAGGCACGCCGAGAGGAACGAACAACAACAAAGATTCACCAGGGTCAGCGGTGACCCGTGGCACGACGGTAGCGGTCAAAGGCCACTTTCGTGACCCAGCCGCCCTGGTCGTCGACCTCGCCGTTAATCCAAGCCTCACTCATGGCTAGACGGGCCTCGCGGACGCCACGAAGCCAAGCGAGACCCGCTCGGCGCTGGGCCGCTGTGGCGGGCGTCGGACTGTCCGCCTCAGCCTCCGTGCGCCGGCCTGGCCTCCGAAGGTCTCGATCTGCGTCGAGGTTGGAGCGGTCGCCGCGCGCCGCCATGTGCCGTTGCAGCACCGTGAGCCGCACCTTGCCGACGGCCTCGGCGACCTCCTCCACGTCGTGCTTCACCTGCACCTGGACCTCGGGCCTGTCCGCAGCAGCGTGGGAGGTGTCGTTCTGGCCTGGGGCAACGACCATCTGCTCATCAGCGGCCCAGGCGAGAGGCTGGGCGGAAAGGGGAGGGCTTCGACCACCCGCATGTCTGCGGCCTCCGGGTCAAGCCCGCTACGACCTCCCTTCAGGGTCTGCCCTAGCTCTTGGCTTCGGGGCCCCCCGGAGGACGGCTGAGCGCCCCGAAAAACCGCACGCGGGCTCCGCGTCGCGCTCCACCTCGGGCTCCCCCTCCTTGACGTCGTCCTGCCCCTTCGGGCCGCCGCTCGAGCCGATGTGGCACTGCAGCTCGTCCGACACCCCGTTGGGCAGGGCGGTGAAGGGCGAGACGCGGGGCTCGACGTCGGACTGGCCGTCCGGCGACGCGTCGGGCGACGTCTGCACGGCCAGTGGAGATCGCAGGCGAACTCGCATTCAAGCACTCCTTGCGCCACCAGCGGGGCCCCGACGCCAGAGGGGGCGGCGCCTGCGGACTCCCCGCGCTGCGCACCCGCTCCGCCAAGCGAAAATGAAAGCCCGCAGCAGGCGGTGCACTGCCCGTCGCACGGCGCTGTCGAGGCCCCTCCTCAGCCCACTCGGGCGGCGCAGCCTCGGCCGGCGAACGTACTGTCGGCTGCCGGCGGCACGGCGGCAACGCGGACGCACGGTGACACCGCCTGGCCCTGCTGGCGCTGCGCCTCGCCGTGGCCACACCAGCCCTCGCCCAAGCACCTGCCCCCTCGCCTCCGGCGCCTTATGCCGCTGCAGGCGGTTGAGAGCGGGCTGGCGCATGCAAGCGATGCTCGCACCTTGGCGCGCAGCGAAGTGCAGCCCCGCGTTGCGCCTGGCGCGCTGCACCTGCCGAAGGGGCGCCTGCTGCTCGGGCTCCCCCGCAAGCGCGCCTTCCAGCACCGGCGCCGCCAAGGCCATGTGGGCGACCAGCTCGCTGTGCAGGGCCTCGCCGGGCGCCGCGATGTCGCCCTGCCTTGCGGCCAAAGCCACCCCCTTCGTCGCAGCCGCCGCGTGCCGCGCGCGCTCGCCGTCGAGTTGAACCTCGAGCGCCTGAACCTGGCCTTCCAGCGCCACGACGCCGCTCAGGGCGGCATAAACAGATCCGAGCTTTTCCACCAGCGCCTTGCTGCTCCGCTGCCGCCCAGGCAGCCCTGCAACCAGCCGTCGCCATTTGCCGCTCAGCGGCCATCCGCCCGCGAACTGAATCCACGCGTGGGTCAGTAGACCGACACGGGGAGAAGGGCGCGCGCGCGAAGCAGCTTGAGCCAAAATTGCTACGGATGATGGAGGAGGAGGAGAAGGAGGAGGAGGAGGAGGAGGAGGAGGAGGCGGTGGAGGAGGAGGAGGAGGGATGAGGAGGAGGTGGAGGAGGAGGAGGAGGAGAAGGACGGACGAGGAAAAGGAGGAGGAGGAGGAGGAAAGGAGGAGGAGGAGGAAGAGGAGAAGAGGAGGAGGAAGAGGAGGTTGAGGTAGGAGGAGGGGGAGGAGGAGGAGGAGGAGGAGGAGGAGGAGGAGGAGGAGGAGGACGCAGAGGAGAAGGAGGGAGGAGGAGGGAGGGAGGGAGGAGGAGGAAGACGAGGAGGAGGTTGAGGAGAAGGAGGGAGGAGGGGGGAAGGGAGGGGGAGAGAGGAGGAAAGGAGGAGGAGGAGGAAGAGGAGGAGGAGGAGGAAGGAGGAGGAGGAGGAGGAGGAGGGAGGGGAGGAGGAGGAGGAGGAGGAGGAGGAGGAGGAGGAGGAGGAGGAGGAGGAGGAGGAGGAGGAGGAGGAGGGAGGGAGGCGGAGGAGGAGGAGGAGGAGGAGGAGGAGGAGGAGGAGGAGGGGAAGGAGGAGGAAAAGGAGGAGGAGGAGGAGGAGGAGGAGGAGGCGGAGGAGGAGGAAGACGAGGAGGAGGAGGAGGAGGAGGAGGAGGAGGACGGGGGAGGAGAGGAAGAGGAGGAGAGGAGGAGGAGGAGGAGGAGGAGGAGGAGGAGGAGGAGGTGAGGAGGAGGGGGAGGAGGAGGAGGAGGAGAGGAGGAGGAGGAGGAGGTGGAGGAGGAGGAGGAGGAGGAGGAGGAGGAGGAGAGGGGAGGAGGAGGAGGGGAGGGGGGGAGGAGGAGGAGGAGGAGGAGGAGGAGGAGGAGGAGAGGGAGGAGGAGGAGGAGGTGATGAGATGAGATGAGACCGATCGCGAAGCGAATCCGCAAAAAACGAGGGGGGGGAGCGGGCGGTGGGGTGCGTGGGCGGTCCTCCATGTGGAAGCCGCCGATGTCGCGGGCGGCCGCGCGCGGGCGCGCCGCTCCCCGCTGACACACACACACACCCACATAGGGGCCCCGCCCCCCCCCCTCACTTAATTAAGACCGACCCCGAGCCTCTTGCTCAGCCTTGCTGAGCACTTTGGGCCACAGGTTCCTGGAGATGCGGTCGAGGTAAGCTCGCCGCGTCTTGGTCACAGGGGAGTCGGGATACGAACACACTTCGGCCAGCCCACAGAGGTTGCAAGAGAAATACCTCCCACAGGCCTGACAGAACCACAAGGCCAACGATTCGTGATAAACCATCTGGTGAGACTGGTGGACCCAGCCCCCAGCGAGGTGAATCCGCCGACCGTGAGGGACCCTTAGAGTGTGCTCAGTCGCCCGAACCTGACCGGACAAGAACGGGAAGCGCCGTTTTTTATCCACCACGTGCGTCAGAGACCGTATTGGCGAGAACGTCAGAGAAACCCATAAACGCAACAGAACAGACTAAATGGTGGCCTGCCGCGCTGGTCTGTCGAGGTAGTCTGCTGCCCTGGCCACATCATGGTGTCGACACCGTGCTTTTCTCTCGGCCACGCGGGCCCCCACCCGTTGTCGCCCAGCCTACTTTTTCTGTTCCAGCCTGTCTTGTCTTTTGTTTGTCCGTCGTCGTCGTCGCGTGCCTTTCCTTTGTCGTGGTCGTCGTTTTCATTATAATCGTCCGCTGTTGCCGTTCTCGCTGTCGCCGTCGTTATCATTTTATGATTGCGGTCGTTTTTCTGATTGTTTTTTTGTTGTTGGATTCCGTGTTCGGTTGGTTTTTGTGTTATGTTTGTGGTCGTTTTCTGTCATCGTTTTTTGTCGTAATTTTCGAGATCGTTATTGACGAAGACGACGACGACGACGATGACGACGACGACGATCTGCCGTGCTTCTGTGGCGTCTGCGGTGCTCCTGTGGTCTGCCGTGCTCCTTCTTGGTTTGCCGTGCTCCTGTGTGGTCTGCCGTGCTCCTGTGCGGTCTTCCGTGCTCCTGTGGTCTGCCGTGCTCCTTTGGGGTCTGCCGTGCTCCTGTGGAGTTTGCCGTGCGAACGTGTGGTCTGCCGTGCTCCTGTGTGGTCTGGCGTGCTCCTGTATGGTCTGCCGTGCTCTGCCCTGTGTGGTCTGCCGTGCTCCCGTCTGCCGTGTCCTGTGTGGTCTGCCGTGCCGTGCTCCTGTGTGGTCTGCCGTGCTCCTGTGTGGTCTGCCGTGCTCCTTCTTGGTCTGCCGTGCTCATGTGCGGTCTGCCGTGCTCCTGTGCGGTCTGCCGTGCGAACGTGTGGACTGCCGTGCTCATTTGGGGTCTGCCTTGCTCCTTTGTGGTTTGCCGCGCTCCTGTGTGGTCTGCCGTGCTCCTGTGTGGTCAGCAGACCCAGGGCTGAGGGAAGGCTGGAGCAGTGCTCTGGTGGTCCTTCACCCGCCCAGCTCCGTCCCCTCCCACTCTGGACCGATCTTGCGGGAAGCTGGCTTGTGGCAGCGCATCGCGCGTCGGCCGCCAGCCCAGGTGCCGGCCCGGGCGTTCGGTTCGAGCGCCGGCCTGGGTGCCGGAATCGGCCCGGAAGGGGTTCCAGGGCGCCGGGAGCAGAAAATCAATATTTTCGAAAGAAAAATATGTCTTGGAGTGGCCTTTTTTCCGCACCGCCTCGGAATTCAATTTTCCGGCGCCGGCCGGCGCCGGAACCGGCCCGGGCGCTGGCCCGGGTGCTGGCCCAGGCGTTCGGCTCGAGCGCCGGCCCGGGTGCCGGAAGCGGCCCGGAAGGGGTTCCCGGGCGCCGGGAGCAGAAAATCAATATTTTCGAAAGAAAAATATGTCTTGGAGTGGCCTTTTTTCGGCACCGCCTCGGAATTCAATTTTCCGGCGCCGGCCGGCGCCGGAACCGGCCCGGGCGCTGGCCCGGGTGCTGGCCCGGGCGTTTGGCTCGAGCGCCGGCCCGGGTGCCAGAAGCGGCCCGGAAGGGGTTCCCGGGCGCCGGGAGCAGAAAATCAATATTTTCGAAAGAAAAATATGTCTTGGAGTGGCCTTTTTTCGGCACCGCCTCGGAATTCAATTTTCCGGCGCCGGCCGGCGCCGGAACCGGCCCAGGCTGCCGTGCTCCTGTGTGGTCAGCCGTGCTCCTGAGGCGTCTACGGTGCTCTTTTGGGGTCTGCCGTACTCATTTGGGGTCTGCCGTGCTCCTGTGGTCGGCCGTGCTCATTTGGGGTCTGCCGCGCGCCTGTGAGATCTGCCGTGCTCCTGTTGGGGAAACGCCAGCGGCGTTCGGGGTACAACAAAAAGGCGCGTTTATGTTGTACCCGCGCGCGGTCTGCCGTGCTCCTGTGGGTTCCGCCGTGCTCCTGTGGCGTCTGCCGTGCTCCTGTGGCGTCTGCCGGGCTCCTGTGTGGTCTGCCGTGCTCCTTTGTGGTCTGCCGTGCTCCTGTGGAGTCTGCCGTGCTCCTGTGTGGTCTGCCGTGCTCTTGTGGTCTGCCGTGCTCATTTGGGATTTGCCGTGCTCATGTGGGGTCTGCCGTACTCCTGTGTGGTCTGCCGTGCTCCGGTGGTCTGCCGTGCTCCTTTGGGGTCTGCCTTGCTACTGTGGGGTCTGCCGTGCTCCTGTGTGGTCTGCCGTGCTCCTGTGGGCTGTGGGCTGCGGGGCCTATGAAGGCGACAGGAAGCCCGAGGCCCACGGAGCCCATTGGCCCCAGGGCCTCAAGGGCCAGCCCTGGGGGCCCCAAAGGAGCCCCAGCAGGGGAGGGCGCGAAGCGCCAAACGCGCGAAGCGCACGATTTCAAAGAAATCAAGAAGGCAGCAGGGGCAGGGGCGCGCACACACTCCCAACAAGCCCCCAAAGCTGCAAGTGCACAATGGGCAGAAGTGCTGTCTCACGCACAGAAAGGAAAAGGATGACGAGGGGCGGAAACAACAGAAGGAGAAGATGATGCTGCATCACTACCCCTCGTCACCAGCAGCGCGGCGGCGTCTCATGCGCCTGTCAGCGCTCGCAGTCTCAGCCGCGGCTGACCATTCACCGCTTCTACGTCGCCTCCTGCGTCCCGCATGCCACGGCACCGAAGGCGCTCTGAGCGCTCTGAGCGGGCCAATGGGCGGAGGCTGCCCTTCCCACTGCAGCTCGGCCAGCCACGTCCGCAGGCACACATAGTCGTAGCGCCGCATGCAGTCCGACACGATCCTCTGCGACGGCGTCAGCGTGTGGCGCCACCTGTAATAGGCCCGCCTCACAGGCATGCCAGTCCCCCAGGCCCGCTCGCAGATCTCCTCGGCCAAATCTTCGGCCGACCTCCCACGCGCCCGCAGCCTGGTGGCGAAGCGCGGCTGGGTCAGGATCTGCGTGACGTAGCCGACACAGTGGTCCATCCACTCGCTGTAGCATTCCATCGTCTCGCCGACCTCGGGGGCCTGGGTCCAGTAGCGCGCCCATCCAGCGACCTGCCGCTCAAGCCTGGGCGCGACGCTGCGCCTCGGCTGCTCTGGCTCAGGCCGAGCCCCCGCAGAGCCAGGGCATCGCTCCTTGAGCTTGGGCCCCGCGCCTGTGCGCCCGCCAAGCCTCTCGGTCGCCCCGCAGTGGGTGCACGCCATCAGCTCCTGCTCGGCTGCGCCGTCTCCACACTTGTCGAAGGCCATCCCCTGCCAGATGAGGGAGGCTTCCGCCCAGCATGAGAGCTCCCTCACCAGCTCATCCATCGTGCCGAAGAGCCCGGGCCTGGCCACAGCGCTGGCGCGGTGCAGCTCCGCATCTGCCTTGGCCCAGCGTTCGGCATGACCGTTGCCGCGGAGGTAGGCCTCCATGACCTTGCTATCCAGCACGTCTCTAGCGATGCAGTGAGCTGCAACAAAGGTCACCTTGAGCGTGTGGAAGTCGGCTTTGAGGACCCACGGGATGTCGGCAGAGAAGCCCGTCACCTCCACACGGCTGCTGCGGTACCGCGAGGCCGAGGGCAACGAGGGCGCCGACTCGTCGGCCTGCAAGCCGTCCCGCACAAAGCACGCCGCACCGTCTGAGGTCGCCTGGGGCCCCTGCTTGTCCGACCGCTCTGCCTCGGGGGGGAAGGGATCGTCTCCCTGGCAGCGGCCCTGAGCCGCCATCCTGGGCTGGCGCTCATGCGGGAGCCTCGTCTCCTGGAGCCCCACCACGTCGGGCCAGTAGCTGCCCGTCCTGAAGAAGGCCTCAAGGGACACAATACTCCTGCCCCACGTGTGGCAGTTGCAGCCGAGCAAGACGAGGCCTGCCCTACGCTGCTGGCCTCCTGCCCTGACAACCAACGGCGCCTTGCCGATGACGAATGCCACGCGGACTGCGCCCTGGCCAGCGCCCGACACAGGGCACGCCTCGCCCCTGGTCGCGGGACCCTCCGCCCCCACCAGGACTGGAGGGGGGACCTGGCCCCACGCTCCAGCGCTCCTCAACGGCAACGGCGGGCGGCTGGCCAGCACGGGAGGTGACCACCGCTGAGGAGGTGGCCGTCCCTCGACCCATCCGGTTGCCAGCGGGGGGTGCCCCTGCCCATCACCGTCGGGGCCGAGAGCTGCGACGCCGTGGGGCTGAATCCCACCGCTCACGGCCCCTGACTGGCCGTCGGGGGGCCACCTCGGTGTTCCCGACCGCGCCAGCTGGCTACTTCGGGCAAGGGCACTCGGCGCCGCCCGCCTCCTGCGAGGGCCGCGGGCGCGCCAGCGGCCAGCACAGCGCCTCCTCCACCTGTCCCAGCAGCTGGGCCCTCGCACGGCCCAAGGGAAGGGCGCTCCGCTGTCCCAGACGTCGAGGTCGGCGGAGGAAACGGCCCACTCCGACGTTCTCGCGTCACCCACGGCGTGGCCCGTATCCAGCAGCAGGAGCAACCACAGCAGCCGCTGCCACCAAGGGGTCGCTGTCCATGAGGGCCGCCCCTTGCTCGGCGAGGGCCTGAGCGAGGCATGGCTCCACCTGAGGCCACGTGCCCAAGGTCGCCCCGTGCTGGCCGCGGGTCGCTGCAGGACCGTAGGGCCCGTCAACTGACCTGGCCCGCGGGCCTGGCGGCCCAGCCGCGGTAGGCCCTGTCTGCGGGGCTGCCGCGGGCGGGGCGGCCGAGGGCCCCCCAGAGACCACGATGTCGAGCGGCATGTCGTCATCATCGGACGCGATGCCATCATCCCCGACGCTGTCGCCCCAACGCGTCCTGGCCGAGCTGCTGCGGGGCCTGAGCGCCTCGGCGACCGCCTCCTTCTGCGCGTTGAGAATCCCGACGATCTCGGAAAACCGAGGGGGCAGCTCCGACCCGTGCTGCTTGAGGAGGTCCGAAAGGGCGCCGACCTGGGTGAGCAGCCCTTGGACGGCGTCCCCAAGCGGGCTCGGAGCACCTCCGACGGCCGCATTGGCCCGCTGGATCGCCTGCTGCGTGACCTTGGCCCTGGTCTCCTCCAGCTCAGCGATCTGCCCCGCGACCTCATCCACTCCCAACTCGGCAGCCGACAGCTGCTCCTGCTTCTCCGCAATGAGCTCGCGCAGCTCGGACGCCTGCAGCTGGAGCTTCTCCTTCTTGGTGCGTGCCGCGGCCAGCTGGCGCTCGACCTTCTGAATGGCGTTGGCCTCGATGTGGAGCACCGAGTGAGGTGGGCGCTCCGTCCGCTGGGCCTCCTGGACGGCCAGCTCACAGGCGGCGACCTGGTCCTTGCCCAGCTGGAGGGCGCTCTCCACCTCACGCTGGAAGTCCGCCGAGAGCCCGAGCGCCAAGGCCTCCTGGAGCTTGCCGACGCGCTCCTTGGCCGCCACGAGCTGCGCCTGCAGCTCCACGCACTGGGTCTTGGCCTCTCCCCAGGGCCGCACCCGCCTTGCCCTGCTGTTGGGGGTGCTGCTGGGCGCGGTGCTCCCCGAGAGGGCCCGCTGGGAGGCCGAGCGCCTCGCTGCCCGCTGTTCGGCCCTTCCCCTGGGTTGCTGAACGAACCCGTCAGCGTCCACTCTCGGGGGCCCTCTGTCGGAGCGGTACTCCTTCGTCCATGGGGGAGCACTGGTACCGCACACCTTGCACGTCCAACGCTTGTCACACCAGTTCCAAGCGTTGCAACCCCGCTTGGCACATAGCCAGTACGCCCGCCTGGCCAGCCCCGAGGCAACCTCCGACATGGCGGCGCACCGTGGGACTGACTGCTGCTCGGCCGAAACTCTCGGCCCTGCAGGAACGAGGAGAACCAAAATTGGCGAAGCTTCTGGCTCTTGGCGAAGCGCCCCTCGCGCTCCAGAACGCCCGACGGACTCGCGGTCGTCGGGTGCGCCATGGCCTTGAGCCAAAATGGCTACGGGGCCGTGCTCCTGTGGTTTGCCTTGCTCCTGTGTGGTCTGCCGTGCTCCTTTTGGGTCTGCTCTGCCGTGCTCCTGTGGGGTCTGCCGTGCTCCTGTGGGGTCTGCCGTGCTCTTGTGGGGTCTGCCGTGCTCTTGTGTGGTCTGCCGTGCTCCTTTGTGGTCTGCCGTGCTCCTGTGTGGTCTGCCGTGCTCCTGTGTGGCCTGCCGTGCTCTTGTGTGAGCTGTGAGCTGCGGGGCCTGTGAAGGCTGGCAGAAGCCCGAGGCCCACGGAGCCCGTTGGCCCCAGGGCCTCAAGGGCCAACCCTAGGGGCCCCAAGGGAGCCGCCAGGGGAAAGGGCGCGAAGCGCCAAATGCGCGAAGCGCACGATTTCAAAGAAATCAGAAGGCAGCGGGGCGGAGGCGCACATCACGCCTGACAGAGCCGCCTCGCTGCATCAAGAATGCGGGGCAGAAGACGCTGCCCACGCACACGCCAAAAGAGGTGACGAGGGGCAGATACAACAGAAAGAGGAAAGTGATGCTGCATCACTCCCCTTCGTCAACTTCAGCGCGACGGCGTCTCTTGCGCCTGTCTTCGCGCGCCGTCTCTGCTGCGGCCGACCACTCGAGGAGGCTCGCTTCGTCGAGCCCGTAGGCGCTCAGCCAAGCTTCCCTGGAGGCTCCCGAGGAGTCAGGCGCCAAAGGCTCAGCCTCCGCCTCACCTGCTGCCGCCGCGCCGCTGGGGGGCCCTCGGCCAGCGTCGGCGGCCACGCCGCCAGGTGCATCATCGGGGCGGACGCCCAGCCACTCCAGGAAGCGCACTCTGGCGGCCATCGGCACCACGTCCTCCTTGCGCAAGCTGGGCACGGACGCTCCGACCCTCTTGCTGCCGCTGTGGGGCGTGCCAGCAGGGTGCCGCCCCTGCAGCCAGCGCGCCCTCTGGTCTCTCCTGCCCTTGGGAAGCCCAGCCGACCCTGGGCGCTGCTCCTTGAGCTTGGGCGCCGCACCTGAGCGCCCGCCCAGCCGCGCGTACGCCCCGCAGTGGGTGCACGCCATCAGCTCCTGCTCGGCGGCTCCCTCCCCGCACTTGGCGTAGGCCAGGACGTGGCCGACGACGACGAAGGCCGCCGCCCCGAGGGAGACGCCACCAGCGCGCGCCGCCGATGCCCACCCGTCGCCCGAGCCCAAGTCGGGCGGGCGGCTGCTGGCGGGCTCCACCACTGGCAGTGCGAAGGATACGGCCGTCCGCTCGCTGCCCTCAGGGAGGCCCTCGCAGTCCTTGACCTCGATCCCCTGCCAGATGAGGGAGGCCTGCGCCACCCAGCAAGAGAGCTCCCTCACCACCTCCATCGTGCCAAGGAACTCGCGCCTGGCCACTGGGCTGGTACGGTGGAGCTCCGCCCCCGCCTTGGCCCAGCGGTCTGCATGCCCGTTGCCACGGAGGTCCGCCTCCGTGATCTTGCCATCCATCACGTCTCTGGCGGTGCAGTGGGCTGCGACCTTGGTCACCTTGAGCGTGTCCACGTCTAGCGACGCGTAGATCCCCTCCCAGAGGTGGGCGTTGGGCTTGCTGGCTGCCGTCGCGTACTTCTTACCCAACGTGAGGCAGCTGACCGTGGACGCACAATCGATGAGGATCTCGTCAACGCTCGGGCCCAGAAAGCGAGACAGCATCCAGACCGCGAAATCCTCGCCGTCCTTCGCCGTCTGGAACGGGCAGAGGTCCTGGCGCACGCTGCCGTACACCGCGCACTCCATGTTGCCGTCTGAGTCGCACTGCACGATGCTCCATCCCGCACGCCGCAGGCTCTCGTGCTCAGGGTCGAGCGCCGACCCATCCAGGTAGAGCCGCCCCCCGAGAAGACCGTCGGCGGGGCGATTGCACCACATGACTGACATGGCGTCTGACCTCGGGGCGGCCCTCGGTGGCTGAGGGAGCCAGCAGCGCGCGAAACATTCACCCGCCTCCTCGCCACGACCGCGTGCACGATGCGCACAGCGCCGAAGGCGGTCAGAGGTAGAGTCACGCCTGGCCCCCGCAAGGACAGGACACTCGAATAGCCTGTGCCAGAGGCTGCCGCGGGGGGCCTGACAGGCACAGCAGCGAGCGTGCTCCCTCTCTCCCGCCGAGTGCAGACGGGTCTGGGGCCAGTGGGCGTTGGAAAGGAAGCTCACCACCGCCGCTTTCTCCCTGTGGCTGAGCTTGCTGCCAGGCCCGAGGACCTCCGCGAAGGCCTCCCAGAACAGGGGCGACTGGGGGAGCGCCCCATGGCTGAGGCGGGCCAGCTCCGACATGTCCGACGCGCGCCGTGCCCCTGCCGCAGCCAGCAGGCCCAGCTCGCGCGGCCCCAACATGCGCAGGTCCAGGAGATGGCCGTCGTCGGTCGCGAGGCGGGCCCCTGGAACAAGCCTCCAGCCCACCCTGGAGAGCGAGAGGGCCAGGGCATCCACCGGCGTGCGGCAGTGCACCCAAGGGGCTGCTGCTCCCGCGTGCCTCTGCACTGCCTCCTGCACGGCCGACTCGAACATGCGCAGCGGGACCTCCCCCGACTGGAGGAGACTGGCCGCCATCTGCACCGCGGCACGAAGCAGCGCGGGGCTCGGGTCGAGATCAGTGGACCTCATGACCTCCACCACTCTGAGCCTCAACCCGAGCGAGGCGCCCTTGGGGAACTTCCCAGCTGAGCGTACCGCCGCCAAGCGCCACGAATGCAGCTCCTTATCAGGTACACCAGTCACAGTGCGCCCCCACAGCATCGCCGCGGTGGGCCCAGCACGATGGACCATCTCGGTAGCCGCGCCAGCTGAGCGAAGCACCCCTAGCCTGCGTCCTCGGCGAAGGCCGCTGACCGCACGCACAGCTCCTTCATGAACTCCACGACGAGTGATGTTGGCGTCGGTGCCGAGGTTCCTCGCCTGAAGTCCCCTCTTGAAGGTAAAGCCATGCTCCGCCCAAGCCTCGGAGAGCTCCTTGGCGAGCTGCGGCGACGAGGCCAGGAAGACCGACTTACTCTCGTTGAGTGGGAGGTGCTGCTCACGCAGCTGTCGGACCACTTCACAACTGGCGGCCACCATCTGCAGCTTCACAAGCCGAGCCGTGCCGACCGCCTGGAGCGAAATGTCGTCGACAACATTCCTCGGCGTGACCAACGGGCTCGTCGCCCCCGCTGCCAGGAGGGCTCCCAGAACTGGGAGCTTCGCAACTGCTGTCGCACAGGCACACCCAGCCAGCACCGTTCCCGTAGTGCCGAAGGCGGGGGAGGCCATGCCCGCCGCGAGGATCATCCTAGGGGCCTGGTAGGACGTGAGGAGGCCGCGCAGCAACCTGAGGTTGAACCCGAACCGTACCGCATTCGCCCAGAGAACGTCGTGCCGCACGTGCTCGTAGAACTTGCTGATGTCCAGGAAGAGGCTCGCGGCCTCGAACTGCAGGTTCGACTTCGCGAACCCCGCGAAACAGTTGTGCAGCCAACCAGCCCTCTCACAGTCCCGCCCATCACGTCCCCAGAAGAAGGGGAAGTTGTGGTCAGCCTCCCAGCGTGCACAGCACGGTTGGCGGAGGCGCGACCAGAGCCGCAGGACCAACGGCAGCAGCGCTATGGGCCTTACCCCACCGTCTGCCTTCGGAATGAAAACCATAAGGGAGACCTGCCCGTGGATCGATGCAGGGGCCTCGTCGTAGGCCGCCAGGATGTCCAGGACGCGCAGCTGCAGCGCCACTGGCAGAAGGAGGATCTGCCGAGGGTGCAGGGAGTCGCACCCGAGGCCCACCGAGGGGCTGTAGCGCTTGCAGGCTGCCTGGAGCTGCTCCAGCGAGATGGGGGGCAGCTGCCACTCGCCCACGCCCCAGCTGCTGGCCCCTGCGCCCGAGGCAAACCCGTCCTGGAGCCACAGCTTCTGCCAGACCCTCGTGAGTTCGCCAATCGCTGCCATACCCACCAGCCTCCTGCCCGAGTCGGCGTCCCTGACCGTCGGCGGGGGCGTCGCCTTCGAGAAGCGGTGGGCCAGGCGACAGCCCTTCTCGACCGCTGTCTGGGCCCAGCTGCGCCAGGCCTGGGCGCTCTGAGCCGCATCGCGGCGCTGCGAAGCACAGAGCAGCCCTTGGAGGTCCCGAACTGCCTCAGGGCTGCCGCGGACGCCCGCCTGGTACACCAGGTCGCTCAACCGCTCAGGAGCAGCACCAGGAAGACCCTGACCGACCGAGTCGTCCGCCTCCTGCATCGCCTCCAGCAAGAGCTGCGCCCTGAGCTCGGCCTGGTGCTCGTACCAGTCCGCATGCCGAGGGTGCCATCGGCCAGTGCTCTCCGCGCGCACCCGCTGGAGGGCCACGTCGAGACAGCTCCTTAGGCGGTGCGTGAGGAGGCTGAACCTGAACCTGGCTTCCCGCCTGACCAGGGCGCTGAGCGGCTTGAGGGTCAGCCTCGGCCCCTCTCCTCTGCCGAGATGGCGGGCCATGTCAGCTTGGCCGATGCCGTGAATGCCGACCAGGGCGCCTTCTGCAGCTGCCGCCCACTCGCCGAAGGCGACGGAGAGGTTGGTCGGAGCAGAGCCCACGTCCCAGGACCACGAGACCTCCCTGGTCGTGACCTGCCCCTTCTTGCCAACCGAGTAGCGCACAATCTCCGCGTCCTCGCGTGCTCGAAGGAGCTCAGGGGCTACCTCGGGGAAGCGGGCGGGCCTGGACGGAACCTCGACCAGCGCATCAGCCCGCACATCCTGTAGGCGAAGTAGGACAGGGCGATGCGGGTGCAGACCAAAGCCCTCGAGCGTGGTGGCACAGGAGGCCGTGCATGCAGCCAACGCCGCAGAAGCCACGAACCAATCGTAGAGGTGGTCACAGCCCTCGGCATGGCACGTCGCCTCCGAGGGCCCCAGGACGCGCCCCCGCACTGCCGCGGGCCAGCCCAACTCCTCCAGGGGCTCGGGCCCCATGTTGAAGTCCGCCTGGAGGACCCACGGGATGTCTGCATCGAAGCCCGTCACCTCCGAGACGGCCGAAAACAAGTCGAGGTTGATGCCTCGGGGGCCCAGAGAGTGCTGAAAATAACCAGCAAGCACCAGAAGCCGAAGGCCCGAAGCTGCGGCAATCTCCACTCCGATGAGGCGGTGCCGCAATGCCGCGGGCAGCGGGGCCGCAGACTCGTCGGCCTGCAAGCCGTCCCGCACCAGGATCGCCACGCCGCCTGAGGTCGCCAGGGGCCCCTGCTTCTCCGTCAACACTGCCGCGTGGAGGAAGGCCGCGTATCCCAGGCCACGGGCCTGAGCCGCCGCACTGGGCAGGCGCTCATGCGGGAGCCTCGTCTCCTGCAGCGCCACGACGTCGGGCCAATAGTCGTACGCCTTGAAGAAGGCTTCAATGACCTCAATGCTCCTGCTCCACGTATTGCCATTGCAGCCGAGCACGACGAGGCCAGCTCGGAGCTGCTGGCCTCCTGCCCTGTCACCAGGCGGCGCCTTGCCGATGACAGCAGCCTCGCGAGCTGCGCGCTCCTCAACGCCAGGCTCCATGTCCGCCGAGCCCCTGGTCGCGGGGCCCTCCGCCCCCACCAGGACTGGAGGGGGGACCTGGCCCCGCACACCAGCGCTCCTAGACGGCGTCGGCGGGCTGCTCGCCTGCACGGGAGGTGGCAGCCGCTGGGGGGGGGGGGCCGTCCCTCCGCCCCTCCGGTAGCGAGCGGGGGGTGCGCCTGCCCTTCGCCAACGGGGCCGAGAGCTGCGACGTCATGGGGCTGAATCCCACCGCTCTCGGCCCCTGACTGGCCGTCGGGGGGCCACCTCGGTGTTCCCGACCGCGCCAGCTGGCTACTTCGGGCAAGGGCTATGGGCGCCGCCCGCCGCCTGCGGGGGGCTCTGACGCGCCAGCGGCCGTCGCAGCGCCTCCTCCACCTGTCCCAGCAGCTGGGCCCACGAACTACGGAGGCTTGCCACTCCAGCCCTCCTGCGTCACCCACGGCGCGGCCCGTACCCTGCAGCAGGAGCCACAGCAGCAGCCGCAGCCACCAAGGGGTCGCCGTCCGAGATGGCCGCCCCTTGCTCTGCGAGGGCCTTGGCGAGGCAGGGCTCCACCTGGGGCCACGCACCCAGAGTCGCTCCGTGCTGGCCACGGGCCACTGCGGGCCCGTAGGGTCCGTCCGCAGACCTGGCCCGTGGGGCGGGCGGCCCAGCCGCGGACTGGCCTGCCCGCGGGCCTCCAGGGGCGGGGGCTGCCACGGGCCCACCTGAGGACACGATGTCGAGCGGCATGTCATCGTCCTCAGTCGCGAGGCCGTCGTCGCCCACGCTGTCGCCCCAGCGCTTCCTGGCCGAGCTGCTGCGGGGCCTGAGCACGTCAGCGACCGCTTCCTTCTGCGTGTTAAGAATGTCGACGATCTCCGAGAACCTGGGGGGCAACTCAGCCCCGTGCTGCTTGAGGAGGTCCGACAGGGCCCCAACCTGCGTGAGCAGCCCCTGGACAGCGTCCCCGAGCGGGCTCGGCACACCACCGACTGCCGCGTTGGCCCTCTGGATCGCCTGCTGCGTGACCTTGGCCTTGGTCTCTTCCAGCTCAGCAATCTGCCCAGTAACTTCATCAACTCCCAACTCGGCCGCAGACAGCTGCTCCTGCTTCTCCGCGATGAGGTCACGCAGCTCAGCCGCCTGCAGCTGGAGCTTCTCCCTCTTGGTGCGGGCATTGGCCAGCTGACGCTCGACCTTCTGGATGGCGTTGGCCTCGATGTGGAAGACCGAGTGGGGCGGGCGCCCCGTCCGCTGGGCCTCCTGGGCCGACTGCTCAAGGGCGGCGACCTGGTCCCTGCCCTGCTGGAGGGCCTTCTCCGCCTCACGCTGGAAGTCCTCCGAGAGCCCGAGCTCCGCGGCCGCCTGGAGCTTGTCGACCCTCTCCCTGGCCGCCACGAGCTGCGCCTGGAGCTCATCGGGCTGAGACTTGGCCTCTCCCAAGGAACGCTCCCGCCGTGCCCTGCTGTTGGGGGCGCTGCTGGGTGCCGTGCTCCCTGAGAGGGCCCGCTGGGAGGCGGAGCGCCTCGCAGCGCGCTGGTCAGCTCTTCCCCTGGGCTGCTGCACGAACCCGTCGGCGTCCACCCGAGGGGAGACCTTGTCGGAGCGGTACTCCTTCGTCCATGGAGGAGCACTGGTGCCACACGCCTTGCACGTCCAACGCTTGTCGCACCAATTCCAAGCGTTGCAGCCACGCTTAGCACACAACCAATAAGCCCTCCGAGCGAGCCCCGAGGCAACCTCCGACATGGCGGCTCACCGAGGGACTGGCCGCAGCTTGGCCGAGACACTCGGCCCTGCAGGAACGAAGAAGCACAAAATTGGCGAAGCTTCTGGCTCGTGGCAGAGCGCCCCTCGCGCTCAAGAACGCCCGACGGACTCGCGGTCGTCGGGTGCGCCATGGCCTTGAGCCAAAATGGCTACGGACCGTGCTCTTGTGTGGTCTGCCGTGCTCCTGTTGGTCTGCCGTGCTCTTCTGTGGTCTGCCGTGCTCCTATGGGGTCTGCCGTTGTTCGGCCGTCTTGAGGGCACTCTTAGGGCATAGTCTGCCGTGCTCCTCGTCTTGGTCTGCCGTGCTCCTCGTCTTGGTCATCCTTTCCGTCGTCTTGAGGGCGCTCTTGGTGCCTGGTCTGCCGTGCTCCTCGTCTTGGTCTGCCGTGCTCCTCTCGGTTCCTAAGCCTGGTCTGCCGTGCTCCTCGTCTTGGTCTGCCGTGCTCCTCTCGGTTCCTACGCGCGGTCTGCCGTGCTCCTGTGGGGAGCACGGCAGACCACAGGAGCACGGCAGACCACACAGGAGCACGGCAGACCACACCTCGATTTTTTGAGGATGTCTCGAGCGAAATGGCCGTGGTCTGCCGTGCTCCACACAGGAGCACGGCAGACCACCTGCTCATTTTCTGAGGACGTCCCGAGCGAAAACGTCTTTTTTGACATAAAAGGTTCTAAAACACCTCTGTCGGCATCTCATTTTTTCGAGGATGTCTCGAGCGAAACGCTCATTTTTCATGCATAACAAAAATTTTTGATATTTTTCAACATCCCGATTTTTTGAGGATGTCTCGAGCGAAACCGTCATTTTTGACATAAGACGTCTTAAACGATAGCCTCCAACACCTCGATTTTTCGAGGATGTCTCGAGCGAAATGGCCATTTTGGGGAATCCGCCAATGAAACCTGACCGGACAAGAACGGGAAGCGTCCTTTTGTCCCCTGGGCTTATGAAATATTCCACGTTTTTAGTACGGCATACCACAGCAGTGCCACGTACCACTGCCGTGCTCCTTTGGGGTCTGCCGTGCTCCTGTGGAGTTTGCCGTGCGAACGTGTGGTCTGCCGTGCTCCTGTGTGGTCTGGCGTGCTCCTGTATGGTCTGCCGTGCTCTTGTGTGGTTTGCCGTGCTCCTGTGTGGTCTGCCGTGCTCCCGTGGGGTCTGCCGTGTCCTGTGTGGTCTGCCGTGCTCCTGTGTGGTCTGCCGTGCTCCTGTGTGGTCTGCCGTGCTCCTTCTTGGTCTGCCGTGCTCATGTGGTGTCTGCCGTGCTCCTGTGCGGTCTTCCGTGCGAACGTGTGGACTGCCGTGCTCATTTGGGGTCTGCCTTGCTCCTTTGTGGTTTGCCGCGCTCCTGTGTGGTCTGCCGTGCTCCTGTGTGGTCAGCCGTGCTCCTGAGGCGTCTACGGTGCTCTTTTGGGGTCTGCCGTACTCATTTGGGGTCTGCCGTGCTCCTGTGGTCGGCCGTGCTCATTTGGGGTCTGCCGCGCGCCTGTGAGATCTGCCGTGCTCCTGTTGGGGAAACGCCAGCGGCGTTCGGGGTACAACAAAAAGGCGCGTTTATGTTGTACCCGCGCGCGGTCTGCCGTGCTCCTGTGGGTTCCGCCGTGCTCCTGTGGCGTCTGCCGTGCTCCTGTGGCGTCTGCCGGGCTCCTGTGTGGTCTGCCGTGCTCCTTTGTGGTCTGCCGTGCTCCTGTGGAGTCTGCCGTGCTCCTGTGTGGTCTGCCGTGCTCTTGTGGTCTGCCGTGCTCATTTGGGATTTGCCGTGCTCATGTGGGGTCTGCCGTACTCCTGTGTGGTCTGCCGTGCTCCGGTGGTCTGCCGTGCTCCTTTGGGGTCTGCCTTGCTACTGTGGGGTCTGCCGTGCTCCTGTGTGGTCTGCCGTGCTCCTGTGGTTTGCCTTGCTCCTGTGTGGTCTGCCGTGCTCCTTTTGGGTCTGCTCTGCCGTGCTCCTGTGGGGTCTGCCGTGCTCCTGTGGGGTCTGCCGTGCTCTTGTGGGGTCTGCCGTGCTCTTGTGTGGTCTGCCGTGCTCCTTTGTGGTCTGCCGTGCTCCTGTGTGGTCTGCCGTGCTCCTGTGTGGCCTGCCGTGCTCTTGTGTGGTCTGCCGTGCTCCTGTTGGTCTGCCGTGCTCTTCTGTGGTCTGCCGTGCTCCTATGGGGTCTGCCGTGCTCCTGTGGGGTCTGCCGTGCTCATGTGTGGTCTGCCGTGCTCCTGCGCGGTCTGCCGTGCTCCTGTGGCGTCTGCCGTGCTCCTGTGTGGTCTGCCGTGCTCCTGTGGTCTGCCGTGCTCATTTGGGGTTTCCCGCCAGCTTGTGGGGTCTGCCGTGCTCCTGTGGGGGAAACGCCAGCGGCGTTCGGGGTACAAGAAAAGGCGCGTTTATGTTGTACCTGTGCGCGGTCTGCCGTGCTCCTGTGGGGATTGCCGTGCTCCTGTGTGGTCTGCCGTGCTCCTGTGTGGTTTGCCGTGCTTCTGTGGTCTGCCGTGCTCCTTTGTGGTTTGCCGTGCTCCTGTGGGGTCTGCCGTGCTCCTGTGGGGTCTGCCGTGCTCCTGTGAGGTCTGCGGTGCTCTTGTGTGGTCTGCAGTGCTTCTGTGTCTGCCGTGCTCATTTGGGATCTGCCGTGCTCGTGTGGTGTCTGCCGTGCTCAACCCATATAGTTAAAGAAAAGATATATTTACTCAAGGATTCAGCCAGAACGTCCCGCTTGTTCGGCCGTCTTGAGGGCACTCTTAGGGCATAGTCTGCCGTGCTCCTCGTCTTGGTCTGCCGTGCTCCTCGTCTTGGTCATCCTTTCCGTCGTCTTGAGGGCGCTCTTGGTGCCTGGTCTGCCGTGCTCCTCGTCTTGGTCTGCCGTGCTCCTCTCGGTTCCTAAGCCTGGTCTGCCGTGCTCCTCGTCTTGGTCTGCCGTGCTCCTCTCGGTTCCTACGCGCGGTCTGCCGTGCTCCTGTGGGGAGCACGGCAGACCACAGGAGCACGGCAGACCACACAGGAGCACGGCAGACCACACCTCGATTTTTTGAGGATGTCTCGAGCGAAATGGCCGTGGTCTGCCGTGCTCCACACAGGAGCACGGCAGACCACCTGCTCATTTGCTCATTTTCTGAGGACGTCCCGAGCGAAAACGTCATTTTTAACATAAGAGGTTCTAAAACACCTCTGTCGGCATCTCATTTTTTCGAGGATGTCTCGAGCGAAACGCTCATTTTTCATGCATAACAAAAATTTCTGATATTTTTCAACATCCCGATGTTTTGAGGATGTCTCGAGCGAAACCGTCATTTTTGACATAATACGTCTTAAACGATAGCCTCCAACACCTCGATTTTTCGAGGATGTCTCGAGCGAAATGGCCATTTTGGGGAATCCGCCAACGAACGGCCCCGTGCGATCCCGCAACCCATAGATATAAAGATATATATAGATTTACTCAAGGATTCAGCCAGAACGTCCCGCTTGCTTCTCGTACCTCGAAGACGCTTCCCGTCACCCCGTGCAACCCCGCAACCCATAGATATAAAGATATATATATATATATATATATATATATATATTTACTCAAGGATTCAGCCAGAACGTCCCGCTTGCTTCTCGTACCTCGAAGACGCTTCCCGTCATTAAGGAAAAACATTCCGATGAAAGCCACATCTTCCTGCTCGCCTCCGAGCAGCTACTGTGACACCTCGAGCATTTTTTCCCACAGGACTCCACCACATGAGACGATTGGAAAAAAAGGCGACGACTGAGGGTGCAGGGGGAGGGGCAACAGCAGGGGTAGCAGGGCGCCTGACCTTTTTCCCTTCAACCTTACACGACTCTAACGTGGCCCTCAGGAGCCTCTCACGAATGACACGGATTTCACTCTCGATGCGGAGAACCCTCGCACGCTGATCAGCGGGGACTCTGAACAGCTTGGCGGCAGTGCCCGCAAGGGCGTCAACAAACACATCTCCTGCAATTAAATGGCCTGGGAGACCTCTTGCCTCCACCTCGGCACCGTCAACGTGAGAGGGAACTTTGAGGACGCACACATCGCCTGGGTGTCGGTCCGACACTTGCAGAGCATCGCGCAGCCTCCTCCAGAGATCCGCATTGGGGCCCTGGGGAACCTCAAATCACCTACTCCAAAATCCAATTGAAACCTGATCATTATCAGTAATGTAAGCCAATGGCCCCCTAGATTTTTCAACGGCCACGACAAAACAGAACAGCTCGCCCCTCGGCACCGTCTGATGCTTGCCAGGGAGGGGCCCATACATAAACCTCTGAGCCGAGGGGTCGGCGGACGGGGCCGTGGCGAGAGCCACCCCGATCCTACGCAACCTGGGATAGTGAGTGTCCGCACCCCCCGACGCATCTCCCCACGCCAGTAGGGGCATGCCAGGAGTGCCGACACCGAAAAACTCGCCAGCATCCACCTCATTAGGGTGACTGCTGATCCAGATCTCCTCGTCTGGGGGCGGGGAGACCTCAAGCATGTGAGACGGGATGAGCCCCCTAAGCCAATAGCGTTCAAGACTGTCAGCCTCCGCAAGAGCACGGGGAATGAGGTCCTCTGAGGCTCCAAAGGCTCTGGAGTCCCTATTACACTCGCACTGCCAAAACCTATGCTTGGGTGTCTCGGGGCCTCCCCTACACCTACGGCGCTCTGCTGGGATCTCGTGCCCTTGTGAGTTTTTGCGAGCCGCGGGCTAAGCCCCGCCCACTGCAATGCACAACATGAGTTCCGACAACTTCCGACCGTACTGAGGGGCCTGCTCCAGCTGGAAGAGGTAGCGCCTCAGCGAGAAGTTGTCCACCCCTCGCTCCATGCCTCCCCCGCAGAAGCCCTTGGAGGCCTCCAGCCACAACTGCTGCTGCAGAGTGCCTGCAAAGGCATCGATCAGCTCGCCTGCCTGGTCGAAAGCTTCGAAGGCCTGCGAGCCGAAGTCCCATCCGTGCTGGAGTCCATCTGACCCCGTGGGGGGATACCACTCCGTGGGGGGCCGCAACTCCCACTCGGCTCCCAACATATAATGTACAAGAGCTGACAGTGGGCCCCGTACGTGGCGAGCCCGATTGGACGGCGAGGTGGACGTGAACTGCTGCACCAACTCCTGCCACACGAGGCCCACGGAGCGCCTCACCTGCGGGGAGTCCAGCCAGCACTTGAACCACTGCTCGACACATTGACGCGGGAGCGCATACCCTGGATCTGCTCCAGGCGCTCGGATGTCGAGCAGAGTCGTGAGACACCGGCCGCGTCTATGACCCGAGACTCCGCCCAGTCGTCGACGTAGCTGCACCAGCGAGGCCCGCGGCAAGCCCAACACCTGGTGGCCGTACCGCGCGCCTGCCTGGGGCCCCGCCAACTCCACCTTCTTCAAAATACGAAATCGTCTAGATGAAGCCGCAAACCTCTTGATGGTAAGGTGCTGCTTCTTCGTGTCCTGCATGCGTTTCTGCCTGGTTGCTCGACCATGCCGACGCCCACACGAGAGGTCGACCCCTAGGTAGGCCATCTGCTTGGCACATTGGATCTCGATGCCGCGCTTCCTCAAAGCCCTGACCACAGCACGAGCATCCGACATAGAGGAACAGGACACCGTACTCTTGTTGGCCAGTGTGAGCTTGACATCAGCCAAGAGGTCGGATGCCGAGGTCGCGCCGTCGATCAGCGCCTGTCGTACATGAGCACCAGATCCCACTGCCGACTGCGAAAGATCGTCGATCCACAGACGCTCCGTGAGCCCAGGATGCATGACCGTCAGACGCTCCATGACCAGGCTAGTGACAAACCGCGCGAAACGAGTGCCACTGCGGAGCCCCTGCACGATGCTCCGAGTGGCCTGGAAAGGAAGCGACACTGCGTCGCCCTGATCCAGCATCCTCGGGATCGCACATATCTGAAGTTCCAATCCTAACATCACAGCTGGGAACCCATATCGAAAGGCCCCCCTGATAAGAACATCCCATTCCATCATGTCATAATAGCTCTGAATATCCATCAATGCGTGACCGTTGGCCATCTTGAGCCTAGTATACAGCTCTTCATTCAACGCCTTCATATACGCTTCTCGGAGGGCACTGTTGCCCTTCACCGCTGCGTCCCAGTCGGGCTGCGAGGAAGCAGCCCAACTTTGTGCAACTGGTTCGCGCGCCAGACTCCACACCCTGCAGATCATGCAGATCAATCCTATGACACGGAACTGGCCAACGGTCTTCTTGGCTAGTAACTTACCCACGACCCCCATGAGCTGCCACGGCCACGTCTGACACTCCTCAAACATGTTGTATAGCTGCGCCAATTCAGTCAGCGCGGCATCTGGCAACCTCTCGAGGTCGATGGGGGATAATCGATCCAGACCCATCCCCGCGCGCGCCTTCATAGCCCTCAATGCCCGACGAATGTCCTCTAAAGACAGAGGCTCCAAAGGTTCATCACGGGCCCGCGCGTGGATAGTCTCAAACAACTTCTCAGCCTGACTGCACGTCATATCAGGAGATGTCCACAACTTGTGATACTTCTCTGCGCGGTGCTCCACCACGTCCTTGGGATGGTACACCGTCTCGCCGTTCACGACCAAACTATGACTGCTATTCGGCTGCTCCTTGGTGGCTCGAAAGAGCCCTCCTGTAAACTCATTCTCCTGAACCCACTGCTTGAAGTCCGCCAACGACGCCGCAAGTGCTCGAGACCGAGCCCTGCAAGCAATACGAGCGGCTTCCTTGGTGAACAACTCGAGCTGCGCCAGAGGGATCTCATGGAGACTCTGCAACGCCGACAACCACAGGGGCCATGACGTCGCATCCCTCCGTGCGCTGACCATCTTCTGAACACCGTCGGGGAAATGACCAGCTAACTTACGCGCTGCCTCACACAGCACTCGAACTTGAGGTTTTCCGTTATCACGCCTAACATGTTTGGTGACTTTGCCGACGACGACCGAGATGCGCTCCCGCCAGTTCGCGATGGCATCCTGGAAGGGCATGTCCCGAAAGTGAGTCGACTGCCGCACTGGATGCACTGACAAGGTCGGTCCTCTGGCCCTGGATGGGCCCGTCCCTACTTGCTCGTCAAGATGCACCTCCTCCACTGCTGTGATCCATGCCGCGAAGGCTCCGCTGACTGCCAGCACATACTGGCCTCCAACACGGAATGACAACGACTGTAGGATGGGTTTCCAAACGTCGCCAAAGGAGTGCGAGTGAAAGCCAGAATTGGCTCGAGCCGAAAGCCAACGGACATGGGGAAGGGCATAGTCAACCGCACCAGCAGTAGAGGGCGGAGCAGTGGGAGGAGTTCCACCGCAGGGAGTGGGATCGGGGGTCTCCTCACTTAAACGGGGTCGGCTCTCGCTGGGGGGGATCTCAACATTATCATCTGACGGGGCTCTAACAGTTGGCGAAGAGTGACCCTCCAGACTCATAGGAGCATCGCCCAAACAATTGCTGACATTCGAAGGAGAGGCGACCGACACGACGGCCGACGAGGGAGGGAGCGGGGAAGGACGGACCTGGTCACTAAAGTTGGCCTCCTCGGCCCATGGGTCGACCTCGTCATCGTCCAAACAACCAAAATGACAACCGGCCCACACTTCAGGGTCCTCGAGGTCCTCAGCCACAGGAGCCAACACGGGGCCAGAGACAGAAGTACCCACAACCCCAGCACCCGTGTCTTCAGGCTGGACCAAAAGATCAGAATACAAGGCATGAGTGCGCTCCAGCTGCTTTTCACGCGAGAGGGCCTGCTGCGCCGCATGCTTCTTGCGAGCGAGCGAAGACTTAGACCCCTCCGTAGCCTGCTTGTGAGGCCTCGAAACTTGCGCGAAGCGCCCGGGGAGCATGAGAGACCGAGTGATCAACTGCTTTCCCGAGCCACGCAACTGGAGCAACAGGGCACAATGCGGACGCCACGGGACATCTT
>CAUYUJ010014841.1:205893-228393 GCA_963575745.1 Prorocentrum cordatum | reverse complement strand
CGGATATAGTGCCCGAGGTCAAGAGAACCGTTAGAAGAATTGAGGTGCGTCAGCGCTTGGGCGCTGTATTCCGTGCCAATGTCCGTGGCCCCGGAGCTGCATAACAGGCCGCCCCCCGCACCCATTGTCTGAAGCCGTATCCTGGTTCCGCCGGAATCCTGATACAGGGCGCTTTCGCAGCCCCAGTCGATGTCGCAGTTGCTGCGGGATCAGGAGGGACTTTCCGTCCCATTATCGGGTGCGTAGGAGGGGGGGGGAAGGGGGGGGGACAGGGCCAGGCGCTGTAGAAGGCGACGAACAGGCCGCACCCGAAGAATAGCGCCAAGAGGCCTGCCAAGGACAGGAGGGGCGGTTGGCACGGCACCCTGGGCGGCGGCGTCAGGGGAAACGTTCAGGGCAAGTCAGCGCCTGGGGCGCTTCCCGGTCCAATTGTCGGTGTACCCAGAATTGCGCGGGCACTCCCAAAACCGGTGGGTGCCAGTTTCGACTGACACTCCACAGCGCGGGCACAGCCCATCACGCCCCCCGCCCGCGCTGATTATGCGGGCGCGGGTCCAGACTGCACCAGTGAGATTAGCCCTGAGCAGGTCAGCCCGCTCGACATCATTTTTCCTCAGGCTGGACAGATGACGCCACGCGACAGTAAAATCAATGCCTGCCTCTACGCCGTGACCATTCCTGAATTTGGAAGCACCTGCCCACAGCTGGGCCTCGATCGAGTTAGCAACTTCCTGCTTGAAGTCCGAGGTCATATACGCCTCTGACCGAAGCTCATCAGGGATAGCAGACCTGTCTCCTGACGGCGCAGTCCAGTTCCAAGGCCCCTCGAGCGACCACCCCAGACCCAGCATCGCGGCAACAACCGCCGAAATGGGCCCTCTGAGATTGTGCCATCGACGCTTGGGCCCCAGGGTCCGCATCCCCTGGACAGTCTCGCCCCAGCATTTGCGCATCCTGGGCGCAGCAAAATCCGAGAGCCTGGAGACGACCTGGAACCAAGAACCCAAAGTCGAGAAACAACCAAGCTGAAGGCGGGGCTTTCGGGACCAACCTCGCGCGCCAAGATCGAAGTGAGGCGCCTGCCAGCCGTTCCTCCGGCTGGGGTGCTTGCTAAAGCACGCCCCCACTGAACCAGCACAGAGGGGGCAACTCCGAAAACTTTCCACGCATAAGAGGCCTGGAGAGGGCTCGCGCGAGGTCCAGTTTAGGCCCCACCTTGCGCGGCGCAGCTCTAGCAAGCTGGATGATGCGACGCGCGCGCCGATGGGCCTGGGCGATGCGCTCGGCATGGCGAGGCTCGGGAATCCCTACGCCACTGCCGCGCTCAACGCCCAAACCAGCCGCCACCGACGCAACTTCAACAACGATGCCACGCGACCCAAGGCCCGTTTGGATCTCCCGAGCCACCGAGAGCCCCGATGCGATGACGGTAGATTTTGACGCAAGCTTTGAACCCCCCCCCCCACGAGATTCGGTCTCTTTACAACCAGAACAACCACTTTACAACCAGATGGCCTACTTTACAACCAACATAGGATTGGAAGTATGGTTTTTCAGCGAGAACGTCCACTTTGCAACCAGAACGGCCCACTTTACAACCAGAACGGACCACTTTACAACCAGAACGGGCCACTTTACAACCAGAACGGACCACTTTATAACCAGCTCAGAGTGGCCGTGCGTGTTTGGGCGTTCCGCAAAGTGCCCCAGAGCAAGTGGGCGCTCTGAAAAATGCCCCAGAGCAAGTGGGCGCTCTCAAAAGTGCTCCAGGGCGCGCGGGCGCTCTGAAAAGTGCTCCAGAGCACGTGGGCGCTCCGGAGCCCGAGCGCCTGAACGCTCTGCGCAGGCCCCAGCGATGCCTCTGCGCGGTTTCCATTCCCGCTGGGCGCGTTCTCCTTTGACGTGCCTTACTTCCATGTCTGCCTACTGGGGCGTGTCCACCTCCGCGGTCACCGCCATGTTCAAGACGGCGGTCGGGGTCTTCACCAACGGCCTCGTATTGAACCCCTTCGACTGCAGTTTCCACTGCAACCCTGCTACCACCACACTTACCGCTGCAGCCCCGCCACCTCCACAATTCTGACTGACCCCCCGCTACCACCACATATCTCATTGCAGCCCAGCTACCACCACAGTTCCCACCGCTGCCTGGCGACCACTACAGTTGCCACCGCAGCTTCCCAACACCGTGCAGTTCCCATTGTAGCCCCGCTACCGCATCTCCCACTACAGCTTCCCACTGCCATGCAGCTCCAGTCTTGGACAGGATCATGGTTTATTCGCATGTCCTGCGCGAGTAGCCTTCGTCCGTCAGACAAAGGCAGAGCAAGCAATTGCAGAACTGACCGACAGAGCTTAGAGAGCAGGTCAAAACCAGAATCCGCCCACCAGCACGCAACAGACCATAGCGCACCAGGTTGTCGCATCACCAACGCGTGCGCAGTGCTTCTTCGTGTGCGATGGGCAACTTTACAACCAACATGCCTCAAAGAGCCCAAAGCCGCCCTTGCGCTTGCCCGCGGAGATTTCAGGGAAAGGCCCGCGCGCATTCAATATGTGTTTCCACTTGCCTGGTTGTAAAGTGCCCTTCCTGGTTGTAAAGTGCCCTTCTCGGATGTTGTAAGCTGGTTGTGAAGTGACCCATCTGGTTGTAAAGTGCGCTTCTGGTTGTAAAGTGACCCGCGCGCCCCCCCCCCCCCCCCCCCCCGCAACCCCGAGCAAAAGCGATCCCCGCGCGCGCGAGGTGGCCCGCAACATCGCGGCGAATCCCCTCTGCTCGCTGGGTGACGCCATCGATCCAAGTTCGCATCTGTACAAGCGAACTGGCTGCAGGAGGGGCTTCGCAAAACATCTGACACTTGGCAAAGCCGGGCGCCCCCCGAGCCACAACGACCAGACCTCCTGACGGCGCGATGGACGGAGCCGCGCATCCCGCATCACGGAGGGCCCTCGGCCCCCCGTGCAGGAGGGCCTCCATTGAAAGACACAGGGCAGGAAAGTCCAGCTCGAGCGCGTGCTCCAGGACCTTCCCCCACCGAATGGCATCATAGAAGGCTTCTACATCCCACATGTTAGACGCAAACCAAAAATCTGGCAATGCTGACGAGAGAGCTGCCTCATCTGAGCAGCACCTAAGCAAAGCCTCCCAGAGAGCACTGTTGCCTCGAACCGCAGCGCCCCGAGGTCCCGAGCGATTATCGGGCCAGAACTCCGCGGGGCGCGATCTCAGGCGACCCCGCAGACGGCCCAGCCAGGTTCGAAGGCCTATGTCGCGATCCTCGCGCACATCCGGCTTTCGCAGGCGAGCGATGATTGCCGTGAGCCACTGCCATGGCCATGCCACTGCAAGCACAAAGCGCTGAAATAAAGACACCAGCTGCTGGCGGCCCTGTTCTGGCAGCCACCAAACGTCTCGTTGCCGCGCGCCGTCGACGCCAGCTGCTTTGGACGGCGAGATGGCCACCGGCGCCGCCTCCAGGTTGTCCAGCGTGATGGGCGGAAGCTCCTCGTGGCGCGCTAGCTCCCTGGCCTGCTGCAGAACTCTCAGCGCCTCGTAGCTGTTGAACTGCGGCTGCGACCAGAGCTTGTCCCACACCGCGCGTTTGGCCCCCATAAGCGAGGCCCCATCAAAAGTGGAACCGTCGGCATACAGCATCTCGCTGACCTCCGCCATCGGGCCCTTCACGCGACGACGCAGCGCGCCCATGCCGCCAGCGGGGCTCTGGCACACCCAGTCGCGAAGCCCTGAAGCCTCTTCCTGGCCACTGCTCTCTGCGACTGCCCCGCGGCTCTGCGGGCAGCTCCGGCCAGCTTCTCCCGAGACCCCGTAGTGACGCCATCATGTGTTCTAAGAGGCCTGATCCATCTTTCTTTGCGGCGCCCAGGAAGAGGTACACTTTGGCAAGCAGGGGCGGTGGGCGCCAGCGCGAACGATCTACCTCGCAGATGCTGGGCACGCGGCGAGCCCATCTGGTCGTCCTTCACGCTGGCAAGCTCTGCTAGATGGTTGGGCACCGTAGACCACCACTTCGAACTGCTGTCAGATGCCGTCACCCACGGCTTGCCGCCCTCCATGGTAGTCTCGACTGGGTCCTGCAGACGCCCTCGCCCTTGGTACTGACGCCTCTCCTGCGGGTGCACCTGCTACAACTCACAGTAATACAACTCCATGGTGCTTGACCACTGCAGGAAAAGGCCACCAAGCTTGATAGCAGCCTCTCTGCTCGAAACCCCAGGCTACGCTGCACGAGCTCTGGTGGCGATGTCCTGCGCGTGACCTGGCCCGCGAGGCTGCTCCACAACAGGTCCTTCGAGGCTCCTGACCACGAGTTCTGGATGCTGGCACAGATTGAGAGATCCTCTTGCCCCGAGACCCCGTCAATTTCCTAAAGCTCAGGCTCGCATCCAGGAGGCGTTTCTGCATCTTCATCCTCATCATCAGTCCAGAAGTCCCCCCCCAGCTCCACGTGAAGGTACTGCAACACAGGGGGACTCTTGATAGCCAACCCCCATGTTTTCCCCTCGGGGGCGGGTTTGATACGCTGAATGGACATAGTGGCAGGCTGGACTCGCGTCGCTCGGGCTCCCGACCTCTTGCTCTCAGGGTCCGCCTTGCGTCTGGGCCTTGCTGGGTGCTCGAACGCACGAGGCCTGCACAGGGTCCATGCCACCGACCGAGACAAATCAAAACCCAAAGATATCTGCAGCCCGTAATGCCTACTTGCCCGCCCCCTCCACAGCCTCGAAATTTGCCTCACTTGGAATTGCCACTACACCACCTGACATATCTAACCATCTTGACGCCGCCAATTCCTGCGGAGTCATGTTCCGCGGGTGCCACCCACAGGCCCTGGATGGTCGCACGCAGCGCACCCAGGCTGGTTCACTTGTGCGCATTGCCTTTGGCCCCAAACTGCAGATGTCATGTATACTCCAACCACGAGTAAGGACTGGCTCTGGGCTCGAAGCTGCATGGTCACTAAGTCGGTGAAATCAAGGCATGCCTCTTCCTTGCCCCCCAGCTGCCGCAACCCAACTCGATCCTGGGGAGATGCAGCCAAGCGACGTAGAGAAGCAACTCGATACTTCTTGCGCACTCCCATAGTAATGCCACCAGCTCGCTCTAGACGATCCGTGGCATACGCCGCAGATAAAACTCCAGTGTATCCCGGCTTACGCCAATCATGAACAACTTCATTTGAACCAGCTGGCACCACATGCGTCTCTGGAACGACGAGAATGTCTGCTTTGTGGTGCTGGGCCAAGGATTTCTCGGCGGGCCCCCAGCCTCCCAAGCTACGTGGGTACAGCGTCCGGATGTTCGAGACGGGAGATCCCAAGCTCCTGACCGCCAGGTTGACGCACACGAGTCTCCAGCTCGCTGAGGCCCAGCTTCGCGGCAAACCTGAGACCCCTGCTTCCCCACGACCTCCACCAACTCGGTCAGAGGAGGAGGAGGAGGAGGAGGAGGAGGAGGAGGAGGAGGAGGAGGGAGGGAGGGAGGAGGAGGGAGGGAGGGAGGGAGGGAGGGAGGAGGGAGGAGGGCGGAGGAGGAGGAGGAGGAGGAGGAGGAGGAGGAGGAGTAGGAGGCAGCAGGCTGCCGCCGTGGCCTGCGACACGCGCAGCGCAGGGCTGTCATGACAAGTGCTGCCTGGTCGGGATCTGCACGCCCCTGCGTAGAGTGGAGACGACTCCGCCTTCCTCCTCACTCGTCCTCCTCCCCTCCTCGCCACCTATGCGTAGATGCGTTGGCTCCCTCCATCATCATCATCATACTCCCTCCTCCTCCTCCTCCTCCTCCTCCTCCTCCTCCTCCTCGCACGCGGCCTCAAAGAGGACCCATACGAGGTTTTCCGAAAGGTGGCGAGATACTGGCTCCTGGATGGGCTGGTAGGGACTCGCGGGACGCAAAGAACTTGTCATGGCAATTGCCGCTGCTCTCTTACCGTTCATTTCCCTTGCCTTCTTACCCTTGCCATTTTGACGTTCGTACACTGATGAGAATGCAAGTTGTACTTGCGCATTGTAAGCGTTACGAGTTTAGACGCAAGCTTGTGCCAGATAGGCTAAGTTTGCGTTTGGCTCTCGCGACTCCTATCCATCTGGGATGATCAACAAGAACTGTTCTGAGAAACACCGGACCTCGGTTTCGGAATCGGAAATGCAGTGGAAATAACAACCGTGCAAAGACCGCCTGGCCCACATGTACAACTGCACGCTCCCTCCTAAGACCGCATAAGTGCATGTGTGCAGGGCGGCATGTGCAACGATGGTCTAGCGATAGCAGCGAAGTTCAATCTGTGCAGCCTCCAACGCGCACGCATCTGATTTTGCACGCATCTACTCTGGCAAGAATTCGCCACGGCCAGTGCAGCCTCAATCGACAGTGGAGCCCCCACGGGACTTCGCAGTATAGTCGTCCAAGTCGCAACTCCTCACAGCATAGCTGGCAGCATCGGCAACATTGTGAGACATCCGCGGCCGAACTCCTGGAGCGATGAAGCGTGTTAGGAAAGGCACTGAGCTGACTGGTACGTAGTTGTTTGAAGCTTGCAAAGGGGCAATCCTCCCCATTGCGTTGTCGGGCGAGGACGGTGGCGGAAACCGCCGCAGGCAGCTGGATAATTGTTATCCACCCAGCTGGTCGGGTCAACCGACCCCGCACTCGCTGGTCGGTAGCAGAATACACCACCTCTCCGACCCTCACCGTCTCGCCCACAGAGAGCAGCCTGACGTGCTGTGACCTCACATCGGGGGCGACCGTCACCCCCACCTTGCGGATGACGACATAGTCATCCCCACGAGCATCTGGACTGGATCTCTTGGCTTCTTCGAACACGTCCTTGAACTTGGCGGCCTGCTCTACGGTTTTGAAGCGCAAAGCGAACATGCGCTCGATGACACGCTCCTGCGCGGTCCACACCCAGGCCTTGTCATTTCCAGCGTGCCTCTGCAGCTCGCAGAAGCCGTCCTTGTTGACAAGGAAATGGTTCGCTATTATTCGCTTGGTGGCCTCCTGCTGGAACAGCAGACGCACCCGGCCCTCCGCCCGCCTCAGCAGGTGCACCTCACCCGCGCCAGCATCCTGCCACTCGCCGGCATTGAAGCAGAACAGCTTGGTGCGCTCCACGAAGATCTCGCCCTCCTCCTTCTTGTACACCGCAAGCGGGTCGGAGCCAGCCTCCAGCGTGGCCATCTCGGCCACCTCCTCCACCGCCGGCTCGTCCCCCGGCGCGCCCGGCTCGGCCTCGCTGCCGGCGGGCCCGGCAGCAGGCGTGCTTCTGCTGGCCAGGGCGGGGGCCACGGCCGGGTGCTCCTGGAAGTAGCCGTCAAAAAGCAAGAACTTGGTGGAAGATAGTCCCCGCCTGGGGAGTCGTCCGTATCCACCGATTCGGAGGCGCGACCCCGAAGGATTTCGCGGAGCGTTGGACATGGATGCATTTCGGCCCACCACGTCGTCTGGTCGTCCTCTGAGTTCGATGTACAGACGCCCCAGCTTCCAGAGACGCGGGGCCAGAGATTCTATCCACCGATTTTCCTAGACAGCCAAACAACGACGTGGCGTATACATCCAGCCCCTCCCAACATATCGTCGACCCGTGTCCAGCTGTTCCCAAGATGCCTTGGGAACAAACCCCAAGTGCCCTCGTGGCGCTGTTGCAGTCATGCGATCACGTCCCAAAGAACCCGAGAAAAAAAAAGATCGTGTCGTCGTCGATGCAGATGAGCAAAACGTCTCGGAGCAGGGCGAGTTGAGACAACGGCAGCTCAAAATCTCGGTCCCCAGACCCCTCCCGGAGCCCATCTGCAACAGTCGTCCGAATCGGCGAGCGTGGACGAGCCCCTGGCGAGGAAGCCAGCCTGCCCCCCGAGAGCCCGAAGCGGCCCTCCAGCATGCCCTGCAGGGCGGCCGACGGGTCGTAGTAGGCGACGGCCACGGCGGCGAGGCTGGCCTGCGGGGCGCCGGCGAAGAGAGGTTCTGGCCAACAGTTGGTCGATCCGAACGCGAGCGAGCACGTCCTCCTCCTCCTCCTCCTCCGCCTCCTCCTCCTCCTCCTCCTCCTCCTCCTCCTCCTCCTCCTCCTCCTCCTCCTCCTCCTCCTCCTCCCCCTTCCAAGCCTGGGGCACGGCTGTCGTCGAGCTCTGAGCTTCCCGGGGCGCCCCAAGGCTTCTGAGGGTCCGGTCCCCTGGGGCCCTCGGGGGACAAGAAGCTTCCGCAGGGCCCCAGCCGGCTGGCCGAGTTCTTATCTGACGTCCCTGCCGTAGGGCGGGTCGAGACTGAATCGGATCAAGGGCGAGTCGAAGGCGAGTCGAAGGCGAGGTCTACAGTCAAACATATGAGTGAGAAAGTGCTCTATCAAGAAAGCTGGGGCAGCTTTTCAGAAGTTTCTTAAGGAAGCGCTGGGCCAGCTCTTGGAGCCAGGAACGTACTTTGCTCATGTCTAGGATCCAAGGCTATCAGCCCCCTTAAGAAACTGAGCCAGGTTTCCGGCAAGTTGGTTAAGAAACGCTGGGCCAGCTTTTCGGGGGGGGTCTTCATCACGAGCGGGACCGTAATCGAGTCGAGCCTATACGTCCAAACGCTTTTTTCCAGGCGGACACGCAAGGGACAACGATCCGCCGCCCTTCTCTCTGTGCACGTCGGGGGCGCCCACTCAGGGGGACAGCCTGCGATGCGCAGCAGCAAATCAGCGAGGCTGGGCTGCATAATCCCGCGCCCATCCCGTCGACACATAAAGGCGGCCACGGCTACATAGAGCCAGTGAGGATCCTGTGGGACACTTATGATGAAAATATCTACTAATTACGCAACAGCGAAGGCCATTTCTTGAACTGTCCACCAGCAAGTGATAAGTACGTCTACTACACTCGAGAGCTGACATGTCACAAGTGCCTCCATGTCACGCCGCCGAGCGTGATCCCACAATGGGTAGTCCGCAATCCCCCCGATGAGAACTGCGAACGGGACTCCGAAACTCGAAAGCAAGTCGTCCCTTCGTCTTGGCGACTCCTGCCCAGGCGCAAGTCAAGAACATCAGCATATGATTACAACGTGGAAAACAGCGGGAGGATTTGGATAGACTCCCATTAGCCCCTCGGCGAATTGTTGGTTGAACAGTGGAATCATGTACATGCTCGGGGAAACCAAAAGGTACCGATACCGCTACTCCCCGGACCTCACCCAGATTTCGAAGTGTATCCAGCGGTGGCGACGAGGGCCTTCCTGGAGGCCCAAACAGCGGAATACGAGGCAAGTGTAGCGGTGCGGGCACCTTTTCCTACTCCGAATGCCAAGCCGCTCCCCACTCTCGCTGTGACCTTCGCCTCGCGGGCGCAGAACAGGGGGGCACATCCATCGTCGGCCCTGGGCTTCGCACGCCGCCCCGAGAGGCCCTGCGGGGCCCACTCCGGAGGTCAGGGCTGCTTCTTCTTTAGCGCGCCTGTTGTCTGAGGCAGGGGCGAGAGGGAGAAATTGCTTTTTTTGGCAGGGGTGGTGTCCCAGCTCTTACCGGATGGTGCTCACATGCAGGAGCGGAGTGCGGGATAGCGTGGGCCACCAGATCCCGCTGCCCCATGGAGGAGAGGGAGGAGGAGGAGGAGGAGGAGGAGGAGGAGGAGGAGGAGGAGCCCCACCCTGCTGTGTCCAGCTTGTCCTTGGCCTAGCGGAGCAGGCCCTGCAGCTTAGGCGAACGCCTGATAGAAACACGGAGCCTACCCTGTATTACCTGTTGGGCGACTTGCTGAGAAACGGGAGGAGAGGCACGCAAGGCTTGAAAGGACGAATGGATGGCATCTAACGCAACAGTATAACTAGGCAGAGCATCGGGGCCCGAGAGGTGGAAAAGGTGAGGGAGGAAGGAACTCAGGGGATCTTCACCGTAGCCTTCAGGAAGAGCAGGAAGGAGGCGTTGAAGGACGGGGCGACATACGCCACTATTCAAGTAATGGAGGACATCATCGCCTCCAACACACGAGCATCCAAATACACATCTACCTGGCCCTTGTCTGTACCGTCTTGTTGTGTTCCAGCTGCTGAATATGGTTTGTCGCAACCCAACGAAGATACACCCAGGAACAACTTGAGCAGCCCGAAGAACACGAATAAAACAAAGGTCAAATTCGTGAACCGAAATGCAGGGAACCCACTGTTTGATCCTCGGGTACAGGAGGGAGGACAGCGGCCTCGGATAGGCGTCGGCTGAAATCATTATGGCCAATCGTTTCTGCACCTTCTTGGGTACGCAAGGGTCGGGAAGCCTGGAGATATAGATGGACGCCTCGTAGTCCTCCATCAACTGCACGAAGAGGGAGCGCCGATACTGCATAGCATACCTATAAGTGAGGAGGAACTCATCCGACTCTAGAACCTCGCAGAGCTTATCCCGAAGGCTGAGGAATAGGGAAAAGTTGTGGGCAACCCTGAGTCTGGCAGCACGGCTCTGCCCCTCGTGGGAATGCGCTTGCACACCTAGGCCGAGTTCCTGAAAGCGATGAAAGAGGCCAGGAGGGAAAGAGTGGCGAGGGCTGCACGTATACAATTGGTGAGCTTCCCTCTCCATACGGAGCACGAACTTGTTGGGCCGAAAGCCCTGTCCAATATATGAGGCCACTGGGAGGGCATGCCTGTTGTGGGCAACGAGACTGGTAATGAAGCCTTCCCCAAGACTTTTGACCAAGTGGGCCCGAGCCAGGAATTCCGCACCCACCGATTTCCCGGAACGATCCAGACCATCGGCTCCGAGAATGAATCCAACGTGCTTCCCAAAAAGCTGGATCCGAAACTTGTGCGCCTTAATCCCTGCCTCCTTGAACTTGGCAATGGCTTTCCCCAGCTTGCCAGGGCCAGCGAGGATTATCACACACTTGGCGGTGTTCAATATCAAGCCCGAGGAGAAGCCAAACTGTACGATGGCACGGGTGACAGGACCAAGCACGTGAAACATATCTGCGTCCACCAAGCCGAGGTCGTCAGCGAACGCGGAGACTTGTTTCGGCAAGTCCGCGGGGACCAGGCCGATATAGCGCAGCAGTGGATCTAGACACAGAGCAAAAAGTACACCAGATAATGGGCATCCTTGTTTTACTCCTCTCAAGGCCTTGAATGAGAACTTGGGGGAGCCTCTGAAGTGAACCCAGCAAATCATATTCTGGTAGAGGGTCATAATCGCTATGATGATAAACTCAGGGAACCGATAAGAACGCATAACTTGTCAGATCCACTCGTGCAACACGGACGGGAAGGCAGCACGAACATCATAGAGACACGACCCGCAGTCTCTATGGCCGAGAACGGTCTTCCATAACATCATGTTAAAGTCTACCTCTAGCACGTTGTCCATGATGTTTCTCCCCTGGGTAAATCCTCTCTGTGACGAATGCCCACGATCGGCATATGCTTGTGCTATTGGCGAAGCGATCAGCGACGATGCGAGCTTGTTATCGGTGTTCGGTAATGCTATTGGACGTGTTTCGTCGGCCCCCTTTCAGAACATTCTCAGGATCATCAACTTCACCTTTGGCAAGGAAAACGAGCTGAGCAGCATTGAACTCGCTGCTCACACGGCCGCCGTCTAAGACGTGCTCGTAAAGCTCGAGCAATGCTTCCTGGACAACTGGCCCATCAGCTATCCAAGCGCTGTAGCACAAGCCGTCGGGTCCCGGGGCAGAATCCTTTCTCCTGCGCAGGAGGTCCAGGAACTGATCGAAAGTTTTTTCCCAAGGAAACCTCTGGTGCGTCGAATTCGCGCATTGGTACTCGTCGGGGTCCATGGGAGGAACGAGCTCCAGAAATTGGCCTCCAGGATCCGCGGCACCCTTCCAGGCGCCAAAGACAGTGCCCCAATGGGAACAAAGCAGCTGCGCACACACCGAGGCCTCGGCATGGGCGAACCCGTTATGGTCCACGATCCCACGGCGACAGATGGCCCTCTGTTTCGATTTCCAAGCTTTTGCCGGCCGCCTTATCCTCATCAGGTGAAAGTCTGCACTGTGCTGGGGGATGCCCTCAGGGTCCCTGAGGTTCTCCTCTTGCTTCGCAGGCTCCTGATTCATGAGGGAGGAGAGGTGGGTATGGAAGCTAGACCATGCATTCCAAATCATATTCTCGTGATCGTAGGAGGTGAGGAGGATGGGGCAAGCCTGAACTGCTTCAGCTGCTGCTTTGCAAAGCCCAGACCTGTAAGCGCGGACCAGTCTGAGACAGCACGCCAACTTCTCCGCCAATGAGGAGGCCGAGGTCTGAAACATGTCGGCCTTGGCGCGATTGCCAGCAGCTGTGATCAGCAACTTGATTTCCTCCAGCTTCTCGGCTGGATCGGAACTGAACTCTTGACCTTCTGCAGGGTCTTCAAAGTACTTCGCAAAAGAGTGACGCATGAACACCCAGGGCGGAAGGTACGTCTCGCGGCGCGGCTTCCACGGCTGCAGCGAGAGGCAAACAGGGACGTGATCGGAGGGGCAGGTGAGATCGGTGATGTGCCATGTCGTGTTACATGTAGGGCTAATGTCTAGAAGCTCAGGAGTAGGGATGCTGCAATAGATCCTGTCCAATCTACCATACAGTAGGATATTGACTCCGTAGGCTGGGTGATAACACGACGACGTGTGTATTGTGGCTGTTCAAGCTCAGCGTGGTGAGGAACGAGAGTGCGAAATAGAGCGGCACGCCTGGCGGACACGAAGCGCTCGGTCCCGTGAGTGGCATTGAACCTACCTTCCCCAGACTCATGGCAGTTGAAATCCCCAAGGATGAAGGACGTGGAATTCCGTAGCCATGTTGGCTCAAGCTCGAAACGTTCCCCTGGCGCTTCGAACTTGGTCGCGGCCGAGGGGGCGGCTCAGAGCGCCCTTCTTGCGAGGACAGTCCTCGCGGCACTTGAGCTTCAGTGCTGGTGCCTTGTGGCCCCGATCTCAGATGTTCGTAAATTGTCGCGTGCACCTCAGCAGCCATGGCCATCCCGCCTGAGCTGCAGGCCTCGCCCGAGGCAGTGTTCGAGAAGCAGAAGGCCTGCATCCGAGAGGTTGTGCAGCAGGAGATTCAGACGGCGGTGTCAGGTCTGCAGGGGCAGATCTCCACGCAGGGGGCCGAGCTGAACGCACTCCGAGCTGACCTCCAGAAGCAAGGTGAACGTCTGACGGCGCTCGAGAACAACGGCAGTACGACAAGGAGTTCAAGGACTGCACCCAGCTATCAATCTTCCTTGAGCAGTGGTCCCTCAGTTCGACAGCTGCATGGGGACAAAGCGAGGAAAGTGACACCTGTAATCGACCTCGAGAGCGACCCGTGCATCCGCTTCGTGGGCACTTTCCCGAGGCCGCTGCTGATGAAGACGCGGCTGGCCCACTGGCGCCAGATGCTGGAACACTTCCCCGAGCTCAAGGACGACCAGCGGGCAACTGCCATCTTCCACGGAGCGAGCCAGGTCTACAAGCTGAGGTTTGCCAACGAAGACGACGCGAAGAGCTTCCAGACCAAGATGAACGACGTAAACATGGAGCGGGTAGACTTCCGCCACGGCAAGAAGTTGACTACCTACCGGACCACCCCAACCCAACCCGAAGACCCGAATTTCGGGTTGGGGGGGTAAGGGTTCCACGCGTATTTGTTCGATGTTTCCCGACCCCCCCCACTAGAAATCGAGGGTAAATCTGAGCCTTCGGGTTGGGTTGGGGTGGTTTGGTGGGTGGTGAGAAGTACCCCCTTCAGGGTCAGGGGCGACGTGCCGCTCCACGTTCGCCAGAAGAGGGCCTTCTCGGGGCTCTGCTACGATGTACACCCTGCGAAATGCTTCAGAAGTCATGGGTTAAGAAATTCACAGTCTCAGAACTTGAATAAAGACCCAACATTTCTAATAACATCTTAGGACTTACACTGAAACGTTAAGAATAATTTCAGTTTTACATCTTAGGATTTTCATCTTAGGATTTACATCTTAGGATTTACATCTTAGGATTTACATATTGAAACATTTCTAATAATATCTTAGGATTTACATCTTAGGATTTACATTGAGACTCTGCCCGAAACCTTAAGTTTTCTTAAGCATCGCCTAAAGTGTACGCACGGAGCTGCAGGCCGGTCGCTCGTGGACGGGCGGTTATTGCAAGCTCGGAGCCAACGCGGGCACAAAGGGAGTGCTGCAGGTGACATAACGGATGACGACGTCTACGAGTTGGTGCAGGCAGTACAGCCTGGTGATACGACGTCTACGAATACGACGTCTACGAATTGGTGATAACGGATGACGACGTCTACGAATTGGGGGAGGACACCTTTAAGCTAGAGCCTATCTGCCCGAGCTCGCTGCACTTCGGCACCACGGAGGACGCGATCGACGGGCTCATATCGCCGCTCTTGGAACGGCGAGTGCAGGGCACCCCGGTCCTGAATTGGAGAGCACGGGCTCGGCGAAACGCGGGGGTTGCTGCGCCCTGCCTGGTGTTTTTGTGCCACATTGTGCGTTTTCTTCTCCTCCCTCGCCTCCAGCCAGTAATAGAGCAGATGCATCGGATTTTCCGCCCCCCCCTTCCCAATGTTCTTACTACATACCTGACGCAACGTTTCGGATATCGACATGGAACTCTCAGGCCCTCATTGGGTCGATGCATGCCGATCAAAATCGTGTTCAACATAAGTACTACATGCCGTCCTCCAGCGAAATCAGATCGTGTGTCTTCAAGAAACTCATGGTGCTCCAGGGGACCTGCCGCATCTCGAGCGTGAGTTCAGGTATCACTCTGTCTTTGGCTCCTTCTGCTCACGTGCCTCTGCTGGTGGCCTCCTCATTTTTGTCGCCAGCGAATTGCTGAGAGACTTCCCCTACTCCGACTTCCAGGAGCCTGTGCCAGGCCGGGTAGCAGTTTTGAATCTCAGCGGTCCCAAGGGAGGGTTACAAATCGTCAGTGTCCACATGGACCCCGAACTTCCTGACCCCGCGGTCCGAAGGCAATTTCTGGCTATTAAATCCTTGAGGAGGAGGAGGAGGAGGAGGAGGAGGAGGTGGAGGAGGAGGAGGCGGAGCGTACATGGATTTTTTTTGTTGGATCATCCGTTAAAATTGGAACGATACAGAGAAGATTAGCATGGCCCCTGCGCAAGGATGACGCGCACAAATCGAGAAGGAGGAGGAGGAGGAGGAGGAGGAGGAGGAAGAGGAGGGCACCACACCAAACCGTGCGTGCGGGCGGAGCCCCGGAGAAAAAATAGATCGCACGGCTCTGGCCTGACACTGCCCGCGCGGGCGCGGCCGCGACATCCACCGAGAAGGACAGGCGCAGGGACAAGTTTTTCCTTGGGCGAGCAACGACATATGTACATGTACGCCCTCCACGGCCTTGCCTGCACGAACGTCCGCGTTGACACGCACTCCAGGGGAAACTAACCGCGTACGTGTACATATGTTGCTGGCCTCTGATTCCTGTCTGGAGGGAGGAGAGCGAACGCAGGGAAAAGCATGATACAGAAGGGCCCGAACTCGTGTCACACGACAGGCGCGGCCACAGGGAGGGGGAGCAGAACGGAGCGGGAGCAGGGCGAGGTCCATACGACCGAATCGAGAATCAGGGTCGGTCTATATATGAATTGCATCGGTATGTTGGAATCCCTGCCTTTTCGACGAAATGGAATCAGTCAACGGTCGATCAGGTCGAGCATAATGGAGAGAGATAGAGAGAGAGAGATATATAAAGAGAGAAGAGAAAAAGAGAGAGAGAGAGAGAGAAAGCGGAGGCTGGAGCAGTTGACCGCGTCGGAATGGTCATGCGCGCTGGCCATGGACAAGCAGGGCCCCAGCCTGGTAGATGCGCCCTCCGTGCAGAAGCCTGAATGGTCTACACACCATCCTGGGGTTAGGTCGGGGATGTCTTCCTACAGGCGGATTTTGGCAGAAAGTAGCCGGAAAAGATTCCAAAGTAGCAGGAGAAAAAAATCGTCCCCAGACTATGTTTTGACAATTCTTGAATATTCCTCCCAGAAGGGGACATGCCCGACTTAATCCTAGGGCCCATGATGGCCCTGGCCAAGCAAAATGGTGGCGTGCAGGTTCCTCCTGGGGAAGGCAGTTGATCATGCCTCCAGATGCACTGGCCAGACAGTGCTGTTGTATGTAGGGGGCTTCTGCGGAAGACACTTGGTCGGGCCGAAATGATTCAGATGCCCTGGCCGGGCAGAGTGGTGGTGTGTAGGGGACTGTTGCGGAAAGCAGCTGGCGGAACCGAAATCCTCAAAAGGCCCTGGCCACGCAGAGCGATGGTACGCAGGCGCATCATGCGGAAGACACTTGACCGGGCCGGGACGATCCAGATGCCCTGGCAAGCCAGAGTGGTTGTGTGTATGTGCCTTCCGCGAAAAGCAACGAATCGGGCCGAACTGATCCAGACTCCCTGGCCACACAGAGCGGTGGTGTGTAGATGCCCTGAGCGGGCCACAATTGATCGGGCGAAGTGGCCCATGGGCGGGCCCGGCCAGTCAGCGAGGTGGTGTGCAGTGCTATCCGCGGAAGCAGCGGCACCCGGAGGCGGCCCTGGCCAGGCAGAGCGGTGGTGTGCAGATGCCATCCGCGAAGCACAACTGGTGCGAGGGTGCCCAGCTTCGCGCTTCGCGCTGCGCAAAGCGCGAAGCGCGAATCAGTTCGCGCTCTCGGGCCGCCCCCCAGGGCAGAAGAAGAGGACGAGGAGGACTCGGAGCCGAAGCGCGAAGCGCGAGGCGCGAAGAACTGCGCGCCCTCGAGGGCGCCCTTGACTGATGGGGGCCGACACTATCCAGAGAGCCAGCGTCCAAAGACCATGAGCCGAGCCGACCCTTTCTCGTCGGCGGCGAACCAGAAGAACTGCACCAGCAGAGAGCGCTCGGGGCGACCGAAACGCGAATTGGCCAGCGTGCAGGAGGGGAGCCGAGCCGAACACGTGGACGGCCCCATGGCCTGCTCCAGGGCGGCGCGCAGCACCCGCTCCCCAAGGCCCCTGCCGCGCAAGCCCTCGGACACGTAGAGGTCCAGCAGGCATGTCGGCGAGATCTTCTGTAGCCTGCTGTTCCACGCGGCATACCTGCGGCGGCCAGGAGATGCAGGACTCCTCCTCCCCCTGCCCCCTCATGACTTCCTCCAGCTCTGCGTGCTGCTCCTCTTCCTCACCTGCCTCCTGCTCCTCCTCCAGCTCCTCCTCCTCCAGCCCCTCCTCCTCCTCCTCCTCCTCCTCCTCCTCTCGTCTGCTTACTCTTCTTAGTGCTAGTAAGTTGATAATTTGCTCATTATTAGTCGTCGTCTTCCTTATCGGCTGTATCAGTATTCGACACGAATGTAACACGTACAACTAGCATTGCCATTCATAATGGTCATCGCTCGATTACCCGTATAATGCCTGCGAGTTGAACTATGAGTACGTTTACTACTGCTTCTCATGCTGTGAATATTATTAGTAGTAGCATTGCGGTTAGTAGGATTCGCCCTCGTAGTAGTAGCATTAGTAGCATTAGTAGTAGTAGTAGTAGTAGTAGTAGTAGTAGTAGTAGTAGTCGTAGTAGTCGTAGTCGTAGTCGTAGTCGTAGTCGTAGTAGTAGTAGTAGTAGTAGTACTAGTAGTAGTAGTAGTAGTAGTAGTAGTTGTTGTAGTAGTAGTAGTAGTAGACGTAGTAAACGTAGAAATAGTAGTAGTAGTAGTAGTAGTAGTAGCAGTAGTAGTAGTAGGAGTTGTTGTAGTAGTAGTAGTAGAAGAAGAAGAAGCAACATAAAATAGCCGAAGCAGTAGTAGCATAATGAACAAACAATAGTAGTAGCCGTAGTAGCAACAGTCGTAGTAATAGTAGTTGTCGTAGTCGTAGTCGTAATCGGAGTCGTAGTCGTAGTCGTAGCCGTTGCCGCTGTAGTAGTAGCAGTAGTAGTAGTAGTAGTAGTAGTAGTAGTAGTAGTAGTGGTAGTGGTAGTAGTAGTAGTAGTAGTGGTAGTAGTAGTAGTAGAAGTAGTAGTAGTAGCAGCAGTAGTAGTAAGAGTAGTAAAAATCGTAATCGTCGTATTAGTGGTAGTAGTAGTAGTAGTAGTAGTAGTAGTAGTAGTAGTAGTAGTAGTAGTAGTAGTAGTAGTAGTAGTAGTAGTAATAGTAGTAGAAGTAGTTATAGTAGTCGTAGTAGTAGCAGTAGCAGCAGTAGTAGTAGTAGTAGTAGTAGTAGTAGTAGTAGTAGTAGGAGTAGTAGTAGTAATAGTAGTAGTAGTAGTTGTAGTAGTGGTAGTTGTCAGAGGAGGCGGAGGGTGCGGAGTAGGAGTCGGAGCAGGAGCAGGAATAGGAGTTGAAACGGGAATAGGAGTAGGACTAGGAGTAGGAGTAGAAAAAGTATACATAGTAGTAGGAGTAGTGGTAGTAGTACTTGTTGTAGTACGAATCGTAGTAGTAGTAGTAGTAGAAGTAGCACTTATAGTTGCATTAGCAGTAACAGCAATACTAGTAGTAATAGAAGTAGTAGAAGTAATAATAATAGCAGAAGTAGTGGTAGTAGCAGTCGTCGTCGCAGCAACAGTCGTAATAGTAGTAGTAGTAGTAGTATTAGTAGTAGTAGTAGTAGTAGCAGTAGTACTAGTAGTAGTAGTAGTAGCAGAAGTAGTAGTAGTAGAAGAAGTAGTAGTAGTAGTAGTAGTAGTAGTAGTAGTAGTAGTAGTAGTAGTAGTAGACGTAGTAGTGGAAGTAGAAGAAGTAGTAGTAGGAGTAGTAGGAGTAGAAGTAAGTAATCGTAGTAGCAGTAGTAGTAGTAATCACAGTAGTAGTAGTGGTAGTAGTAGTAGTAGTAGTAGTAGTAGTAGTAGAGAAAGTAGTAGCAGTCGCAGTACTAGTAGTAGTCGTAGTCGTAGTAGTAGTAGTAGTAGTAGGAGTAGGAGTAGTAGTAGTAGTCGTAGTAGTAGTAGTAGTAGTAGCAATAGTAATAAGATTATTAGTAGTAGTAGTAATGATAATAATAACACTAGCAGTAGTAGTAGTAGTAGTAGCAGTAGTAGTAGTAGTAGTAGTAGTAGTAGTAGTAGTAGTAGTAGTAGTAGTAGTAGTAGTGGTAGTAGTAGTAGTAGTCGTAGTCGTAGTAGTCGTAGTAGTCGTAGTAGTCGTAGTAGTAGTAGTAGTAGTAGTAGTAGTAGTAGTAGTAGTAGTAATATAATATTTTTGCACACAAGCACCCACTAACAGCATCCCCCGCTCCGATGATTATCGAATGCGCTTCCCCTGACGGGGGCTATCAACGCTCCCATTGATGTGCCGCTGCCGCCTCCTGGTAACGAGCGCGGACATGAGCTCGACTCGCCCTGAAACTCTATAGCGGCAGAGGCCGCGAGTGGCCGCCCAGGTACATGAGCTCGACTCGCCCTCAAATTCCATAGCGGCAGAGGCCGCAAGTGACCAGCCAAGCAAACGTCACAAGGAGGAGGGGGAGGAAGGAAGGAATGAAGGGCAGCGAGGAGGCCAAAATCGGCTGTCTCGCGCACCACCAGTTGGACAGACACCAGCGCAGAAGTGAAACAGCACAGGAGGAGGGAGGCGAAGGAAGAGGAGGGGGAGACAGGTCCAAATCAGAGAGCACGCTCCAGCCAACCTGCAAAAGGTGAGCCTTCACATGCAATGTCAGCCTGGGGAAACATAGGATCAGAGCAATGCAAATCTGTGTGCCCTTTGCAGCTTGTAGAGTGCCACGTCGATAAGTCCACATCGGAGAAGAAGAGGAGACCGGAGGGGGGGGCAGAGGAGGAGAGAGAGAGAGAGGGGAACCTGCACGCGTGGTCGAAGACAGGCACTCCGCCCTGGCACCCGCACTAACGATACGCGGCGGTCGACTGGGCAATAACGGCACACCAGTGGCTACATCTGTTATCGCCGGGCGGGCGCCACGGGCAGACATGGGAGCGCGGGCCAGGAGCGGCTCCCGAGAGGGAAGCGGCCCCATGTCCCGGGCGACCGAACATCTGCCAGCACGCTCTGGCCGTGCAGGCGGCACCAAAGTGCCAATTGAATGCCAGGGCAACCACGCACCCTGGACCTCCCAGAGGAGACGAAACGGAGGGGGGAGTAGACAGCAGGCGGAAGACGGAGGAAGGGAGGGGAGGAGGGCGACTGCACGCTCATGTCGAGCGTTCGTGGCCTCCACGGCCACGGAAAGGACCTGCTGGCCAGGACCAAAAGAACGGCACCACGAGCCGGGGGAACGGGGACGAGGCACAGGGATGCGAAGGAGGACCTGTCGGCGAGGATCGACCGACCGGCACCACGGCCAGGGAGCGAAAAGCAAAGCGCGCAAAACACTAATGTACTTCAAGCCACCATTTCGCCCCCAAAAGATAGCTTGAAAGACCAACCGTGTTTGGCCGATGCGCTGGCGAGGAATCAATGGACGCAGGGGGAGAAGAGAAGGACGGAGGAAGAGAGGGGAAGAGGGCGAGTGCACGCTTATGCCGAGCGCTCGGGGCTTCCACGTCCGCGGAAAAGACCTGCCGGCTAGGGTCGACCGATCGGCGCCACGAGCCGGGGGGAAGGGGACGAGGCAGAGGAGAGGAAGGGAGAGGGAGAGGAGCCTGTCTGGCAAAAGCAGCGCGCCCACGGCCTACAAACTCATCGCCAGCGCGAATCCAGCACGGCCGCAGCGCGGCGATCTCCTTGAACTGCTTCCCGAGCGGCTTGCTCCAGAGCGCGGCACACAACGTGCTCGCCGCTCAAATAGGGGACAAACAAACCTACCTCGCTTTTGACCACCCTCGCTTCCAAGAGATACCAAGCGATGCCAAACTACGGCCTGTACTGGTCAGGCCGCTTAACGAGGAGGCGCGTGGTATGACTTGGTTTTGCCTGGAAGCGAAAGCGGGGTAGGTAATTTACGCTCTGACCAAAGCCGCCCTCTAGCGACGGAATCTGCAGCGCAGCCGGGAAGCCGCAGCGACCCGCAAGGCCCCAAGCGTCAGGCGAGCATCTGTGAGCTCGGACTGCGGCCCCAACAACAGTGAAGGGGCCCAAGGCCACACAAATAAATACACACAAATAAAATAATCCCCCATATTTTCGCATATTTACTGGGTTTCTGTCTTCCCGCCCACTTCCCATATTTTCCCATATTTTCTGGGAAATCGAGGATTAATTGTGTCTGTGTGTGTCTTTTCCTCCTGAAACAGAAAATCCAGGCGCCGCGTCTCGCGGTTCCGCCGGTATGGGAGCCGCAGGTGGCCCGCTCCAAAATCTCTGCGAGAGCGCGGCACACTGTGGCGTGCTCCACTAAGCCCCCGTCCTTGAGGCTGCAGAAGAGGCATGGCCCGCGCCCGCCGAAGCGCCCTGCCGTGCACCGCCGGGACCAGAGCGTGCGCCAGACTGCCGCCGCCACGCGGGAAGGGACCAGGACGGCAAGCCGGCGGAGGACGGTCACCGCCCGCTGCGCGCGCAGCCGCTGGAAGAGCGGCACCTCCCAGTGCTCCAGCTTCTCGCGCATGTGTACCTCCGGCACCCTCCGCTGCTGTGCGAGGAACAGCTTCCCGACCGCGCGCTACAGCCCTGTGCTTCCAGAAGAGTGATGCCTTGCCGCGTGAGCGCGCCGCCGTTGCCCCGCAGCCTCTGGCGATACGACGTCGGCCACCATCCGGACCACCGCGCTACGCGTTGGACGCGTCCGAAATCACGGAGCAACGCCTCCAAACGGCGGAGTCGAGACATACCTTGCAGCCCGCCCTGCGCCAGGGCCTCGCGGTGCCAAACGCGGAACTTCGCCGCGGAGCTGACGACCCGTACATACTGGAAAACCGAAGGGAAACCGAAATACCGCTGCACGCCGCGCAGGTCGTCGGGGACGCACCACCGAGATGGGCTGCGCACCAATAGCCGTAGGACGTGGGCCTCAGTGATCGGCCATTCTCTAGGAAGCGGCTCCAGCTGCAGCAGGAAGCCCAACAGGCAGACAACGTACACCGTGTGCACGACTGCTGCGAAATGCAGCCCGAGCTCGGTTGAAGACCACAGACGGGCCCGCCCGATGGCCTTCTCTCGCGCTGCCTGCCACGACCGCTCCCCGCTCCCTGGCCCCAGTACGAAACCGAGGTATTCCGCCCAATAATGGCATTGCGTCTGTCCCCAGGACGGGAAGGAGGCCCGCAGCTCTTGTGCCACCTGATCCGGGGGGCGGTCACCCAGAGGCACCACCATCACCTTGCGGAAACTTCAACTGCAGCCCAGAAGCCATTGCGAACTGGCTGAAGAGCGGCACCAGCGCGGGGAGGCCCGTCGCCAGGTTGGGCAGCACGGAGACCAAGTCGTCTGCGTAGGCGCGCGCCGTCGTGGCAGGCCGCCCGCGGCCGAGCCTCCTTCGCAGCGGACCCACTGCCACCACAAACAACAAGGGGGAAAGCGGGCAGCCCTGCCGAATCCCCGCGCTGATTCCGAAGCCCCGGCGCAGCTGCCCGCGGGCCGACAGGCGGCAGCCATGCCCCCAGCAAAGGCTTTCCACACGGCGGCAGACCGAGGGCGGCAGCCCCAACACGCGCAGAGCTCGAAACAGGAA
>CAUYUJ010014841.1:168393-200893 GCA_963575745.1 Prorocentrum cordatum | reverse complement strand
TAGTAGTAGTAGTAGTAGTAGTAGTAGTAGTAGTAGTAGTAGTAGTAGTATTAGTAGTAGTAGTAGTAGTAGTTGTATTAGTAGTAGTAGTAGTAGTAGTAGTAGTAGTAGTAGTAGTAGTAGTAGTAGTACTCGTCGTCGCGTCGTCGTCGTCGGTCGTGTTCGTCGTCGTCGTCGTCGTGTAGTAGTAGTAGTTAGTAGTAGTAGTAGTAGGATAGATAGTCGTAGGTAGTTAGTAGTAGTAGTTAGTAGAAATAAGTAGTTAGTAGTAAGTCGTAGTAGTAGCAAGTAGTAGTAGCATTCGTAGTAGGTAGTAGGGGTAGTAGTAGTAGTAGTAGTAGAAGTAGTAGTAGTAGTTAGTTAGTTAGTAGTATAGTAAGTAGTAGTAGTAGTGGTGGGAGTTAGTAGTAGGGTAGTGTTAATAGTAGGTCGTAGTAGTAGTAGTAGTGGTAGTAGTAGTGGTAGTAGTAGTAGTTAGTAGTAGTAGTAGTAGGGGAGTCGTAGTAGTAGTAGTAGTAGTGGTCGTAGTAGTAGTCGTAGCGATTGCAGTAGTAGTAGTAATAATAAAAGTAGTAGTAGTAGTAGTGGTAGTAGTAGTAGTAGAAGTAGTAGTAGTAATGCTTTTACTAGAGATAGTAATACTAATAGTAATCGTAGTAGTAGTAGTCGTCGTCGTCGTCGTCGTCGTCGTCGTCGTCGTCGTCGTAGTAGTAGTAGTAGTAGTAGTAGTAGTAGTAGTAGTAGTAGTAGTAGTAGTAGTAGTAGTAGTAGTAGTAGTAGTAGTAGTAGTAGTAGTAGTGGTCGTAGTAGTAGTAGGATTAGGAATAGTAGTAGTAGCAGTAGTAGTAGTAGTAGTAGTAGTAGTAGTCCTCCTCCTCCTCCTCCTCCACCTCCTCCTCCTCCTCCTCCTCCATGCCTTCGTCGCTCCCTTTCCTCCTTCCTTCTGCATCGCTTGACGCCACCCCCCAGTTCGGGCGCGTGCCTGGCCCGCCCGCGCAGCGCGGGCTCTCACTCGCGAGCGAGCAGGTGCCCGCTGGCTGCCTTTCCCCGCGGCCGGGGGCCTGTTGGCCGCAGCCCAATGCGGGAGCAGGGGGGCCCCTCACCTGGGGCACTAGAAAAAGGGGTCGCCCAGCGCCCCCACCAGGACGAGGCTCGTGGACTGCCGCCCAGGAGCGACCCTCAGCAGCCCAAATTTGGGCTGGGTTGCTGCTGGTGGGTAGCCGGCCCAGAGTGGAAGAGCAGCAGCCAGCGGGGTCCACAGGCAGGCCCGGGACGCGCCAGAAGCCAGGAGCCAGGGCCAGAAGGCCAGGCCAGGGCCAGATGCAGGCCACGACCCACGCAAGCACACCCCGGCGCTGGGCCTAGCGGGGCCAGAGGGGAGGGGGAGAGGGGAGGGGGAGAGGGGAGGGGGAGAGGGGAGGGGGAGAGGGGAGGGGCGACTGGGCCCAGGGAGGGACGGGGCAGAGGCCCAGGACCATGCACACCCAACAGGGAGGGGGCCATGGAAGCGGGGGAGGTGGCTGTGCCCGCGCGCCTCCTGCGGCGTGAGGCTGCCTGCCAGGTCCGCTGCCTGTGGCTGGGGCTGGCGGTGGAGCACCGCGGCTGCGCGGCCGCAGTGCCCCAGGAGGTGCACGACGGTTTCCTGGGAATGGCCGCAAATGCGGCAGGGAACTACGGCGCCCGCGGCTGCTGCTCCATCCCCTCCTCCTCCTCCTCCTCCTCCTCCTCCTCCGCCTCCTCCTCCTCCACCTCCGCCGCCTCCTCCTCTTCCTCCTCCTCCTCCTCCTCGTCCTCCTCCTCCTCCTCGTCCTCCTCCTCCTCCTCCTCCTCATCATCATCATCATCCTCCTTCTCCTCCCCGCCCTCGGGGCACCCCTGCGGACCCGACGGCGCGGCGGCAGGGTATCCAGCCGATGGCTGGTCCCCTCCGGGCGGGTCTGGCGGCAGCACTGAAATCTCCCGGACGCCGGTGCGCGCAAAGGCGAGCACGTCGCGGCCCTCGGCGAGCAGGACGATCGTGTCCTGGGGCGCCCCCTCGAGGTCACCTCCGCCGCCCCGCCTCTAGGGGGAGGAGGGAGGGAGTGAGGGGCGAAGGGAGGGAGGGCCCTGGGCGGGAGGGAAGGAGGAAGAGCAATAAGTGCAAGAGGAGCAGGAGGAGGAGGAGGAGGAGCAGGAGCAGGAGGAGCAGCAGGAGAGGGATGGCGGAGGAAGAGAAAGAGGAAGAGAAAGAGGATCGGGATCGGGCTCGTGGAGATCTGGCGTCTGCGAAAAGCTGAGGGAGGAGGAGGAGGAGGAGGAGGAGGCGGAGCATAAGGAAAAAGAGGAGCAGGAGGAGGGGGAAGCAGGACGGCTCAACTTGGCTCTCTGCCATGCTATGGTCTACTTGCTTGGCGAGGAACCCAACCTTTAGCAGCTTCGTGGAACGTGGTTGTGAGCCTCTCTGTGGACGGCCCGTCAAAGGGATGTACCGAAATGGATGGGGGAACGCATGCAACTTTCCAAATGGGGCCGTATGTGGAGGGAGGCACCAACCGTGTAAACGGTGCGCCGAACCTGCGTTGGGAAACCAGGCGCGTTTTCCCACTGGGACCGTAGGCGGGGCTCGCATGAGGGGTGTGCCAAAACGGGCGGAAGTACGCGTGCAGACTTTACCCGTGAGCCTGCGGGTGGAACCCCTGTGTAATGGCGCGGCGCTCGTGAGAGGTGTGCCGACATGGGCGGCGCCCGCGTGCGGAACCTGCTGCTGTGGCCGCAGGTCGAGCTCCACACGGTGCCACGAAACCTGCGAAGCATGCGCCGAAATGAACGGCGCCGCCGTGCTGACCCTTCCGCCTGACATGGGCGGCGCTGCCAGGCGGACCCTTCCACTGGGGCTGTAGGTGGAGCTCCCTATGGAGCCAGGAAGAGTGTGAGTGGTGTGCCGAAAGGCGCGGCGGCGCCATGCGTAACCTGCTGCTGGGGCCACTGGGGCCTTCGGTGGGACGCCCGAGAAGGCCACGGAACATTTGAGGGGTGTGCCAGAATGGGCGATGAGGGCGCTACGGGGGAGGCCCGACCACAAGAAACCTTCCACAAGAAACCCAGTCCTGACACCCTTGGACGTCCATTGATTTTGGGGCGGGGACGTCACGCTCCTCGTCGCAAAACCATCGGAGCCCAAGAAGCCCAAGGCACCCTGGAGGCAGCAGGGTGCCCCTTGGCAGAGGTCGCCACTATATGCGGCATCATGCCCCTGAGGCGTTCGGTGTGGCTGCCTTTGGGTTAACGAAGGGGCGCGCCAGAATTGACATGCGGCGAACAGGGGCAGGATGGAGGGAGGGTGGGAGGTGGGCACGTGGGGCGCGGCGCTGCTGAGTCAAAATGAGGGCCCCATTCACACAGGACGGTTGGGACCGATGTCGGGATTTTGGATTCAAAGTCGGAATGGTGATCCCGCCAAGGACTTCCTCCAAAACTGTAGTCGAAACCGTTTTCGGTTCGAAGTCGAAGCGGCGATTCCGTCCAGGACCTCTTTCTTCATCACCACAAATCGAATCCTGTTCGGCTCGACGTCGACATTGCGACTCCGCCTATGCAGAGCTCCTTCCCGAGCGCACGTCGAAACCTTGCCTGCTCCAGGTCGGCATGGCGACTCCGCCAAAAACTTCATATGGTATACGTCGAAGCGCTGTCTTGGAGGAAGTGCGACACGGGTCAAAACCGGCATACACTACACCATCAGTAACGTGATTGTCATCCTCCACACGCCCCACGATTGGGGTTTGCGTCCGCTTTGGTGCGGGTCGGCCCTGTCATCCTCCTCCTCCTTCTTCTGCTGCTCCAGGCCGGGCGTTTCGCCTGAGACTTCCTCATCATCTTTGACCCTGAAGCTAAAAATATTGACAACCGTTTCACAAATTCAGGGCGGGTGGAATTCACAATGTGGCTCTCGCCTCAGCGCTGCGCGCAGTCGTCTTAACCATTTGCAAGAGCTTCACGGATTGAGGCCGTGTGGTTTTCAAAATGTGGCTCTCGCCTGAGCGCCGCGCACATTGACTTCAACAGTTGCAAGAGATTCACAGGTGTGGGGCGGGTAGTCTTCAAAATGTGGTGTTCTACATTCGTTGTACAAAATCACCACAACTCCACGAATTGAGGGCGAGTGGTTTTCAAAATGTGCCTCTCGCCTTAGTGCCGCCCATAATCCACTTAAACAATGCAAAGGGCTTCACGGATTGAGGGCGGCTCGTTTTCAACATGTAGATCTCGTCTCAACGACGCGCATACTCCTTTTCAACCTTGTAAGAGTTTCACCGAATCCCATGTTCTACGTACCCGACATATTATTGTGGAACGACTCAGGATTATGAGGGTCAACAGCTACGTTAGTTCGCAGTGTTGAAGTCCCAGGAACGGCGTTCTGGCACGATTCAGGATCGTCAAGACGCAAAAATCAATTTGATCCGTCGCGTTGGAGTCCCGGTAAGAATGTTTTGGCATGCTTCAGGGTCTTCAAACGGTTGTCTTCCAACGGGGCAGTTCCCTCAGTGGAAATCAACCGCCGCAGGGGCCTATGAAGAGGAAGCTTCGAGGGATGATTTACTCCGACATCGTTGACGATTCTTGGGTGTACGCTGGTCCTCCTCCTCCTCCTCCTTCTCCTCCTCCTCCTCCTCCTCTTCTTCCCATCCTTCCTTCCTTCCTTCCTTCCTTCCTTTCTTCTCCTCCTGCCTCCGCACCCCCATCCTTCCTCCTCCCTCGACCATCGACAAGAAGTAAGCGGCCGTATCCTGGCAGTCCCCCAAGCTCGGCAGCACGAGGAGATGGTCATTCTCGTCGCAAGGTTTCACGCCCCGGGCCTGGCGAGCAATACGGAGAGCCTCTTCGCTCCTGATCCCCATCATTTGGTCCTCCTCTTCCCCCTCTTTCCCATCACCACCAACGCCATCATCGCCAGCATCACCACCACCACCACCACCATCACCATCACCATCGTCATCACCGACATCATCAACAACGTCATCGTCATTATCACCAACACCATAACCACCACCACCGTCATCATCATCATCATCATCATCATCATAATCATCATCATCATCATCATTATTATCATTATCATTATTATCATTATTATCGTCATGATCATCATCATCCTCATCATCATCATCATCGTCATCATCATCATCATCGTCATCATCATCACCGTCATCATCACCAACATCATCAACTACATCCGCACCATCATCCGCGTCACCACCATCTACTGCATAACCATCATCGTCCTCATCACCGCCCTCATCGTCAACAACATCAACACGATCCTCAACATTAACATCATCACCACCATCACCGTCACCATCAACATCATCATTATCATGACCCTCTCCTCCTCCTCCCTCTTCTCCCGCTCGCATCCCCCCCCATCCTCCCCCAATCCGTCATGGGCCTTTTTGTCCCACCCCCCCTGGAACATTGAACCACGGCACCGTCCAAGTTCACAGAAGCAACACTTGGACAAAGAAAGCCGCGCCTCGAACATTAACGGGTCAAAATGCTTTCCTCGTGACAGCGACAACCTGGACTCCCAACCCCCTCCCATCCCCCTGCCCTCCGTCCTTTTGCACCCCCTGCCATGCTTGCGCCCCGCCACCCCCCATCCCCTCCATCCACGTTTTTGCCCTCCCCTCTCTGGACCTCTCACCCGATGATTCGGATTAGGAGGAAGAGGGGAATGAAGAGCAGGAGGACGACGAAGAGGAAGCGGACGACGATTACGACGACGCCGACGACGACAGCGACAAGGACAGGGACGAGAAGGCCAAGCGTGCCCGAAAGGACGACGAGGACGACGATGAGGATGCGGTGGAAGAAGAGGGGCAGCATGGAGAAGAGGAGGAAACCGACGAGCAGCAGCAGCAGCAGCAACAGCTAGAAGTGAGGAGGAGGAGCAGCAGCAACGAGCAGGAAGAGAAGGTCGAGCGTGCCCAAAAGGGGTTCTGCTGCAAGGAAGAACAGGAGGAGAAGGAGGAGGAGGCGGAGGACCAGCGTACTCCTGTAAACCCAAGAGTGTAAACCCAAGAACCATCAACGATGTTGGAATAAACCCTCCCTCCAAGCTCCATCTTCATAGGCCCCTACAACGGTTCAGATCCATTGAGGGAACTGCCTTGTTGGAAGACAACCGTTTGAAGACCCCGAAGCATGCTAAAACATTGCTCCTGGGATTCCAACGCCACGGATCAGCCTGGCTGTTGCGTCTTTCAATACCGCGAATCAGCGTAACTGTTGCACTAGCATAATCCTGAATATTTCCTACGCGCCGTTACTGGTACGCTGATCATGGAACTTTAAGACGAGGGCATGCAACGCGAAGGCAACAGCCACATGTTGAAAACGGGCCGCCCTCAATCCGGGAAGCTCTTGCAAATGTTTGAAAGGAGTGCCCGCGGCGCTCAGGCGAGAGCCACATTCTGAAAACGGCCGCCCTCAATACATGAAACTCTTGCAGCGTGTTCAAAATAATATGCGCGGCGCTAAGGCGAGAGCCACATTTTGAAAACGGGCCGCCCTCCATCTGTGAAATTGCTGCCAAGTTCTAAGCTTCAGGGTCAAAAGTTGTGAAGAAGTCTCAGGCGAAACGCCCGGCCCGCCCTAAAAACTGGCCTCGGGGTGCGACAGGGAGAAATTATCGATAAGGAAAAGGAAAGGAGCGGAAGCAGCAGCAGCAGCCGCAGGAGGAGCCGAAACCTCGGGGATCGCAATCCTCGTTCCTCCACCTCCCAAATTTCCTACAAAAGCTACAATCATAGCGCTGCCATGGAGAACGCTGATTGACGAACGAAGGGTTTTCCTTGGCCACAGCGAGCCTTAGCTACGAAGAGGTTCCCCGATCTATATTTGAGGAACGGCCCAACAGCCACCACAGCCCCTCCTGAAACCAGATGGTCAATTGCTCTCAGCGTCGTGGCTGCACAAACGATTTGGTCCAGAGAAGGAGGACGAAGAGGAGGATTCTACGCAGCCTCCGAGCGACAGCTCCTGCAGTGGGCAATCAACTCGAAGCGTTGCTGGAGCGGGGACGCGACCGAGCCACTCGGCACGGCCCGGCGCCAGCTCACCTCGCAGGACATTGCTCCGCACCAGGCAGGGGGGGGGAGAGGGGCGCAACAGACGGCCGCCAAGGGCCTTCCATGCAACACGGGACGAGCCCGCGGGCCTGGACCGCCCTGGAGTCCAGGTCGGCAAGAACCACACGGCACCGCACAACACCGGGCGCCGCGCGAGATCCAGGCAGTGCGACCGCGAAGGAGTGACGCCCCTCCCCCTCGGGGCCAAGGGCCGGTGCGCGAACCCTCCTCCGCCCCAGCGCCCATGCGGGCGCGTGGAGCGCGAGGATGCAGCCACGAGGCCCTGAATGGCCGAAGCCGCCGAGGTGCGGTCGCGTGCCTGCTGAGCCCCCCTGCCCCCCAACCCCCCTGGGTTGAAGGGCCATGAGGAAGCGGAGGAGGAGGAGGAGGAGGCTGAGAGCGGCGACGACGACGGCGGCGACGTCGACGACGACTGCATTCGGAGAGCACCTGCTGCAAACCGGTGCCAATCCAAGTGGGAGGGAGGATCAGGAGAAAGAGGAGGGGGGATGAGGAGAAGTAGGAAGAGGATGAGGAGGGTGAGAATGAGGAGCAAAGGGAGGAAGGGGAGGGGGAGAGGGAGGAGAGCCGGGAGATTTGGAGGAGCAGGAGGAGGAGGAGCACCCTCGCACGACTGCATCGAAGGAGAGCCCGTGCTGCAAAACTGGCGCGGGAGTGGAGGGAAACGGGAAGGGGAGGTTGGCCCCCCGCTCCCACACCCCTCCCCTGCCCCCCCATTTTTCCTCCTCAGTCTCCTCCTTCTCCTCCCCCGCCTCCCCCATGCTCGCTCTGCGCTAACACAAAACACTGCCGACTGGTCTCCTCCTCCTCCTCCTCCTCCTCCTCCTCCTCCTCCTCCTCCTAGTCGTCATCATCATCATCATCATCATCACCACCACCACCACCACCACCACCACCATCATCATCATCATCATCATCATCATCATCATCATCATCATCATCATCATCATCATCATCATCATGAACATCATCATCATCATCAGAAGCAGCAGCAGCAGCATCACCATCATCATCACCACCAATTATCATCATCCTCCTAAACAGCATCATCATCCTCGTCATCATAATCGGCATCATCATAATCATCATCATCATCATCACCAGCATCCTCACCATCACTATCTTCATCAACAACAACAACATCAGCACCATCATCATAAACAACACCATCAGCATACTCATCATCATACATCATCATAATCAGCATCAGCATCATCAGCAACAGCATCATCAACATCAGCATCATCTCCATCATCAGCACAAGCATCATCACCTTCGTCATCATCACCAGCATCATAATAAACCTAATCATCAACTGCATCAGCATCAGCATCATCATAATCATGTGCATCATCAACATCATCATAATCACCATCATCAGCACAAGCATCATCTCCATCGTCATCATCATCACAGCCTCATCAGCATCATCATCAATATGAGCATCAACAGTATCATCATCAACATCATCATCAACACCATCAGTATCATCAGCATCGTCCTCCTGAACGTCGTCATCATCATCAACAGCACCGACAACATAATTATCGACAGCCTCAACACAATCCCCATGAGCACAATAACAATCATAATTGAAACCATTGTCATCGTCAACATAACCATCATCAGCAGCATCACCATCATCAGCCGCAGCACAATCAGCATCAATATTATCTCAACCTTGGCATCACTGCAAGTGTTAGCAGCATCGTTACCATCATCACCTTTATACTCATCAGAAGCAGGAACATCATCATCACCACCACCATCATCATAAGCATCATCACGGGCAGTACAATTACCATCGTCACCATCACCATCACCATCATCAGCAGCATCGTCATCAATAGCATCATCATCCGCATCATCATCATCCGCATCATCATCACCAGCATCATCAGCATCAGCATCATCGTCATCATCATCGTCGTCACCATCATCGTCATCGGTATCGTTACTGGTATCACCATCATAGTGGCAAACATCCTACTCGTCCTCGTCATACTCCTCTTCCTCGTCCTCGACCTCACACGCCTCATCCTAATCTGTCCCCGATAAAACGATCTCGAGACCACCTCCACCCTCCACCCCCCAGAGCTTCCCCGCAGCTCCCCCATGCCCATCTGGCTTGCCCAGAGAAGTTCTGTAGCCTCCCTTCGCCACCCGCCACAGAAGCACCCTTCCGAACCTCGTGGTCCCACTTTCGGGTCAGAACTCGGTCTCCAGCGGCCGTTAAAAGACGCTCTGGGCAGCCCCGCGCTGTCCCTCGGCGAGGCGAAGATGCTGGAGAGCACCCCGAGGCTGGAAGGCCGTCGAGAGCCGACCAAAACGCCCGAAAGCACCCCGAGGCTGGAAGGCCGTCGAGAGCCGACCAAAACGCCCGAAAACCTCCAACTTCGAGAACCTGACCTTATAATTTGGTTCACAATGTCGACCCTCAGAGGTCTTGACCCATTCCCAAGGACTTACATCCCAAGCTGCTTTTTGACGGTCTCGGAGCCCAGTGAAAGCCGCGAGAGGCCAAACTCAGCCAGAAGATGCCGTCGTGCATTATTTGCGACGCGAGGGGGTCTGGGTTCGGAGCCCCCCCCTTCTCCAGGACGCCTGTTTTATTTTTCGCGGCGCCGATAATGGGCGTTATGGGGGGGGGGCAGGAGCGGGGGGGGATAACGTAACGCCCCCCCGCCCGCCCACCGTGTGGGTGCGGCACCACAAACTGTGGACGCACTGCAGCAGTGCCAGGGCCGCACTGGGAAGGGGGGCGTCACGTTATGCGGCGGGGGAGGGGGGAGGGGGGGAAGGAGGGGGAAGGAGGGGGGTTGGAGGGCAGAACGCGCGTTATGGCCCAGATTCTCCCAACACAAACCAACAACTCTCCCCCCCACCCGTCGGCCTTGGCGGAGCGCCTGTGCAGCTCGGCGGCGAGGTCGCGGAGCTGGGCGCCGTCGGGCTCGGAGAGCACGGCCCGGTCCAGCCGGCCTGCGAATGGCCCCTCCTTCGGGTGGGGGGAGGAGGCCGTGAGGGAAGTGCCCGACGTCAGGATTGCGCACTGTATGGAGGAGCAAAACTTGCCATCGCTCGGACGTCCATTCCCCGTGCATTTTTCGATTTCGTGCGTGTATCTTTCGCCTCCTGGGGGGTCGGTGCTGAGCACCGAGAGCTGGCGACAGCTCCCACCCAGACAACGCACGGACGGATTGGCCTCCAACTCCTACTGCTCGACCTCCACATCCTCATCCTCATCCTCCTCCTCGTCCTCCTCCTCCTCCTACTCCTCCTCCCCCTCCTCCTCCTCATCCTCCTCCTCCTCATCATCATCATCAGCATCATCATCATCAGCAGCATCATCATCAGCAGCATCATCAGCATCAGCAGCATCATCATCAGCATCATCAACATCAGCAGCAGCATCATGATCATGAACATCATCATCAGCATCATCATCACCATACTCATCATCATCGCCATCGTCATCATCAGCACCCCCATCACCATCATCATCATCATCAGCATCATCATCATCATCATCATCATCATCATCATCATCATCATCAGCAGCATCATCATCATCATCATCATCGGAATCATCAGCATCGGCAACATCATCAGCAGCATCAGCAGCAACATCATCATCATTATGATCATCATCATCATCATCATCATCATCAACATCATCATCATCATCCCCATCATCATCCCCATCAGTATCATCGGCAGCATCATCACCTCCACAACCGGCATCATCATCAGCAGCATCATCCGCATCATCATAACCACCATCACCATCACCCTTACCAGCACCATCACAGTCGTCATCATCGTCATCGTCATCGTCATCAGCATCAGCACCATCATCGTCATCATTCTCATTATCATCAGCATCAGCAGCAGCAGCAGTTTCATCGACACCACCATAAACATCATCACCACCACCATCATCATCATATTCCGCATCCGCATCATCATCAGCATCATCGTAATCGGCATCGTCATCGCCATCGTCATCATCATCATCATCATCATCATCACCGTCACCACCCCCATCAGCATCAACAGCATCATCATCATCATCACCATCGGCAGCATCATCACCAGCATCATAATCATGAACACCTAAATCCCCATCATCACTATCATCAGCATGATCGCCATCAACATCACCATCATCAGCAAAAACATCAAAATCATTGACATCATTACCATCGTCATCAGCTCTGTCGACTACACCAACATCATCATCATGGCCATCATCACAACTATCATCATCACCGGTATCATCAACAACAGCCTCATCATCAGCAACATCATCATGACCATCAACATTACCCTCATCCCCATCATAATCAACAAAAGCGCCGTCATCACCATCACCATTACCATCACCGTCAACATCACCATCAGCATCGTCATCCTCATCAGCAGTAGTACCAGTGTCAGCATCAGCATCAGCATCATCCCCTCAGCCATCCCTCAGCCCCTCAGTTAGCCCATCACGCCTCAGCCCATCGCCCCTTCAGCCCCTCAGCCTTCCCCCTCCCCCCCTTGGCTCCGCAGCTGCTCCGCACGAGCACACCACTCTCCTCTCTCGCCGGCGCACTGTGCACGAAGGGCTGGCGCCGCCTCTCACACATAATTACTGTTTGTTGCCCTGCGTCTGCGCACGGGAGGTGCCACCGCGTGGTGTTACACAGCAGAACCCCATCTCCAATTGGAAAGTTATGTGCTGGTTGCTCAAGGTCGCGTTCCCGCTGTAGCGTTGACCTCATCTCAAGGTCGGCGATGTGCCCCCGCCGCTCGGACAACGGGGCGCTCGCCCCTGGCGCGAGCAACACTTGTGGATCCCATGCGTTCCTCGTCGTCGTCGCCCATCTCCATCCCCCTCCTCCGCCCTCACTTTGGTCCTCCTGCTCTCCCCTGCTGCAGTCCAGTGGGCCCGGCCGGATCCGGCGCTGCTGGCGGATCCGGTGGGTCCAGTGGGTCCGGCGAGTCCGGTGAGTCCGGCGGGTCCGGGGAGTCAGGTGAGTCTGGCGAGTCTGGTGGGTCCGGCGGGTCCTGTGAAACCGGTGCCTCCTCCGCTGGCGCCGGTGGGTCCGGTGAGTCCGTCTGGTGAGTTCGGTGAGTCCGGCGAGTCCGGTGAGGCCATATAGAAGCTGTTTTCGGGCCCTGGGACCGCTGGAACTCGGTCCGGGACGCACTCAAACTCCAGATTCAAGGCCCGACCTGCACTCACACTCAGACTCACCCACACTCGCTCTTCCTGCTCCTGCTCCTGCTCCTGCTCCTTCTGCTGCTGCTGCTCCTCCTCCTCCTCCTCCTCCTCGTCCTCCTCCTCCTCCTTCATCATCGTTTTCCCCCTTTTTCCCCTTACTCCTGCTCATCGTCATGCACATTCGCCACCGCCCCCTCCAATGTACAGAGCTTCCCTCTGCGACCGAAAAACATGTACGAGGACCTCACCTGGGGGACCAGGTCCGCAAGGACACCCCTCCGCGGACAGAGAAAAACAGGCGCGGTGGAAAACGTATGGAGGAGGAGGAGGAGGAGGAGGAGGAGGAGGGGGAGGAGTAGGAGGGGGAGGAGGAGGTGGAGGAGGACGAGAGGAGGAGGTGGAGGAGGACGAGGTGGAGGAGGATGCTTGTCCCTCCCCCACGCTCCCACCCCCCAGACGCCCCAAATCATGATTTGCTCACACCGTCGGCCCCCAGAAGTCTCGACCCGTTCCGCGGGACCAGCGTTCCATCCTGAGTCGTTCTGCGGCTCGGCGAGGGCCGCGGTAGGCCGAAAACGGCAGCAACGACAACAACAACAACAACAACAACAACAACAACAACAACAACAACAACAACAACAACAACAATCATTTTACCCGAACGCTCAGTGTTCTCCCCAGTGCCAGGGTTTTCTTGCGACACCAGCCAATACCCCCACTTCGTGGGGGGGCCGTTCAAGCTCTACCAAATATCCAAACGACTCTTCGAGACCACCCACACCCAGCTTCCCGCCCTATGACGTTGGGACACTTCACTTCGTGGCGTGCGGACGACCCTGGCTACTACACTGGCGTGGGGTACACACCCACAGAGGTTGATCACATCTGTTACATATGATGTGGTACACGGTACACGTGAGATGGTACGCAGTGCCAAGATAGTTGGTCACATTTTTGGGGCAAATTCGTGGGGATGCGATTACAGAAGTACATGTGTTACACTGATGTTATACAGTCCCAAGGATGACGCATGCATTGCTCATAGACTCATGGCGCTATGATCCTAACTCTCAGTGCCCAACGCGCGCGTGCACAGCCAGACGGAGGGAGAGAAACACATGTATACAAGGTTCGTGACATACGCACGGTCCACCATGTTGTAAACGATCGCATGCACGGTAAGTTCTGAAATTATACGTATGTACAAGCAGACGTTGTTGGAGAAGTTCAAAGCACCTGAAGAAGTAGCACGCAAAGACCCTTTTGACAGAAATGTTTAAAAAGTGGTGTGTTTCCTATGAATCCGCAAGAGCGCGCGGAAGGACATTTTGACAATTTTTTCTTAAAAAACCATTGGGTTTTTGATGTTTTTATGTTAAAATCGCTACGAAACCTAAGGTTTTGGAAGGATTTCGTCTTGCGAGCGCGAATGTCCACTTTACCTTATTTTTTGCAAGGGATTCTTGAAATTTGATCAACTAAGAACAAGAATTTCATTTTCTATTGTTTTTTGCAAGGGAAAACGAGCGTCAACAAAAAACCGGATCCGGGGGTAATCCACTTTTCTGAAGCTTTCGCAGAAAAATGATGAAAATGTAGCTGCGGCCTAGGTTTTGGGCGGGGGGCGTGCACCAGGGGGTCCAACAATAATAATTCTTTAGTGTTCAACAACAACAACAACAACAACATTAAGTTTACCCTCATGCGCGATGTTTCCACACGGAACATGCCACCATCATGATAACCATCCACATCATGGGGGGCTCTTGTTCTATAGCGGGGTCCGTTATTCCCATTCCCAGATCTCCCGCCCAATGAGGTCTTGCAAACACCTCCTCCGAGGAATTTCAACATATCCCGCCTCGAAAACACATGCCCGCGCCTTGCTGCGCCGATGCGAGACCGCCAGTGGAAACCCAGCAAAGGGTAAAACACAAGGAAGTATCGAACGACAGGATTGCCTTGGTGGGCATGGGGGCTGTCGGCGGTGAGGCAAGGACCTGGCCCTGAATAGAAAGGAGGAAGTCTCGAGCAAGGCTGCTGTTGTCGCTGGGAGTGGCGCCAATGCTGAAGAGAGTAAGGCGCTACTCCAACGTAAAACAAAACGAAGTCTCGAGCGGGACCGCTGGTTTTGTTGGGACGGCGGCTTTCGGCGGCGAGAAGGAGCACCTATTTGAGTAAGAAAGGAAGAAGCATCGAGCGGGAACCGTGGTTTTGTCGGGACGGGGGCTGTCGGCGGCGAGGAACAGCACCGTCCCGAAGAAAAAGGGTGGAAATCTCGAGCAGGAGCGGTGTTCTTGCTGGGAGCGGCGCAAATTCATAAGAGAATTGGGCGCCAGCCCAGCGTAAAACCGAAGGAAGTCTCGGGCGGGAGCGCTGGTTTTGTCGGGGCGGGTGTTTTCAGCGGCGAGGAGGAACACCGCCTTGAGTAAGAAGGGAAGAACTTGTCGGGACGGGGGCTGTCGACGGCGAGGATCAGCACCGTCTTGAGGAAAAAGGGAGCTTCGACCGGAAGCGTTGTTCTTGCTGGGAACGGCGCAAATTCAAAACAGGGTTGGGCGCCAGCCCAGCGTAAAACCGAAGGAAGTTTCGGGCGGGAGTGCTGGTTTTGTTGGAGGGGGTGTTTTCGGCGGAGTAAAAAAGGGAGGACGCCTCGAGCGGGAGCGTTGTTTTTGCTAGGGGCGGCGCCGATGAGAGAAAGACTAGCGCGCCAGTCCAGCGTAAAACGGGAGGAAGTCTCGAACGGGAGCGCTGGTTTTCTTAGGACGGCGGCTTCGGCTGCGAGCAGGAACGCCAGCTTTGAGTATAAAAGGAAGAAGTCTCGAGCGGGAGCGTTGTTGTTGTTGGGGGGCCGGTTTTGGCGGCCCCCACGCTCGAGCGTGAGCCTCATTTTCAATGAAAATGTAGCCAGCGCTTCGGCGAGAGCGCCAAAGCGCCTATAAGGGGTCCAACAATAATAAGTGAATAGAAATTAACATTCAAGAACAACGACAACAACAATCAGTTTAATACTGTTAGCCCTTATCTGCTCGAGTGTCCAATAGCGCCTATTTCCCAAACCCTCGATACCCGCCATCTTCCTGTTCGATCGAACCCCTCTCGGGGGTTATACCTTTCTCCTCTGCAGGCCGGGCCCCAGCAAGCGGCGGGGCGGCCGCGGACCGTCGGCCTGGCCAGCGGCAGCGCTGATCGGCGGGGCGGCCGCGGCCCGTCGACCCGACCCCAAGAGGGACGGACAGGGGACCGACCACGACGACGACGACGTCGTCGACGACGGCGACGACGACGACGACGACGGCGACGACAACGACGAGCGAAAGCGAGAGCGAAAGAGAACGACAGCAGGGCCACAAGAACACGAAGTAGGCCACGAACGGCAACAGCGGGTACACGAAGGGAATGCGCATGGGGCCACGAAGAGCGCGAACGAGCGGGGGCCACGAAGGACAGATAATGCGGGGCCACAGAAGGCAACGATGGGGCCACTGAGGGTAGCAACTGGGCCACGTAGGACAGATGCATATGGGGCCACGAAGGGCGCGAACGAGCGGGGGCCACAAAGGGCATACATATATGGGGCCACGAAGGGCAGCGAGGGGGCAACGAAGGGATGCAACGGGGTCACAAAGGGCAACGATGGGGCCACGAAGGGCTGCAACGGGGCCACGAAGGGCTGCGACGGGGCCACGAAGGGCAGCGAGGGGGCCACGAAGGGCTGCAACGGGGCCACGAAACAAAGCGAGGGGGCCACGAAGGACTGCAACGGGGCCACGACGGGCAGCGAGGGGGCCACAAGGGGCTGCAACGGGGCCACGAAGGGCAGCGAGTGGGCCACGAAGGGCTTCAACGGGGCCACGAAACAAAGCGAGGGGGCCACGAAGGGCTACAACGGGGCCACGAAAGGCAGCGAGATCCCGATTCTCTTGTAACCTGTGAGGGAGTCCTAAGCGTGAGCGCGACTCCTGGGTGCCTGGGTGTCGGGAGCGCGGCGCTTAAGTAAATTGCAAGAAAGTCCAACGCAAAGACGCAATACTTCAGTAATTTGCAAGCAAGTGTCCAGCGAGAGCGCGACTCCAGAGCGCCGGGAGAATAAATTCGAAGGAAGTCCCAAGCGAGAGCGCGATTCCGAAATAAAGCGCGAAGAAGTCTCGGGCGGGAGCGGGGGTCCTGGCTAAATTGTGAGGACGTCTCAAGCGGGAGCCGCTGTTGTTGTAAACCGGGGGCCGACGACACAGTTTGACCCTCAAGACTTCCCCTGGTAAACAACAGGGTGCGAGACCGGGAAGGGCAATCGAAACAAACAATGTGCACCGGACGGATGGAATCAACACAAATTTATCTCACAGGAATGAGAATTCAACAGCAACAGCAGCAGCAACAACAACAAGAACAACAACAATTATTATAAGACTGTTCGCTCTTACTTGCCCACGTGTCATTCAAAACGAGTTCCCCACACCCTCGACACCCGCCTTTTTGTCTTCAATCACGAGGCCTTTGTGGGGGATGTTTTCTCTATGCGGGGGGCGGCGGGCTTAGACAGGCGGGGAAACCTGAACGGGCGGACAATCCTTCGTGGGCGTACATGCGCCCGCCATTGGAATTGGAGTGGACCCTGCAAGAAGAGGAGGGGGAGAACGAGGGAGAGTGGGAGGAAGGGAGGGGGAGGGACGAAGTAAGAGGAAAAACGCCAGGAGAGAAGGAGCGAAGGGGGGGTGCGGTTGATTAGAGGCAGAGAGAGAGAGAGAGAAAAAAAAAAAAAAGATAAGAAACGCAGAGAAAGAGAGAGAGATGGGATATAGAGAGAGAGAGAGAGAGGGGAGGGAGAAGGGAGGAGGGAGAGGAGGGAGAGGGGATAGGGCAGAGAGGAATAAGGATGAGGAAAGAGAGGAGGGCGAGAGAAGGGAAGAGAGGAGGGAGGAGGGAGGAGGGAGAGGGAGGAGGTGCAGGAAGGTAAGAGCGTGAACGTTCGAGGAAGTCCTAGGCGAACGCGCCGTTCCTGAAGGAGGTCTCGGGCGGGAGCCCACGACGGGCGGGCGATCCCCTGACGGGCGGGTCGGGCGAGTGGGACATTCAAGCGGGATGTCTGAATATGGCGAGAGCGCGATTACTAAGTAATGTGTAACGGCGTCCTTGGCGCAGCGTGTTTCCTGAGCGTCGAAAGCGCGATTTATGAATAAATAGCATGGAAATCACGGGCAAGAGCGCAACTCCTGAATAAAATGTGAGGGGTTCTCTGGCGGAAGAGGGGGTCTTGATTAAATTGCGAAGAAGTTTTGATTCACTTGCGAGGAAGTGTCAAGCGGGAGCGCCGCTCCTGAGTAAACTGCGAGGGAGTCCCGGATGGGAGCGGGAGTCCTGACTAAATTGCGGGGAAGTCACAGACGGGAGCGCCGATCCTGAGTAAATTGTAAGGAAGTCTCAGGAGCGGGGGTCCCGAGTAAATTTGGAAGAAGTCTCAGGCGGGAGCCGTTGTTGTTGTTGTTGTTGTTGTTGTTGTTGTTGTAATCCGGGGGGCCAGGGGCACAGCTTGAGCACCAATACTTTCCGTGTCAAAAAACAGGGTGCGAGCGTCGAGGGGCACACTTTGATCGAGAAAAACAATATGCACCGGTGGGGGGGGGACCAGCAATATTTATTCAAAAATGAAAATTCAACAACAACAACAACAACAATCATTTAAGACTGGGGACACTCCGTTCTCACCAGTGCCAGGGTTTTCATAGGAGGCGGGCAATACCCCCACTTTGTGGGGGGGCCGGTTCAAGCTCTACCAAATTTCCATACGACTCTTCGCCACCACCCACACCCAGCTTCCCGCCCTATGACGTTCGGACACTTCACTTCGTGGCATGCGGACGACCGTGGCTACTATTCAGGGCCCCGCGGCCGACGACGACGGCGTGCGCGCGCGAAGAAAAAACGAATGTGTCCAATATGGTATTATTTGACAGGGATGATGGCCCTGGCATGCGCGCAACCGTTGTTGCAGAAGTTCGAAGCACGTGAAAAAGTTGCTCGCAAGAGCCCGTTTGACAGAAATGTTGAAAAAATATTGGGTTTCCTCAGAAATCCGCAAGAGCGCGCAAGATGAATTTTTGAATTTTTTTTTGAAAAACCATTTGGTTTTTCATGTTTTTATGTTAAAATCGCTACGAAAACTAAGGTTTTGGAAGGATTTCATCTTGCGCGCGCGAGTGTGCACTTCGTGTCATTTTTTCAAAGGATTCTTGAAGTTTGGTTATGTTAGAACAAGAAATTTCATTTTATAGTGTTTTTTGCAAGGGAAAGCGGGCGTCAACAAAACAACCGGATCTGGATGACATCGTTTTACCTGAGACTTCCTCACGAAAATGATGAAAATGTCAGTATGGTTCTGGTGGTGGTTTTGGTTTTGGTTTTGGTTCTGGTTATGGTTCCGGTTCCGGTTTTGGTTCCGGTTTTGGTTTTGGTTCCGGTTCCGGTTCCGGTTCCGGTTCTGGTTCCGGTTCCGGTTCCGGTTTTGGTTCCGGTTTCCTTCTTTTTGCGGGGCTGGAAAAGGCCCCTTTGGTGACGGTTCCGGTTCTGGTTCTGGTTCTGGTTTCCTTTTTCTTCCAGGCCTGAAAAAGACTTTCAGGTTTTGGTTTTGGTTACGGTTCCGGTTCCGGTTTCCTTCTTCTTCGGGGCTTTGAAGAGCACCCTCCAAGTAACGGTTCTGGTTCTGGTTTTGGTTCCGGTCCCGGTTCCGGTTTCCTTTTTGTTTTCCCAGAGGTCCTCCGGAACCGGAGATTGGTTCCCGAGCAAACTTCCGAACCGGAACATTTTGGGCAGCAGCGAAAGCTCCGGAACCATCATCGCATCCCGGAACCATCTTACTTGAGAATATATATGTATCTATATATACACATATATATATATATATATAACAAATATGTATGTATATATATACATACATGTATTTAGATATAGATGCGTTATGTATTATATACATACGCATATACATATGCACATATGTAGACTCATAGTTCAACACGTATATATTGTGTATATATATGTTTGCATAGACAAACGGCGACAGTAATGTGTAATAGTTAGTTGTATATATATATATACACACGCATGTGTATATATACATGTATATCAGAGCACCATACCCAGGCCAGCCACAACTGGGAGTGCTGCGGTGTTTACGCCCTGGGGGGGGCCATCGATTTCGACACCCCTCTCGAGAGATCGTCGATGCGATGGGTTCGTCCACGGGGCATATAAGGACCACAGCTCCCCCAGTTATGGCTGGTCGGATACCGAATCCGCCTGCATGCAAATGCTGGGCTCGAGCGCCCATGCCCAGGCCACGCGGCCACGCTGGCCGTGACAAAACATGGGGGGGAGGAGGGCGATGACGGGGACAGGGATGGGGAGGGGGGGGGGGGGCGGAGGAGGAGGAAAAGCAGCAGGCGGGCTGGTTGCATACGGGCTGCCCCCTCAATCCCACGCAGCCTGGGGTGCTCGAGGCTCTCTCCCAGAGGAGGAGGACGAGGGGAGGACGAGGAGTAAAAGGAGGAGTAAAAGGAAGAGTAACAGGAGGAGGAGGGGAAGGAGGAGGAGGAGGAACGGGGGGAGGAGGAGGCATGGGAGGAGGGGGGTGAGGAGGAGGAGGAGGAGGAGGAGGAGGAGGAGGAGACGGAGGAGGAGGAGGATGAGGAGGAGAAAGAGGAGGAGGAAGAGGAGGAGGAGGAGGGTGACGATGATGATGATGATGATGATGATGATGATGATGATGATGAAGATTATGATGAAGATGCTGATGACGACGATGATGGTGGTGCTGCTGATGATGATGGTGATGCTGCTGATGATGACGATGGTGATGATGATGCTGATGATGCTGATGCTGATGATGATGTTGATTACCATCATCATCGTGATGAAGCTGATGCTGGCGCTGGTGCCGATGCTGGTGCTGATGCTGGGGCGCCCCATCAGCACCAGCATCGGCACCAGAGCATTGCATAACATAGGACGGCACTGGCATACCACAGCTGTTAGCATTGGTCAGCGTCGCACGACAAACCACAACTGTTGATCACGATGCCCTTTTCACTGAGCTTCACTTACACAAGTCTCAAGGAAACCCACTCCAAACACGGCAAGCACTGCGAAACCACGCTGAGAAGCCAGAAACTGTACTAGGCTCTCTGATCACGCATGACAAGTACCTTTTCATTATTTGCAATATACAAAACGTTGTGCACCTACAACTGTGGCGATGTACACTGGGGCAATCCCAGAGCGAGCCGCCATATTCCTGACACACTGAACAAAGCACATGCACGAGCATCATCATGCACTGAGCGCTGCCAATGAACATACAAAATGCTAAGAACATCAGCCGATGAAGAACGTGTCGATTCTGAGTTGCCACCCAAAGCGCTCAAGGATTGATCGACCCTGCCCCCATGGAACTCTGAGCTGCACTGAAAACCAAGGACAGGCCATTAGCGTCGGTGCAGACCTGCGCAAAATGCCACATGCACGCCGTATTGAGGCCGACGTATGGATTGAGTCTGTCCTCCCAGTCCTCAGGCCAAGGAGCATTCATGCGCGCCGCTTCATCGACGATCTGCACCGCGCGGTACTGCATCGCGTACTCGTAGAACTCCTTCTATGTGGATGGGCGCTGGTTGTTCAACGAACGCCTTGCCACGATGCCCCGATCAAAGACCATTCCGATACCCAGTTCCCGATCGAGCGTCTGGTGGTACATGTATCCAACCGCGCACCCGAGGGACAATGACCCGTCCCACTCGCCAAGGAACAGCACCTTCATCCGATTCGCCGTGGCTGCAGCACACAGCGCAACTACGTTGATGCTGCCGTCACCGTTTGGCGAGATGAAATCGTTCGGCCTGAGGGGGCCGTGGAGCTTCATGCGCACTCTGTTGGTCCCGCCGCCGCCCAGAGGCCTCAGGTCGTCTCCCGCATCGTGGTTGCACTCCTTGGGAACGTAGCCAGGCACGTGCCCCATCTGGGCCTCGACGACGGGAGTGCCCCCGCCACGACGAGCTTCGTTCGACCGCATGATGGTCACAACAGACGCAGATGGACATTGTGCGATGACCGCCTCGAAGCACATGACCTCGTAGTGCATCCTGCGCTCTGATGCGTTCGGGTTCCACTGCAAGTACTTCTTCAAAAGCCACTGCAAGTAGTCCCTATGGCCCGTCGGAGGGCATAGGTTGGACATGAAGATGAGGCTCGGCACCTGGGTGAGCCAGTCCTCCCGATGTAATTCGAAGATGTCGAGCTTCTTGATTTCCACGCCCATCGATCGCAAGCGAGCTGCTCCGTGCACCTCGAGCACGCCCGTGTCAATGTCTGACGCCACCCACCCATGCAAATGGCAAGTAGCACCAACAGGTTGTGCCATAGCTGGCTGCGCGCCGCTCGCTGGGCTAGCGCTGCTTGACGCCATGCCCATGTCCATGTGGATCACTGGCCCCGTCAGCTGGGGCAAAGAAAACACACCGTAGACTTTGTGTGACTATCTGGCCAGGTAATGCCTGGCAGCACCTAAGCCCAAATGGCTGCGGAGGTGCTGGAATCTGCGAAAGGGCCAGACGGGGTGATGCGACAAGACACCCGAGAGGACTCAAGACCATACTGTGACCATGCCAGAGGGTATGCCGAGAAGGAGACTCCGATTACATTAAACATACGACAACGGCACACTTGACTTGGCGTCGACCCATCATTTATCAACAAGTTCTGACAATGTGTTGTCAAGCAGAGGCCGTCGTTGAGTGATTCCCCGCGCCAGCGCCGCCGATCGCCGATCATCGCCGATGCATATGCAATGCATATTGGCGACGCGGCGCTGTCCTTCGACCCCATCTATTCGATCGGACTCCATCTAGGAGGCTTCCAAATGGAGCGGAGAACTGCCTTGCCGTATTCGTGGAGCGTGCGGTTGTTGGATGACGATCGATGCCCTTTTCTTGGCGCAAGCTTCTCGGCAGCTGTGTCCTTCTCCAAGAGTGCTGCCATCCTCGACCTCTTCCTCATGATCTGGCCATCGCTCATCAAAAAGTTAATTCTGTCCATGAATATAGCCTTCTGCTGCGCGGTCTTCCACGCGTTCCACAGGGTCTCGCAGTATCCCCTCGGATAATGCTCTGTGGAACTCAGCTCCTCCACGAAGAGAGGCGGGGGGGGGGGGGAGATGATGGGCTCTTGCACAATGGGGTAGGGGGCCGAGCAGTAGTGTGACCAGAACCCCGAGGATCGCAAAACAAATCGCAATGTGCGTTCTGCGCGCGCACGCGCGCAGATACTGGCGCGCACGTGCTGGATCCGAGTGCTGCCTACATCATCGCCTCGCGATGCTAGGGGGTCAGAGTGACCCCCTCCTCCCCATGGTGTCGTCACCAGACCCGACGCTTCCCCTATGTTGTGCTTGCCGCACTGCCCTTGAACGCCCCACTGCAATTTCTCATGGCTCCTCCGTCTCGTTCTCCTCGTCTCCCCCTTCCTCCGTCTCGCTCTCTTCGGCATCGTTTCTCCGCGCCCTCTGCTCCCCCCTCTCTCTGTCTCCCAGGAATGGTTCCAAGGTGGGAATGGGAACGATGGCGGAGGTAGGTCGGGGGTGCGGGTGGGCACCCCTCTGCCCCCCCGTTCCTCTCTATTCATCCCTGCCCCGCAAGAGAAACGACGCCTGCCCTTGCCGCCGACGACCCACCCTCGAATCTCCGTGTGGAACCGATCCCTGTCCGACTTCTTGGAGCTGCATATCGGGCGTTTCTTCGCCAGCATGTTGTGAACAGTGGAAGGTAAAGTAGTGATGAGGTTGCACGCTTTCGGGATGAGCGGCCTGGGCTGGAACGCGCCCATGTATGTGAGAATCGTAGACGCACCCAGCAGCGCCATCACAGTCTGCATGGTCGGGTGTTCGTCCATCCTGCTCTGAAGCGGTTTCTCCATCAATATCCATGCGCGCCTCACGTGCGCCAGAGTCGCAAGATAAGCAGCAAACTGGAGCTGGACGTTCGCGGACGCGACCTTCGGGCAATCCTCAGCCGCCCACTTTTACAGTTAATGACATGTGCCATGCGTTAGCCCGTCGCCCTCCGCATCGCCATCATCATGACCAGCATGCGCAGCATCACCATCACCACCATGGCCACGAATGCCACTAGCATCATCAGTAGCAACACCAACGTCTTCAACACCATCATCAGCACCACCACCACCACCACCACCATCACCACCTTCATCATCCTCAGCATCATCATCACCACCAACACCTTCGCCATGACAATCATCACCAGTGGCATCACCATCGGTATCGGCATCATCATCATCACCATCACTATCATCATCATATTCATCACCACCATCACCAGCAGCAGCATCATCATGGCCGCCATCATCGTTGACATCGTCATCACCATCATCATCTCCACCACCACCACCATCACCACCACCTTCACCAGCACCGCCATCATCCATCCCTTGCTCGCCGATGGCGCGCCCGTCCCGTTTATCATGTCTGCCTTGCTAGTCATCCCTTCATCGGGCCCCGAATCGAACGCACCCCCAATTGCTACGCAGCGGCTTGCAATCATCAGTGCTGCGCGCCGTCCATGGTTCCCTGTGCGTTGTGCCCATCATCATCCCTGTCCTTTTCCACCCCTGCTCCTTCTCTGATGTTTGTTCAACGGTTATCATTTTATCTTCCACCCCTGCCATGATTCCGTCCCGCCTCCTTCCCCTCATCCTACTTGGCGCGCGCCGTCGTCTGGGCGCACCCTCTGCTGCGTTGCTCGCATGCTCTGCCCCATCGCTCCTCATCGCCGAAAATATTGCGCACGTCCCGCTTGTGCCCCGTGGCGTTGATGAAGCGAAGCCAGCTGCGGCACTCCAACTGCGGGGGGTCGGCGGGGCGACTGGGATGCCAGATGGGCGCGGAAGAGTTGCGCGGCGAGGAGGGGGAAAAGGTCGATGTGGAGGGGCGTGTTGGAGGAGGATGCGGGGGATGAGGACGAGGGGGAGGAGGAGGAGGAGGAGGAGGAGGAGGAGGGGGAGGAGGAGGATGGGGGTGAGGAAGGGCAGGGCAGGGGAGGAGAAGGAGGACGTACCAACCAACAGAAACAACTTCCTCCTCTCTGCTCACCCCGCTTGCTTGGACAACGTCAGCCCACTCCAATATCCCGCTGGCAAATCGCTCCCGACTGCGCCCCCAGCGGCTGGCCACCGCAATAGTAAGTAGACCGCCTTCCTTCAGGCGCAGCACTGTGAAACTAGCATGCAGTTGGCCCTCGAGGCTGGTAAGATCCTCCTCGATGTGGCGGGTATGCTTGTCGAATTCCATGGTGGTCTCGCCTGCCTCCCGAAATACTTTGGATTGCAGACCACACCCTGAGCAAACCTTAGTTTGAGCTCGTTTTTTTATCAATTCGATGGCACGTAGCTCGCATGTCGGATCGATCGCGTCGGATCACATTCCTACCAATGCTTCCTCAATCACAAACGTGCTTGCCAAACATGCAACCGTTCGCCAAAGGCGGCCAGCGGGCGTTCGACGCCGAGCCACCAACGTGAGAACATACTCAGAATGATGCGACCACTTTGCCGCTTGCACAGAGGTGAGGCCAGGCGGCTGGGAGAACGATGCTCGAAGAAATGCCCCCCCCCCCCATGTGGCGCCACCCGCCCACGTCATCCCACTCTACCTGCAGTTTCCTCCATCATCCACCCCACTTCCTTGCTGTGCGATCGGGCACACTTAGGAGAACACTTCAAAAGCGTCCAAATCTCTAGATACAGAATTCATGTGGCTGTTGACGAAGTCCGTCACCGCCTCCAGCTGCTGCAGCGGCGTCATGTCCCCCCCGCTGCACTCTCTAATTAGAACCGCATAGCCCTTGATCTCGTCAGGGGCCCCGAGGTTGCCACCTCCCCACTGCCGCAAAAAAAAGCATTCTGAACCAGCAGAACCGCACAGGTATCAACGCAGTCCCGCAAGACACAAGGATTGCAGAGAGGGGGGTGATGGATGTGTGAGCTTCGTTTCCACCGCCATCACCATAAGTAGGAGGGGGAATGGGGCCACTCTCTTCCTCTTCCCCCTCAGCCTACACCTCCTTCACCCGTCCAATGCATGGTGGTGGCTGTGGAAAACAAGCCCGCCACGGCAAACTTCTAGTAAGGACGCGTGGTAAGGGCGCAAGACCCTTGGAGGCAGAAGTTGAAGTATTCTGGGCGGCAGGCGGCCACCCCCAGGGAACCTGAGAAACTGGCTTGCGAAAATTGCTAGGGCGGGCCGCAGAGGCCGAGGCAGGCAAGGACCCAAGGGCACCCTTGAAAACGTAGTTTGTCCTTACTACGCGCGCTGCCCTGGCCGCGGACAAGAATGAGAGCACCCAACGAGTCAATGCGCACCCGAGCGCGCGTTGCAACAAATCTAGCAATCGGCCGACGAACCACGATGAACTGAGCGACGTCAACAACACCCGCGGCAGAGAGGATTGCTGAGGGAGGAGCACTGCCCTCTCCCACCTTGCGCATAGCTGCCGCGAGCGCGTGCGGCAGGGTCAAAAAGCTGACGAACGGCCTTTAACTGCTTTGGGACCTGCAGGGGGTGAGCTGCGACACTCGAGCGCTCGAATGGCCCCGAGGTGGGGCTTCAACTGCTTCGACTAAGAACATCCAGTGGGGCCGAACTCTGGGGGCGGGAGGCGGGGGGTGGCGCGCGGCACAGGGGGGGGGGCGTTGCTGGGCCAGGGGGCGGGGGTGCATACAGGGCGGCGCAGTTGAAGGACAATGGGGAGAAGGAGAGAGAGGTGCAACGTCGGTTTCGATCCCAGTAGGTGGAGAACAGGGGTCATGCATGGGGCGGGGCTGGGAAGGGGCTTATCAAGGTCTGGCCCGCGCTGGCCTGTCGTGGGCTCTTGCGCGACGCAGCTGCCTCCATCGTTGGCCAGGCCACTCCAAAGTGGGAGCTCGAACTACTGCGTGCTGGTCGATGGGGGTCTCGATCCCAAAAACATGGACTACTATTGTTTCGTGTTGCTCTACAGCGTTACTGATGATTGGGGTGGCATTCTCGGGGGCGTGCTCTCCCCAGAAACTTGCAATTGTCAATTGTTTCACCCCTCCTGCTCAGGTTGCCCCCCCCTCGCGCCTGCCGTTTGCCGCCCTCCCCCCCCCCCCCCCCCCCACTCCCTATTCTGATCCCGCGGGCCTCTCGCAAGGTACCCCCACTTTCGAAACACCATTCTTTCGAACCGCGCCCTGTGCGTCGAGGCAGCTATGGACGCGACCACGCCATTCATTCCCTCATCAATGTACGTGTGGTAGTAGTGAGGTGAACCTTTTACCCGTATCATTTCGGTGAGATGTCGAAACAAATGGTGTTTCGGTAGGATTGGAACGCCTCCGAGGCCCGCGAGGTTACAATGCATTGCCGCAAACGCTTCCAAGTCATCGCACACATCGGCTGGCACTTTACGGGGCTGCTTCTCCAGCAAGTCACACCACTTCACCAGAGCAAAGCCAGCCTGAAGCAATACGTTTGCTCTCTCCACGTCTGCACATTTATTGCCAAACTCCTCCATCAACCAAACCGAAAAGAAGAACAACCATTTGGATTCTGCTGCCTTCGTGCTTATCGAGGGGCTGGCTTTCGAACCGATCATCCCTTCTGTGATGTTCCCCACCCTGGTAACCTGGGACTCTTGGAGCCCCCGCCGATCCCTCTCTTTGGGGTACCACTCTGCCAAGAGAATCATAATGTTCTGCAGGCCAACCGAAACAAGATCGTCCTGAGTAGAAAGCTTAAGACCGAAAATGTTCGCTAGCAAGAGCCTCCAGAAAACAGTGCCGATATATACTTTCATGATGCCTAAATGGACACAGTGCATCTCATCGATGCTGAATGATGTAATGCCTATTCCCAGCGACGCGTCGAGCAATGGATTGCGATGGTGCACCTTAGCATCCTGCGTTGGCCTCCAGAAACAGATCAGGGCAGGGCACTCCTCTAAATTGCTGAGCTTATCAAAGTCCATGGTGTCCAACATAGAAGGTATGGCCACGAGGCGATCGTTTTGTTTTAAGCCCAGCTCTGGGATATCCTGTGATAGTGCCCTCCCCTTGTGCTTCTTCTTGAATACTAACCTCCACCTCACCTTCCGATGCAGCTCAGAAGAGTCTAAGATAACCCACTTCTCATGGCTCCTGCATTCGGTATCGTAGCAATTCGGCCCGTGTGGCAGCAACGGGTTTCGAAGGTCGTGGTCCCTCAACTCTGACTGGGGGCAACTGCAAAAAATGCACGGCGCAGCATTGTGGGCGCAAGTCGGGAAGCCCATGCTCGTGCTCATCTCGGGCCAATCGGCCTTGATATCGACGACCACTGCGCGAAATCCAAGCTCCTGCCCGAGTGATTTTTTACGTGGTTTTGTTCCAGAAGATCGCAGTGCCCCCTCTTTCTCATTGTCTTATTCCTCCTCCTCCTCCTCCGCCTCTGCCTCCTCCTCGCTCCTCATGGTCGGCGTCGAATGCCCTTCCCTCCCCAATATCAGAATCTCACCATAACTCGCATCCACCGCGTTACACTCCTCCCTTTCACTGATGGGGACTGGCGACAAGGGGGGGGGGGAGAGGCTGAAGCGCTGCTTCGCTCGCGCCCAGACTGCAGCCTATCACATCAACGGCAAACGCCCATCACTGGCCCGCAGTCGCACTTGCTCGGAGGGAACGCGCGAGAGGACGCAAGACCCCTCTGAGGGCCACATTGCCACGGGAATGTAGATGACATTGGCCGCGGAACAGAGAATGCACGGGCGCCCTTGATTTGGCAGGGCCGACCTACTAATCAGGGCCGACTGTGCTTTCTTCTGCCCTCGACCACGGGCGCGCAGGGCATGTCGCGAGGCAGCGCCCCCTGACCCTAACGTTTTGGGGCGTCTCGGCGAGGCGCAAGCAGTCGGACGAGGGCGGGGCGCCACGGGGAGAGAGCGAGGATGACAGCGAGGGGGCAGGGCGCAGAACGATGATCGATGGGGAGAGTAGGGAGACGCCCCCCAAACCGGATGAGCGATGGAACGGGGCACCGCGGCGGCGAGGAGAATGGATGCATGGCCCCGCGAACACAAGGGCCCCCGCGCCCCCCGCTCTCTTCGCGAGCCGTTCGCCCCTGTTGCGATCAGCCCCCGCTCTCTTCGAGGGCAGTCCACTCTCCCTGCGCTCGAACCGAACGCCCCCCCCCCCCATCCCCCTGCAAGTGGCAGCGCAACACGTCACGCCCGCGTGCCCTTCAAATGCAACCACTGCTGCAACCCTCCCGCTCCTGTCCAGATCTTGCGCACCGCTTTGACTCGAACGGCAGCCACGGAGACCCGTCGTGGCGCTCGCTTGGGAATGTACCATTCGCTAGTGCTGATAGACTCCAGTGCAACAGCGTATACACAACATGCATTGAACAGTAATGACTGCACCCGCAGTCGCACAGGTCGCTCGTGCGCAGAGCCAGCAGAAGATGTCTTCTCCCAGAGCTCAAGAGATGACAGCTGATACTCCAAAAACTCTCGGTCTTAGTATATGGTGTCTTGTCCATGTATATTGCTATGGGCAGGGTTTTCAATCGCTCTTCGGGCGTGAGTTGTTTGACGATGTCGTGATCTTCGTATGCAGATATCCACTCCGCATCACGTACGTGCTCAGCCCAATCCGTCAATATTGACAGGTCGTTTGAAACCTCATCGAACAAAACTTCGTGCGGTAGTGATGCATGCACGGTCTGAGGCGTGCGCTCGATATCTCCCCTCGCTAGACCAGGTATATCGAACGAATAAAGCATGTCGTCGAATTGTGCGAAGCCTAATGCAGTGTCTAATTTCCTCTGGAAGTGTCCTGTTTTTGACGTGGCAGGCAATTTATATTTGAAGGCGTCTTCTACCCCGCAATCATATGCATACTCGCACAAAACGCACACTGAGCGTGCAGTCACTCGTTTCCCTGTCAAGTAATGGTCAAGCAACTCCTCGATAAACAAAATGACTGCTTTCCTTTGCTTTTGCTTTCCTCTCAGCTTCTCGCGACGGGTCTTGTTTTCCATCTGGTTGGTTCCCACTTGGCCGTGGGGGCGAGAAAGGCCGCGAAGGCCGCGGCATTGCGCGCATCTGCGCGCTTGACATCAGCCCACAACCGCAAGCATGCTTGACATCAGCCCACAACGCAGTGCAATTCAAATCACCAATATCACCCGCAATGCGTACTACTGTGTTCCACTCTGACTGCGATTCGTATCGCTACTCACCCCGCCCCCTATCATGCGCCCTTCGGATATCTCTCGGGCAGCCAAGGCGCGCCTGAAGCAGGCCACACTTCGAGAGGCGCTGGAGTCAAGGGGCGCCCCGCGGCGAACAGGGCGAGAGACGATGATGCGGAGGGGGAAATGCTGCGAAGGGGCTGGGGGTGGGATGTTGCACGGCGTAATGCGCCCTGCGAAATGCTTAAGAAATCATGGGTTAAGAAATTCATAGTCTCATAATCGGAATACAAAAACACAAAATTTCTACTACGCTTTTAGGATTTACATTGAAACAGTAAGACTAATCGAGACTCTGGCCGAAACCTTCCGTTTTCTTAAGCATCGCCTAGGGTGTAGGGTGCACAGGGCGGGGGGAAGTGGGGCAAGTGGGGTATAGGTCGGGAGTGCAATAGTTATCTGACTTCTCCCTAGTAGAAAACTTCATGTATCGAGCGAACCCTTGCACGCTCGATTGCCCCACAAAAACGGCGAGAATCGAGCCGACGTTCTTTCCTCGCAAGAGCCTCGCACGAGGCGCATACAAGTCATGCCGCAACGGGCCATGGCTGCTGGAGGAGCGGACTCTGAGCGAGAGTGAAATCATCCTGCTGTCATAATGAACGCATTATAAGGAACGGTCTGGCCATGGCGGGCCTTGGCCACGAATGGGATCCACGACGTGAATCTACTGAACGGCCCTCAAACTGGCACCCAAATATGTCCTCACTCCAGCGTCTAAACTTCACGGAACGAGGAGAGCAGAAACGCTGGAAAAAATTGCCATTTGAGACACTGCACACTTTCCCCGCAAGCGTCGCGAGAGCGGCTTGAAGTTCGCTGCTTCTTATCGCGCAGAAATGCTTCAAAAAGAAACGCCTCATTGTCATTCTCGCCCTCCTCAGGTACCTCTCAACTGATAGGTGTTTCCGCGACTATTCCCCTGGAGAACGGTGGGAATGATGAACGGCGCAGACGCGAGGTTGGCGCCGTGTTAAAGCAGGGGCCCGATTGAAAGGGGGGGGGAAGGGAAGGAGGGGGCGGAACTGAAGGGAAGCCCTGGGCAGGAGGAGTGGAAGCGGAGGAGGGGCAGGGCGAGGCACTCGGATTTCTAACGCCAAGCATTTTCCAGTTTTCTCCGGATGGTTTCTCGGAGCTCTCCGGAGCTCTGCAGAGTTCATCGGAGTTCATCGCTGTTCATCGCGGAGTTCATCGCCCATGATTTTTGTGTTTTTCATATATATATATATATATATATATATATATATGGTTTGGCAGCTGTTTCATCGGAGATCATCGGTTCAGAGTTCATCGGTAGTGTTTCGGTGGGGGAACCGGAGCCTCGCCAGCCGAATTGGCCGCGCCCTCACCATCTTCCCCTCCTAGCTCTCTGTCACCTGTTGCTGGGTTCCCTGGGGGCCATGCAATGAGTGCACCCCGCTGCTGAGCTCTATGCTAGTACAGTCTAGCCCGCTGCAGCTGCCTGATCCCTACTGTGCCTATTTCTTAGCCCACTTGTTGTTCAACGCGTGCTGCTCGTTGATGATCTGGTTCAGCTGGATAAGCTCGTCCACAGGCTGAGTCATCCTGCCCCCCCCCATCTATCCACTGGCGCCAGATGAGCAAGGGGGGGCGGGACAAGGCTCGCATCGAGAGGCGGGGGGGCGGGATGAAGGGGCAGGGATGGGGGAGGGAAGGGGCAAATGAGGGGCGAGAGGGGCGGGATCGAGTCCTTCGCATTCAGTCGCAGTTTCGTTTTTGGATGAGGGCGAGAAGGACGGAAGTCGGACGAGTGGGAGTGTTGCGGTCGAGTGCAATCAGATCGAGTTCTGAATTGTAAGTTTCTAGTTGGCTTGATGTATGTATCACTGTTCTCTGGCTGTGATCACATCTTGTGATATATAACTATATAGAGTTACGTGTACATGTGTGCGTCGTGTTCTATATATAAGTATGACTAACGGTGTGTAGACATATCTGCATTAAGTGCAATGCTCTGAACACACGCCCGCTGTCCTGTCAGTAATCTTCTTATACTCCTCGATAAGCTCAGTCGGCGCCATGTCCTTGACGAGGCTGGCCTTGTTCTCGATGCACATGCGCACGAAGTAGTCGGTGCGGCTGCTCATGGCATGGTCGACCTTCTTCTGCAAGGACTGAGCCCAGTCGTCTGGGTGAACCTCCCTCCCCCACGCGGGGCGAACGAATGGGCGCAGGGCCGAGGGAGCGGGCGGAGTGGAGTCGGTTGGAAGGGATTGGAACCACAAGGGGCACGCAGTGCGGGGGGGGGGGGCGAGGCGAGGGGGGACGGGAACGAGAAGGGTCTGGGTTTGGGCGGGCCAGGGAATTGCGCAGCGAGCGGGATCATTCACTGCAAGTGCGAAAGCAGACCTACAGTGAGAATGCATAGTAAGGACGCGTGGTAAGGACGCAAGACCCTTGGAGGCCGAAGTTGAAGTATTCTTGGCGGCAGGCGGCCAAGCACCCAGGGAACGCGAGAAACTAGCCTGCGAAAGTTGTTAGGGACGAGCCGCAGAGGCTGAGGCAGGCAAGGACCCAAGGGTACCCTTGAAAAAGTCGTCTGTCCTTACTATGCGCGTTGACTGTACTTCACGCGAACTCGTTCGGTCAAGTGTGGAGGGAGGAGGACGATGAGAGAGGCCGCGCCATCCCCCCCCCCCCCCGCACCTTCAACCACTTCCACTCGGGCATGGCGTTCATCGCGGACAGGAACGTGGAAGCAGTATTCACCGCCGTCTGGTAGGTCGCCAGCACTGCCTTCGCCTTGGTCTCTGCTGCTTTGACGAGCGCCTGCTCATCCTTTTTTCCTTTGCTTTGCTGCCCTTTCCTCGGGCGTCTCGATCTTCTGCT
>CAUYUJ010014841.1:150000-168293 GCA_963575745.1 Prorocentrum cordatum | reverse complement strand
AGCGCAATGATGAGCCTCATGGCGGCTTTCCACGTGGCCGCAGTAACCTTTTCGCCTTCGACGATCCCCCGCAGCTTGATCAACATGGGCTGGTGCTGCCCGCCCGAGGGGGGACGTCGACCGCAACGGCTGCGACGGGAACGTATCACCGACGACGGGCGGATATCACAATGGTAACGAGTTTCACGGATTGAGGGCGGGTGCTTTTCAAAATGTTGTTCTCGCCTCAGCGCGGCGCACATTCGCGTTGAACTCAGCGCGGGTTTCACGGATTGAGGGCGGGTGGTTTTCATCAGAACTGTTGTTTGTTTTTTTGTTTTTTCTCTCTCTCTCTCTCTCTCCCCATCTCCCTCTCTCACTATATCTCTCTCTCTGTGTCTCTCCTCTCTGTCGCTCCTCATGCGCCCCCTTCGTTCCCTCATCTCGCTGCTCCCTCCCCTTCTCGCCCCCTCTCCTCATCCTCGTAATCCTTGCCCCCCTCCCCGCCTCTATTAGCCTCTCCGTGATGACCTCGGCGGAGCGGAGGCCCCGCGGGTACTGGAAGAAATTGGGCCCCCGCACGTGCTCGAGGAGAGCCTCGGGTCGGGCGGGCGACGGAAGGGGAGAAGGGGGGCGCTGCGGGGAAACGATAGAGCGATAGAAATAAAGGATGCAAGAGTAGAGGGGGGACGCTGCGGGGAAACGATGGATCGATACAGGTAAGCATGCACGTGTGGATAATGGAAGGGGCGGCACAAGCGATGAAGGCGATGCGCTGGGTAACGCTCCAAATCGTTGGGCGCTGCGCAGGGGCAAATGGACGGAGGGGCGGGCGGCGGGCGCCTTCGCAATCACCACTGGTTTGACGCATTCGGGGCCGTCGACCTCGCCGTCCTCGTCGCCATCGTGTGGCGACGCGCCCCCCGTTGTGCTCGCCATCTCGAGCACAGGGGCGCTGGTGCGCGAGGCGGGGGGGAGGGCGGGGGGCGACGGAGGTGGGATGGAACGGCCGACGACGGCAGTTGAAGAGGATTACACAACATACGGAGCGGAGGAAGAATATGAACCTATGTACCCATATGCATATACATATATATGTTTATATATATAATGTGCATGTGTGTATTTAAGCAGACACACCTACATATATACATATATGTATATGCGTGTATTCATATACATGTGTGTTAATACATATTATGTATAATATATAATGTAAGTTGTATATATGTGTTTGTATACACAAATATGTATATACATATACATGCATTGCTATATACATATATATACATACACATGTACATATAATATATAGCACGTGTGCGTGCAACTCTACATGTATGTATATATGCACGCATGCCATTATATATTGGCATACAAACCGGAACCAAAAGATAGCACCGGAACCATCTTGTATAGCAGGACAGCTCCGGAACCATTTTTGAGATTCATACAACTAACATTCACGACCGGAACCGCTACATGGTTCCCAAGGACCTCGCCTCAAAGAAGACCACCCTGGTCACGGTTCCGGTTTCGGTTCCGGTTCCGGTTTCCTTGTTCTCTTGGCCTCGAAGAAGACCTCCTGGTCACGGTTCTGGTTCTAGTTCCGGTTCCGGTTCCGGTTTCCTTATTCTCTTGGCCTCGAAGAAAGACTCCCTGGTCACGGTTTCGGTTTTGGTTCCGGTTCCGGTTCTGGTTTCTTTCTTCTTCTCGCCCCGAAGAAGGCCCCCCAGGTAACGGTTTCGGTTTTGGTTCCGGTTCCGGTTCCGGTTTCTTTCTTCTCTTGGTTCGAAGAAGACCCCTTTGGTCACGGTTTTGGTTCTGGTTTCGGTTCCGGTTCCGGTTTCCTTCTTCTTCTGTCTTCGAAAAAGACCCCCCAGGTCACGGTTCCGGTTTTAATCTCGGTTCCGGATCCGGTTTCCTTCTTCTCTTGGTTCGAAGAAGACCCGTTTGGTCACGGTTCCGGTTTTGGTTCCGGTTCCGGTTCCGGTTTCCTTCTTCTTCTTCTGTCTTCGAAGAAGACCCCCCATGTCACGGTTCCGGTTTTGGTTCCGGTTCCGGTTCCGGTTTCCTTACCTAACAGCGAAGACTAATAGGTTTCTAGTAGGGTCAAAGGAGAGCATCATGACACCCCAGGCGGGTCTGGGCGCGATCCGGGGGAGGGTGCTGGGGACTTTTTTTTGACCCAACAATTACACGCTTCGTGGTCTTCGAGGTCCCAGAACTCCATTCCCGGGAATGATTCTGAATGCCCGGAGCCAACTGTAGGCCACTTCTTGGTCTTCGAGTTCCCAGAACTCCATTCCCGGGCCACATTCTGAATGCCCGGAGCCAACTGTAGGCCACTTCGTGCTCTTCGAGTTCCCAGAACTCCATTCCCGGCAGTATGGTTCTGGTGGTGGTTTTGGTTTTGGTTTTGGTTCCGGTTCTGGTTCCGGTTCCGGTTTTGGTTCCGGTTTTGGTTTTGGTTCCGGTTCCGGTTCGGTTCTGGTTCCGGCCCGGGCCACATTTTGAATGCCCGGAGCAGGCTGATGCTGAGGCTGAGGCAGGCTGAGGCTGAGGCCGAGGCAGGCTGATGCTGAGGCAAGCTGAGGCCTCCCCGAGCGCTGATGCAGGCTGAGGCTGAGGCTGATGCAGGCTGAGGCTGAGGCAGGCTGAGGCTGAGGCCGAGGCTGAAGGCAGACTGAGGCTGGGGCTGAAGCAGGCTGAGGCTGAGGCTGAGGCAGGCTGAGGCTGAGGCTGAGGCTGAGGCAGGCTGATGCTGAGGCAGGCTGAGGCTGAGGCTGAGGCTGAAGCAGGCTGAGGCTGAGGCTGAGGCAGGCTGAGGCTGAGGCTGAGGCTGATGCAGGCTGAGGCTGAAGCAGGCCGAGGCTGAGGCCGAGGCTGAAGGCAGACTGAGGCTGAGGCTGAAGCAGGCTGAGGCTGAGGTGGGGCTGAGGCTCATGCAGGCTGAGGCTGAGGCAGGCGGAGGCTGAGGCCGAGGCTGAAGGCAGACGGATGCTGAGGCTGAAGCAGGCTGAGGCTGAGGCAGAGGCAGGCTGAGGCTGAGCAGGCTGATGCTGAGGCAGGCTGAGGCTGAGGCTGAGGCTGATGCAGGCTGAGGCTGCGGCAGGCTGAGGCTGAGGCCGAGGCTGAAGGCAGACTGAGGCTGAGGCTGAAGGAGGCTGAGGCTGAGGCAGAGGCAGGCTGAGGCAGGCTGAGGCAGGCTGATGCTGAGGCAGGCTGAGGCTGAGGCTGAGGCTGAGGCTGATGCAGGCTGAGGCTGAGGCAGCATGAGGCTGAGGCCGAGGCTGAAGGCAGACTGAGGCTGAGGCTGAAGCAGGCTGAGGCTGAGGCTGAGGCTGATGCAGGCTGAGGCTGCGGCACGCTGAGGATGAGGCCGAGGCTGAAGGCAGACTGAGGCTGAGGCTGAAGCAGGCTGAGGCTGAGGCTGAGGCAGGCCGAGGCTGAGGCTGAGGCAGGCTGATGATGAGGCAGGCTGAGGCTGAGGCTGATGCAGGCTGAGGCTGAGGCAGGCTGAGGCTGAGGCCGAGGCTGAAGGCAGACTGAGGCTGAGGCTGAAGCAGGCTGAGGCTGAGGCTGAGGCAGGCTGAGGCTGAGGCTGAGGCAGGCTGATGAGGCTGAGGCAGGCTGAGGCTGAGGCTGCGGCTGATGCAGGCTGAGGCTGAGGCAGGCTGAGGCTGCGGCCGAGGCTGAAGGCAGACTGAGGCTGAGGCTGAAGCAGGCTGAGGCTGAGGCTGAGGCAGGCTGAGGCTGAGGCTGAGGCAGGCTGATGCTGAGGCAGGCTGATGCCGAGGCTGATGAGGAAGAGGATGGTAATGATGACGAATACGGCTTTGTTGAAGATCATCACCCAATATTCAACGGACTCTGCGTCCAAAAGATCACCCAGTACTCAAAAGACTCCGTCTCCAAGACAGTACCGTGTGCTCAACAGACTCCGTGTCCAAGAAAGCGCCCAGTACTCCACAGACCCCGAGGCAAAGAGCACCCACTACTCAACATACTCCGTCTCCGAAGGAGCACCCTCAGGTCACGGTTTCTGTTCCGGTTCCGCTTCTGGTTCCGGTTCCCTTTTTCCTCGGGGCCCCAACGAAAACCTTCCAAGTCACGGTTCTGGTTTTGGTTCCGGTTCCGGTTCTGGTCCCAGTTTCCTTTTTTTTCGGGGACCCAAAGAAGCCTATCCAGATCATGGTTCTGGTTTCAGTTCCGGTTCCGGTTCCGGCGTCGGATTCCTTGTTCTTCGAGCTCCCAAATAAGACCCCCCAAGGCACGGTTTTTTGTTCCTGTTCCGGTTCCGGTTTCTTTTTTCTTCGTGGTCCAAACGAAGATTTTCCAGGTCAGGGTTCTGGTTCCGATTCCGGTTCCGGCCTGTGCTTCCAAAACAAAAACCAGTAAACAACGAGTCAACTGACCCCGTCTCTCAAACATCACTCTGTACTAAACAGCCTCCCTCTCCAAGGCAGCACCCGGTATTCCACAGACTCCGTGTCCAAGGGAGCACCCAGCACTCAACAGACCCCGTCTGCAAGACAGCACCGTGTACTCAACAGACTCCGTGTCCAAGAAGGCACCCAGTACTCAACAGACCCCGCTGCCAGAGGGCACCCAGGAAAGGTCGATTTAAAAACCCGACCCGCCCGCCCGCCCCCCGCCCACCCGCCCGCCCGACCGCCCGCCTTTGTTTCCAAGAGAGCACCCACTACTCAACAGACTCAGTCTCCAAGAGAGCAGCCACTATTCAATTGCCTCCGTCTCCAAGACAGCGCCCAGTATTCAACAGACTCCGTGTCCAAGGTAGCACCCACTAGTCAACAGACTCCATCTCCAAGACGGCACCTTGTACTCAACAACTTGCGTGTCCAAAAAGGCACCCAGTACTCAACAGACCTCGCTGCCAGAGAGCACCCACTAGAGGTCTGTTTTAAAAAAATCCGACCCGCCCGCCCGCCCCCCGCCCGACCTCGCGCCTGTGTCTCCAAGACAGCACCCACTACTCAACGGACTCCGTTTCCAAGGCTGCGCCCAGTATTCAACAGACTCTGTGTCCAAGGGAGCACACAGGTCTCAACTGACTCCGTTCCCAAAACAGCACTATGTACTCAACAGATTCCGTGTCCAACAAGGCACCCAGTACTCAACAGACCCCGCTGCCAGAGAGCACCCACTAGAGGTCTTTCATCAAAACCCGCCCGCCCGCCCCCCGCCCGACCGCCCGCCTCCGTCTCCAAAAAAACACCCACTACTGAACAGGCTCCGTCTCCAAGAGAGCAGCCACTACTCAATAGATCCCGTGTCCAAAAGAATTTCGTATTCATCAGACTCCGTGTCCAAGAGAGCACGCAGTACTCAACAAGATCCGTGTCCAAGACAACACCCAGTACTCAACAGACTCCGTGTCCAACAAGGCACCAGTACTACGCAGACCCGTTGCCAGAGAAACACTCACTAGAGGTTATAGTAAAAAGCCCGTTCCGCCCGCCCCCGCCCCCCGCCCGCCGCCCGACGCCCGCTTGTGTCGTCCAAATGAGCACCCATTACTCAAAACACTCCGTTTCCAAGAGGCAGCCACTGAGGTTGCCCGTCCATTTCAACAACTCCCGTCTCCAAAGCAGCACCCGTATAATTCAGAAACGCAACTCGTAGAACTCTTGCGGAGAAAAGCTTACAGCCTCCATCTCCAAGACAGTGCTCTGTATTCAACAGACCCCGTGTCCAAGAAGGCACCCAGTATTCAACAGACCCCGCTGCCAAAGAGCACCCACTAGAGGTCTATGTAAAAGCCCGGCCCGCCCGCCCCCCGCCCGCCTGCCCGCCCGACCGCCCGCGTCTGTCTCCAAGAGAGCACCCGCTACTCAACAGACTCCGTCTCCAAGAGAACACCCGCGTTTCAAACAACCTCCGTCTCCAAGACAGCACCCGGTATTCATCAGACTCCGTGGCCAAGAGAGCGCCAAGTACTCAACAGACTCCGTGTGTACTCACCAGATTCCGTGTCCAAGAAGGCACCCAGTACTCATTAGACCCCGCTGCCAGAGAGCACCCACTAGAGGTGTATTAAAAAAACGCCCGCTTTTGTTTCCAAGAGAGCACCCGCTACTCAACTGACTCCGTCCCAAAGAGAGCACCCGCTACTCAGACAACCTCCGTCTCAAAGACAGCACTTGGTATTCAGCAGACTCCGTGTCCAAGAGAGCACCCAGTACTCAACAAGCTCCGTGTCCAAGACAGCACCCAGTCCTCCAAAGACCCCGTGTCCAAGAAGGCACCCAGTACTCAACTGACCCCGCTGCCAGAAAGCACCCACTAGAGGTCTAGTTTAAAAACCCGACCCGCCCGCCCGCCCCCCGCCCGCCCGCCCGCCCGCCCGACCGCCCGCCTCTGTCTCCAAGAGAGCACCCATTACTCAACAGACTCCGTTTCAAAGAGAGCAGCCACTACTCAACAGCCCCCGTTTCCAAGGCAGCACCCAGTATTCAACAGACTCCGTGTCCAACACACCCCGTTGCCAGAGAGCATTCGTTAGAGGTCTATTTGGAAACCCGACCCGCCCACCCGCCCCCCGCCCGCCCGACCGACCGCCCGCTTCTGTCTCCAAGAGAGCACCCATTACTCAACAGACTCCGTTTCCAAGAGAGTAGCCACTATTCAACAGCTCCCGTTTCCAAGGCAGCACCCAATATTCAACAGACTCCGTGTCCAAGGGAGCACCCAGTATTTACAAGCCTCCGCCTCCAAGACAAACGTACTACAGACCCGTGTCCAAGAGGCAACCAAGTACTCAACAGACCCCGCGCTGCAGAGAGCACTTCTAGAGGGTCTACTAAAACCCGACCAGCCCGCCTCCCCCCGCCGCCCGCCCTCCCACCGCTTTCTGTTCCAAGAGACTCCATCTCCAAGGGAGCACCCGCTATTCAATAACCTCCGTCTCCAAGACAGCACCTCATGGTGCCAGTTTTTTCTTCACGGGAATGCCATGTGGACTCTTGCAGGTCACGTTTCTGAATGCCGTTCCAATTATGGTTTCGGTTTCCGTCTTTTTCGAAGCCAAGGAAGCTGCTGGTCACGGTTTTTGGTTCCGGTTCCGGTTCTGGTTCCGGTCCTTCTCTTTCGGGGTCCACAAAAGGGCCCAAGGTCACGGTTTTGTTCCGGGCTCCCCGGTTCCGTTACCCAGCAACTCAACAGACCCCGTTTGCAAGACAGCACCGTGTTGTATCAACAGACTCGTGTCAGAAGGCACCAGTATCCAAACGACCCGCTTGCCAGAGGGCACCCAGGGAAAGGTTTCGATTAACAACCCGACCCGCCCGCCCGCCCCCGCCCACCGCCACGCCCGACCGCCCGGCCCTTTGCTTCCAAGAGAAAACCCACTTACTCAACAGACTCAGGCTCCAAAGAGAGCAGCACTATTCAATTGCCCCGTCTCCACGACAGCGCCCAGTATCAACAGACTCCGGTCCAAGGTTAGCACCATACGTCAACAGACTCCGTCTCAAGACAACACCCAGTACTCAACAACTTGCGTGTCCAAAAAGGCACCCAGTACTCAACAGACCTCGCTGCCAGAGAGCACCCACTAGTGGTCTGTTTTAAAAAATCCGACCCGCCCGCCCGCCCCCCGCCCGACCTCGCGCCTGTGTCTCCAAGACAGCACCCACTACTCAACGGACTCCGTTTCCAAGGCTGCGCCCAGTATTCAACAGACTCTGTGTCCAAGGGAGCACACAGGTCTCAACTGATTCCGTTCCCAAAACAGCATTATGTACTCAACAGATTCCGTGTCCAACAAGGCACCCAGTACTCAACAGACCCCGCTGCCAGAGAACACCCACTAGAGGTCTTTCATCAAAACCCGACCCGCCCGCCCGCCCCCGCCCGACCGCCCGCCTCCGTCTCCCAAAAAACACCCACTACTGAACAGGCTCCGTCTCCAAGAAGATCTGCCTTCGGGCAACATCCCCGTTCCAAAAGAAACTTTCGTATCATCAGACCGTGTCCAAGAGAGCACGCTAGTGCTCAACAAGATCCGTTGTCAAGACAAACCAGTACTCAACAGACTCCGTGTCCAAACAAGGCACCCCGTACTCCAGCAGACCGTTGCCAGAGAACACTCAATAGAGGTATAGTTAAAGCCCGTCGCCCGCCCGGCCCCGCCCGCCCGCCCGACCGCCCGCTTGTGTCTCCAAATGAGCACCCATTACTCAACACACTCCGTTTCCAAGAGAGCAGCCACTGAGGGTTCCGTTTCCATTTCAACAACTTCCGTCTCCAAGGCGGCACCTTGTATTCAACAGATTCCGTGTCCAAGGGAGCACCCAGTATTCAACAGCCTCCATCTCCAAGACAGCGCTCTGTATTCAACAGACCCCGTGTCCAAGAAGGCACCCAGTATTCAACAGACCCCGCTGCCAGAGAGCACCCACTAGAGGTCTATGTAAAAGCCCGGCCCGCCCGCCCCCCGCCCGCCTGCCCGACCGACCGCCCGCGTCTGTCTCCAAGAGAGCACCCACTACTCAACAGACTCCGTCTCCAAGAGAGCACCCGCGTCTCAAACAACCTCCATCTCCAAGACAGCACCCGGTATTCATCAGACTCCGTGGCCAAGAGAGCGCCAAGTACTCAACAGACTCCGCGTGTACTCACCAGATTCCGTGTCCAAGAAGGCACCCAGTACTCATTAGACCCCGCTGCCAGAGAGCACCCACTAGAGGTGTATTAAAAAACCGCCCGCTTTTGTTTCCAAGAGAGCACCCGCTACTCAACTGACTCCGCCCCAAAGAGAGCACCCGCTACTCAGACAACCTCCGCCTCAAAGACAGCACTTGGCATTCAGGCACGCCCCGTGTCAAGACAGCACCCAGTACTCAACAAGCTCGTCTCCAAGAAACACCCAGTACTCAACAAACCCCGTGTCCAAGAGGCACCAGTACCAACAGGCCCGGCTCGCCAGGAGAGCCACCCATAGAGGTCAGTTAAAAACCCGACCCGCCGCCCGCCCCCGCCCGCCCCGCCCGCCGCAGACCGCCAGCCCTCTGTCTTCAAGAGAGCCACCCATTACTCACAGACTCCGTTCAAAGAGAGCAGCACTACTCAACAGCTCCCGTCTCCAAGGCAGCACCAGTATTCAAACAGACTCCGTGTCCAACAACACCCGTGCCAGAGAGCATTCGTTAGAGGTCTATTGGAAAACACCGACCCGCCCCCCCCGCCCCCGCCCGCCCGCCCGACCGCCCGCTTCTGTCTCCAAGAGAGCACCCATTACTCAACAGACTCCGTTTCCAAGAGAGCAGCCACTATTCAACAGCTCCCGTCTCCAAGGCAGCACCCAATATTCAACAGACTCCGTGTCCAAGGGAGCACCCAGTATTTACAAGCTTCCGTCTCCAAGACAACACCCAGTACTCAACAGACCCCGTGTCCAAGAAGGCACCCAGTACTCAACAGACCCCGCTGCCAGAGAGCACTCTCTAGAGGTCTACTTAAAAACCCGACCAACCCGCCCGCCCCCCGCCCGCCCGCCCGCCCAACCGCTTCTGTTTCCAAGAGACTCCATCTCCAAGGGAGCACCCGCTATTCAATGACCTCCGTCTCCAAGACAGCACCTCATGGTGCCAGTTTTTTCTTCACGGGGATGCCATGTGGACTACCGCAGGTCACGGTTCTGAATGCCGTTCCAGTTCTTGTTCGGTTTCCGTCTTTTTCGAAGCCAAGGAAGCTGCAGGTCACGGTTTTTGGTTCCGGTTCCGGTTCTGGTTCCGGTTTCCTTCTTCTTCGGGGTCCCACAAAAGGCCCCAAGGTCACGGTTTTGGTTCCGGCTCCGGTTCCGGTACCCAGCACTCAACAGACCCCGTCTGCAAGACAGCACCGTGTATTCAACAGACTCCGTGTCCAAGAAGGCACCCAGTACTCAACAGACCCCGCTGCCAGAGGGCACCCAGGAAAGGTCGATTTAAAAACCCGACCCGCCCGCCCCCGCCCCCTGCCCACCCGCCCGCCCGACCGCCCGCTGTTTCCAAGAGAGCACCCACTACTCAACAGACTCAGTCTCCAGGAGAGCAGCCACTATTCAATTGCCTCCGTCTCCAAGACAGCGCCCAGTATTCAACAGACTCCGTGTCCAAGGTAGCACCCACTAGTCAACAGACTCCGTCTCCAAGACGGCACCTTGTACTCAACAACTTGCGTGTCCAAAAAGGCACCCAGTACTCAAACAGACCTCGCTTGCCAGAGAGCACACACTAGAGGTCTGTGTTTAAAAATCCGACCCGCCACGCCCGCCCCCCGCCCCGACCGCGCGCTGTGCTCCAACACAGCACAAGGGCACCCACTACTCAACGGACTCCGTTTCCAAGGCTGCGCCCAGTATTCAACAGACTCTGTGTCCAAGGGAGCACACAAGTCTCAACTGATTCCGTTCCCAAAACAGCACTATGTACTCAACAGATTCCGTGTCCAACAAGGCACCCAGTACTCAACAGACCCCGCTGCCAGAGAGTACCCACTAGGGGTCTTTCATCAAAACCGACCCGCCCGCCCGCCCCCGCCCCCGACGCCCGCCTCCGTCTCCAAAAAACACCCAGCTACTGACAGGCTCCGTCTTCCAAGAGAGCAGATAAACCACTACTCAATAGATACAGTGCCCAAAGACTTCGTATCCTCCGGACTCAGTGTCCAAGAGAGCACGCAATACTCAACAAGATCCGTGCCAAGACAACACCAGTACTCAAACAGACTCCGTGTCCAACAAGCACCCAGTACTCAGCAGACCCCGTTGCCAGAGAACACTCACTAGAGGTATAGTTAAAAAGCCCGTTCCGCCCGCCCGCCCCCCGCCCGCCCGCCCGACCGCCCGCTTGTGTCTCCAAATGAGCACCCATTACTCAACACATTTCGTTTCCAAGAGAGCAGCCACTGAGGGTGTCGTTTCCATTTCAACAACTTCCGTCTCCAAGGCAGCACCCGCTATTCAACAGATTCCGTGTCCAAGGGAGCACCCAGTATTCAACAGCCTCCATCTCCAAGACAGCGCTCTGTATTCAACAGACCCCGTGTCCAAGAAGGCACCCAGTATTCAACAGACCCCGCTGCCAGAGAGCACCCACTAGAGGTCTATGTAAAAGCCCGGCCCGCCCGCCCCCCGCCCGCCTGCCCGCCCGACCGCCCGCGTCTGTCTCCAAGAGAGCACCCACTACTCAACAGACTCCGTCTCCAAGAGAGCACCCGCGTCTCAAACAACCTCCATCTCCAAGACAGCACCCGGTATTCATCAGACTCCGTGGCCAAGAGAGCGCCAAGTACTCAACAGACTCCGTGTGTACTCACCAGACTCCGTGTCCAAGAAGGCACCCAGTACTCAACAGACCCCGATGCCAGAGAGCACCCACTAGAGGTGTATAAAAAAACCGCCCGCTTTCGTTTCCAAGAGAACACCCGCTACTCAACTGACTCCGTCCCAAAGAGAGCACCCGCTACTCAGACAACCTCCGTCTCCAAGACAGCACTTGGCATTCAGCAGACTCCGTGTCCAAGAGAGCACCCAGTACTCAACAAGGTCCGTCTCCAAGACAACACCCAGTACTCAACAAACCCCGTGTCCAAGAAGGCACCCAGTACTCAACAGACCCCGCTGCCAGAGAGCACCCACTAGAGGTCTAGTTTAAAAACCCGACCCGCCCGCCCGCCCCCCGCCCGCCCGCCCGCCCGCCCGACCGCCCGCCTCTGTCTCCAAGAGAGCACCCATTACTCAACAGACTCCGTTTCAAAGAGAGCAGCCACTACTCAACAGCTCCCGTCTCCAAGGCAGCACCCAGTATTCAACAGACTCCGTGTCCAACACACCCGTTATTCGCCCCCCTCAAGCTTGAGTCTATTTGCAAAACCCGACCGCCCACCCCGCTCCCGCCGCCCGCCCGACCGCCCGCTTCTGTCTCCAAGAGAGCACCCATTACTCAACAGACTCCGTTTCCAAGAGATCAACCACTATTCAACAGCTCCCGTTTCCAAGGCAGCACCCAATATTCAACAGACTCCGTGTCCAAGGGAGCACCCAGTATTTACAAGCCTCCGTCTCCAAGACAACACCCAGTACTCAACAGACCCCGTGTCCAAGAAGGCACCCAGTACTCAACAGACCCCGCTGCCAGAGAGCACTCTCTAGAGGTCTACTTAAAAACCCGACCCGCCCGCCCGCCCCCCGCCAGCCCGCCAGCCCCACCGCTTCTGTTTCCAAGAGACTCCATCTCCAAGGGAGCACCCGCTATTCAATAACCTCCGTCTCCAAGACAACACCTCATGGTGCCAGTTTTTTCTTCACGGGAATGCCATGTGGACTACCGCAGGTCACGGTTCTGAATGCCGTTCCAATTCTGGTTTCGGTTTCCATCTTTTTCGAAGCCAAGGAAGCTGCAGGTCACGGTTTTTGGTTCCGGTTCCGGTTCTGGTTCCGGTTTCCTTCTTCTTCGGGGTCCCACAAAAGGCCCCAAGGTCACGGTTTTGGTTCCGGCTCCGGTTCGGGTACCCAGCACTCAACAGACCCCGTCTGCAAGACAGCACCGTGTACTCAACAGACTCCGTGTCCAAGAAGGCACCCAGTACTCAACAGACCCCGCTGCCAGAGGGCACCCAGGAAAGGTCGATTAAAAAACCCGACCCGCCCGCCCGCACCCCCGCCCGCCCGCCCGCCCGACCGCCCGCCTTTTCCAAGAGAGCACCCACTACTCAACAGACTCAGTATCCAAGAGAGCAGCCACTGTTCATTTGCCTCCGTCTCCAAGACAGCGCGCAGTATTCAACAGACTCCGTGTCCAAGGTAGCACCCACTAGTCAACAGACTCCGTCTCCAAGACGGCACCTTGTACTCAACAACTTGCGTGTCCAAAAAGGCACCCAGTACTCAACAGACCTCGCTGCCAGAGAGCACCCACTAGAGGTCTGTTTTAAAAAATCCGACCCGCCCGCCCGCCCCCCGCCCGACCTCGCGCCTGTGTCTCCAAGACAGCACCCACTACTCAACGGACTCCGTTTCCAAGGCTGCGCCCAGTATTCAACAGACTCTGTGTCCAAGGGAGCACACAGGTCTCAACTGATTCCGTTCCCAAAACAGCACTATGTACTCAACAGATTCCGTGTCCAACAAGGCACCCAGTATTCAACAGACCCCGCTGCCAGAGAGCACCCACTAGAGGTCTTTCATCAAAACCCGACCCGCCCGCCCGCCCCCCGCCCGACCGCCCGCCTCCGTCTCCAAAAAAACACCCACTACTGAACAGGCTCCGTCTCCAAGAGAGCAGCCACTACTCAATAGATCCCGTGCCCAAAAGAACTTCGTATTCATCAGACTCCGTGTCCAAGAGAGCACGCAGTACTCAACAAGATCCGTGTCCAAGACAACACCCAGTACTCAACAGACTCCGTGTCCAACAAGGCACCCAGTACTCAGCAGACCCCGTTGCCAGAGAACACTCACTAGAGGTATAGTTCAAAAGCCCGTTCCGCCCGCCCGCCCCCCGCCCGCCCGCCCGACCGCCCGCTTGTGTCTCCAAATGAGCACCCATTACTCAACACACTCCGTTTCCAAGAGAGCAGCCACTGAGGGTTCCGTTTCCATTTCAACAACTCCCGTCTCCAAGGCAGCACCCGGTATTCAACAGATTCCGTGTCCAAGGGAGCACCCAGTATTCAACAGCCTCCATCTCCAAGACAGCGCTCTGTATTCAACAGACCCCGTGTCCAAGAAGGCACCCAGTATTCAACAGACCCCGCTGCCAGAGAGCACCCACTAGAGGTCTATGTAAAAGCCCGGCCCGCCCGCCCCCCGCCCGCCTGCCCGCCCGACCGCCCGCGTCTGTCTCCAAGAGAGCACCCACTACTCAACAGACTCCGTCTCCAAGAGAGCACCCGCGTCTCAAACAACCTCCATCTCCAAGACAGCACCCGGTATTCATCAGACTCCGTGGCCAAGAGAGCGCCAAGTACTCAACAGACTCCGTGTGTACTCACCAGACTCCGTGTCCAAGAAGGCACCCAGTACTCAACAGACCCCGATGCCAGAGAGCACCCACTAGAGGTGTATTAAAAAACCGCCCGCTTTTGTTTCCAAGAGAGCACCCGCTACTCAACTGACTCCGTCCCAAAGAGAGCACCCGCTACTCAGACAACCTCCGTCTCCAAGACAGCACTTGGCATTCAGCAGACTCCGTGTCCAAGAGAGCACCCAGTACTCAACAAGCTCCGTCTCCAAGACAACACCCAGTACTCAACAAACCCCGTGTCCAAGAAGGCACCCAGTACTCAACAGACCCCGCTGCCAGAGAGCACCCACTAGAGGTCTAGTTTAAAAACCCGACCCGCCCGCCCGCCCCCCGCCCGCCCGCCCGCCCGCCCGACCGCCCGCCTCTGTCTCCAAGAGAGCACCCATTACTCAACAGACTCCGTTTCAAAGAGAGCAGCCACTACTCAACAGCTCCCGTCTCCAAGGCAGCACCCAGTATTCAACAGACTCCGTGTCCAACACACCCCGTTGCCAGAGAGCATTCGTTAGAGGTCTATTTGGAAACCCGACCCGCCCACCCGCCCCCGCCCGCCCGCCCGACCGCCCGCTTCTGTCTCCAAGAGAGCACCCATTACTCAACAGACTCCGTTTCCAAGAGAGCAGCCACTATTCAACAGCTCCCGTTTCCAAGGCAGCACCCAATATTCAACAGACTCCGTGTCCAAGGGAGCACCCAGTATTTACAAGCCTCCGTCTCCAAGACAACACCCAGTACTCAACAGACCCCGTGTCCAAGAAGGCACCCAGTACTCAACAGACCCCGCTGCCAGAGAGCACTCTCTAGAGGTCTACTTAAAAACCCGACCCGCCCGCCCCCCGCCCGCCCGCCCGCCCCACCGCTTCTGTTTCCAAGAGACTCCATCTCCAAGGGAGCACCCGCTATTCAATAACCTCCGTCTCCAAGACAGCACCTCATGGTGCCAGTTTTTTCTTCACGGGAATGCCATGTGGACTACTGCAGGTCACGGTTCTGAATGCCGTTCCAGTTATGGTTTCGGTTTCCGTCTTTTTCGAAGCCAAGGAAGCTGCAGGTCACGGTTTTTGGTTCCGTTTCCGGTTCTGGTTCCGGTTTCCTTCTTCTTCGGGGTCCCACAAAAGGCCCCAAGGTCACGGTTTTGGTTCCGGCTCCGGTTCCGGTTCCGGTTTCCTTCTTCTTCGGAGCACAAATAAACCTACCAGGTCACGGCTTTGGTTCTGGTTCCGGTTCCGGTTCCGGTTTCTTTCTTCGTCGGGCTCCCGAAGACCCCCCGGTCACTGTTTTGGTTCCGGTTCCGGTTCTGGTTCCGGTTTCCTTTTCTTCGGGGTCCCAAAAAGACCCCCCAAGGTCACGGTTTTGGTTCCAATTTTGGTTTGGTTCCGGTTTCTTTCTTCTTCGGGGTCCCAAAAAAAAAACCTTCCAGGTTACGGTTTGGTTTTGGTTCCGGTTCCGGTTCCGGTTTCCTTCTTCTTCTTCGCCCCAGAGAAGACCCTCAGGTCACGGTTTTGGTTCCGGTTCCGGTTTTGGTTCCGGTTCCTTCTTCTTCGGGGTCCCAAAGAAGACCTTCCAGGTTACGGTTTTGGTTCTGGTTCCGGTTCCGGTTCCGGTTCCGGTTTCCTTCTTCTTCTCCGCCCCAGAGAAGACCCTCAGGTCACGGTTTTGGTTCCGGTTCCGGTTTTGGTTCCGGTTTCCTTCTTCTTTCGCCCGCAGAGAAAACCTTTAGGTCACGGTTTTGGTTCCGGTTCTGGTTCTGGTTCCGGTTTCTTTCTTCTTTTTTCGTTTGAGACGGTCGTCGTGGTTCCGGTTCCGGTTCCGGTTCCGGTTCCGGTTCCGGTTTCTTTATTTTTCTCGGTGCCCAGGGGCGCCTCCGGTCATGGTTCTGGTTCCGGTTCCGGTTTCGGTTCCGGTTTCCTTCTTCTTCCCCGCCCCGAAGAAGGCCTCCTAGGTCACGGTTCTGGTTCCGGTTCCGGTTCCGGTTTTGGTTCCGGTTTCCTTTTTCTTCTTTGGTTCGAGGGGCTCCCGAGGTCCTGGTTTTGGTTCCGGTTCTGGTTTTGGTTCCGGTTTGCGTTTGCCTTCTTCCGGCGCTCTTCTGTTCTGGTTTTGGTTCCGGTTCCGGTTCCGGTTCCGGTTCCGGTTTCCTTCTTCTTTCCCCTCCCGAAGAAGGGCGCCGAAACCACCACCAAAACCACACTCGAAAATGTGGCTGCGGCCTAGGCGCGGGGGGGGGGGCGTGCACCAGGGGGCCCAACAATAATTATTTTTTAGAATTAATAATGTTCAACAACAACAACCACAACAACCACAACAACCACAACAACAACAACAACAACAACAATGACAACGACAACGACAACGACAACAATGACGACAACGACAACGACATCAACAACAGCAACAATAAATTTAAGACTGTTCGCTCTTATCTGCTAGACTGTCCGTTAACGCGTATTTCCCAAACCTTTCTTCCCTGCAGGCCGGGCCCTGGCAAGCGGCGGGGCGGCCGCGGCCCGTCGGCCTGGCCAGCGGCAGCGCTGATCGGCGGCAACCCGACCCCAAGAGGGACGGACAGGGGACCGACCACGACGACGACGACGACGCGGCGACGACGACGACGTCAACGACGTCGACGACGACGGCGACGACGACGGCGACGACGACGACGACGAGCGAAAGCGAGAGCGAGAGAGAGAACGACAGCAGGGCCACGAAGGGCATGAAGTAGGCCACGAAGGGCGACAGCGGGGACACGAAGGGAATGCGTATGGGGCCACGAAGAGCGCGAACGAGGGGGGGGCACGAAGGGCAGATAATGCGGGGCCACAGAGAGCAACGACGGGGCCACTGAGGGCAGCAACTGGGCCATGTAGGATAGCGAGGGGGCCACGAAGGGCGACAGCGGGGCCACGAAGGGCATGCATATGGGGCCACGACGGGCGCGAACGAGCGGGGGCCACGAAGGGCATACATAAATTGGACCACAAAGGGCAGCAAGGGGGCCACGAATGGCTGCAACGAGGCACGAAGGGCAGCGAGGGGGCCACGAGGGGCTGCAACGGGGCCACGAAGGGCAGCGAGGGGGCCACGAGGGGCTGCAACGGGGCCACGAAGGGCAGCGAGGGGGCCACGAAGAGCTGCAACGGGGCCACGAAGGGCTGCGAGGGGGCCACGAAGGGGTGCGACGGGGCCACGCAGGGAAGCGATGGGGGCCACGAGGGGCTGCAACGGGGCCACGAAGGGCAGCGAGGGGGCCACGAAGGGGTGCAACGGGGCCACGAAGGGCAGCGAGGGGGCCACGAAGGGCTGCAACGGGGCCACGCAGGAAAGCGAGGGGGCCACGAAGGGCTGCAACGGGGCCACGAAGGGCAAGGAGGGGGTCACGAAGGGCTGCAACAGGACCACGACGGGCAGCGAGAGGGCCACGAAGGGCTGCAACGGGCCCACAAATGGCAGCGAGGGGGCCACAATCGGCTACAACGAGGCCACGAAGGGCAGCGAGATCCCAATTCGTAAGAAATCTGTGAGGGAGTCCTAAGCGTGAGCGCGACTCCTGGGTGCCTGAGTGTCGGGAGCGCGGCGCTTGGGTAAATTGCGGGAAACTCCAACGCAAGGGCGCTATTCCTGAGTAAGTTGCCAGCAAGTCTCCAGCGAGAGCGCGACTCCAGAGCGCCGAGAGAGCGATTCCCGAATAAATTGTAAGGAAGTCCGAAGCGAAAGCGTGATTCCTTAATCAAATGCGAGGAAATCTCGGGCGGGAGCGAGGGTCCTGGCTGAATTGCGAGGACGTCTCAGGCGGGAGCCGCTGTTGTTGTAACCCGGGGGGCCAACAACACAGTTGGAGGAGGAACACTTCCCCTGATACAAAAAAAAACTGGGTGCGAGCGCCGGGAAGGGCACTTCAATTAGGTACAATGTGCCCCGGAGGGGGGATCAAAAATCATTATTCTCCAGTAGCGAGAGTTCTTCTTCTTCTTCAACAGCAGCAACAGCCACAGCAACAACAACAACAACAACAACAACAGCAGCAGCAGCAGCAACAACAACAGCAGCAGCAGCAGCGACGACGACGACGACGACGACAATAACATCCTTCGCGAATTGCTCAAAACTCGAGGGGGTCTAGGCTGTCCCCTCTTGGCATGCCCGAACTGGGGGTGGTACAGAAAAAGTGGGTACGCTGCCCAACAACCAATAGCGGCAGGTGGTGGACAGGCGACCCAAAGACTCAAATGGACGACGCCCGCGGCGACACCGACGGGGGGCCGTCCAAAATGGACAGGGACTGTT
>CAUYUJ010014841.1:35000-145000 GCA_963575745.1 Prorocentrum cordatum | reverse complement strand
GGGGGGGCCGCGGGGGGGCCAACCCCAAGCGCGCAAGACGCTACTATCGCACCGCACTCGGCGATCGCGGGACCCAAGCGGGCCCGCACCAAAGGTCACTCCAGCGAAGGGTCACTCTTACGTGTGGTCGAACCTGGCCGCACAAAAGAAGGCCAAATGATACTCTCGTCGCAGCGCCGCGCAGAGAGTTGGTGGCATTCCGGCCCCGCTGGAGCGCGATCCGCGTTTCTCCCCATCGCCGAGCCTTCGGAAGCGGCACCGCGCGCGAGCACATTCCGTTCGCTCGGTAGGAGCGATCTCCAGGTAAGAAGAAGCCAGGACGAGGATAACATCGGGTGGGGATACATCGAGAATCTCTGAGACCCCGCCGATCTGGAGGATGTCTCGGGCGCCGCGGCCTTCTCAGAGCGTTCCGGAACGCTCTGAGAGCGCCCTGGCACGCTGTGGAGCGGATGCATCCTCGCCCTGGCCCCGCCCGGCCAGGCCCAATGTCGGGTTGCGCCACAACCGATGTTCATGTTACTAGAGGCCTCCTAGATATGGGGTCCGAGTAGACGGGGTCGGAGGATCGCGCCGCATCGCCGATACATCGGCGATGCGTCGGCGATGCACCAGCGACGTCGGCGTAGAGGAAATCAGGCTCCACATCGAGCCGCAGCGCCGATGCATCGAGCGATGCGGCGCGACCCTCCGACCCCATCTACTCGGACCCCACCTAGGAGGACTAGATCCCCGACCCCCGGCGTCGTGATTTTTGTCGCACCGTCGACCCCCAGAGGTCTGGACCCCTTCCCCAGGACCGGTTTCTCATCCTGAATCATTTTGTTGACGGTCCCGAGGCCCGGTGGGGGTCCCTGGAGGCCGGAAGTGGCGAAAAACCTGCCGTCGTGACTTTTTCACAACGCGAAGGGGCCTTGGACGTAAGCGGGCTGACTGTGCCCCAATATTTGCCGATCCTCCGACCCCATCTACTCCGACCTCCGACCCCATCTGGGAGGCCTACTCCGAGTGTCTTAATAAGCGTCGGGGGGGGGGCGTCGCCCCCGCCGACAGCCCCACAACGACCCCAGTCGCGGGCAGCCACCGCGCGCCGAACGCGCTCCGACCCCGTTCGCGGCGCGACGACGAGGCGAGGTTGACCCCCGTCAGGGGGATACCCCCCCACGCTTATCAAGAAACCCAGAGTAGAGTTACGGGAGGGGGAGTGGGGGGCAGTGGGCGGGGCCCGCGGACTCCTTCGACCTGGCCACGGCTGGGCGCGGCGCCTGCTCGTGCTGCTCTCCTGCTGCAGCTGGCGCGGGACAGGCCCCGTGTCCCTGCTCCGTCTACCCGCTGCCTGCGGCACTCCCTCTCCTCCTCGTCCTCCTTTTCTTGCACTGGCCGCTGGGCGCTCCACCCATGGCGTAAGCCTCCTCCTCCTCCTCCTCCTCCTCCTCCTCCTCCTCCTCCTCCTCCTCCTCCTGGTGGCCCAGGTCAGGCGCCAGCGCGAGCGCCACCCCCGAAGAGGCCACACACCCACTTCCTTCCGCGGGGCGCATACCCCCCCATGGAATGCGCGGGCCTGGCGGCGACAGCGCCGCGATGGCAGCAGGTCTTCTACGCATTGTCCTGCACAACCCGTTGTGCACGAACACTCACTCCAGGCTTTCAGACATCGCGCACGAGATGGGCACCAAGGACATGAAAGGATTGGTTGGAACTCAGCTCAAGGGTAGAGGAGATGTAGTGGAGGACACGCGCACAGTGAGCAAGTATTATACGATAGAAGCGGGCTACACTTTTGGACAGTTCACTACGAGAAGCTGTGGAGTTTCATTGTTATTGAGGCGGACGAGGTTCCCCAGACACTGTGTCAAACGTATTTTTGACGTGCCAAAGAGCATCAGAGGACGAGCCCTTGGAGTTATGTTGGAATCTCAGGGGCTGAAGTTCAGCATCATCCTCGCATACTTCCCACCAAGAGAGACATCGTCAGGAGGAACGCAGCATTACGACCGAGGCATTGAGCACCTACTCAAATGGATGTCTGAAGCGATGGCGGTGATTCGAGAACGGGGAGCTGTTCCCGTCATAATGACGGACCTGAACAGAGCACTGCCGCACAGCCCTCTCGACAAAGTTGCGGGCACATATGGGACAGGCAAGATCGCACCAGCGTCAACGAGACTAAAACCCTACTTGCACAGGTGGGAAATGACAAGCGCCTCGACTCACTACAAGGGACCCTCGACGTACGTCGGCGAGCAGGGCAGCTCGTACATAGATCATGTGATTATACCGCAGGAGATGCTAGAAGACTATAGAGCGCGTTCATACTTTGTCCAATTCAGCCAGACGCCTGCAATTGATCAAGTCTCGCGAGCCACGCGACCACAGGCCCGTTCTGATCACAATGCTGGCACAGATCTCCAACGAGCCCATGCCGAGGCGTCCTCCCAGGCCCAATCGGGAGGCGAGATATCAGTGCGTACAGACAGGATATAGGAGGAACGAGGATTTTAATGCGATGGAGGAGCAGATCAGCCAGGTGGAGGAGGAATTTCAAGCAGCAGCAGCAGCAGCAGCAGCAGGCAACGTAGATAGCATGAACGAGCTCTGAATCCGCGCCCTGAACCAGGCGGCGGTTGATCAGTTGGCAGAGTCCCCGCTGCACACCGAGAGCCACAAGCAGCACGCTAGGGAGAAAGCCAAGCTACTGCACGAGCGTCGTGAGCTAAGGGGAGCAGCTGGAGGAACGGAGGACATCGAGGAGCTCACGAACAGGATAAAGAGCATCAGCAAACAGGTACGCAGAGCAGGCATGGAACATTGGAAAGAGCTACAAGAACGACGAGCTCGAGAATCGAAAGCAGCAGCCCACGAACAAAGCACTCACCTCGCGCAAACATTGGCTGGACTCCTAGCGTGTAGAAGGCGAGGCCCGCGCCGGAGGAAGCTTGAGGCCATCGCCAACAGCTCAGCCTCTGCCAGAGCGCGGGCGCACCGTATGGGACTCGGCCCGCTGGCTGGAGGCTGTCGCGCGGTTGAGAAGCACCCCACGCAGATTGAGCAAGAGATCGGCGAGGAGGAGAGGGGGGAGATGGAGGAGTCGGAGGCACTCGATCAGGCTGCCGAAGCCTGGGGCCTATGGAGTAGAGCTGTATGGAGGCTGCGATTCTGGAGGACGTGGCCAGGGTGGTCTCTTCCACCCGAGCTATTGCGCCTGCTGTTTCATCCCAAGTGGGTCAACGAGAGGAAGCCGAAGGTAGGAGGTCTCGGGGCCGAACAGGAGCTCGTGAGTATTAACAAGACCCGCGATTCGATGAAACTCCTTTTGCTGACCTGTAGGAAGTACAAAAGATATCCTGCCATGTGGCGCAGTGCACAAGCAGCACGCATCCCGAAGAACAATCACAAGCTCGATTGGGACGGGGAGCGACGTATCATGGTCATGTGTTGTCTGGGGCGGGCTTTCCACGCGGCCGCACTTGCACCAAAGTACCCGCAGTGGGAACCTCCCAACTGGCTTCACGGGGGACTCAGGAGAAGGAGGAGGGAGGCGGCCATGGAAATTCAGCCCGCTGGCTCTTATCGCATGCAGGCTGTAGGTATCATACACATGCCAAGCACGACACATTACTGGACAACGCACATTTTGTTACGCACCAAGAGATGGGCAATTCATAGTGGATAGGATTCAGCACAACACGTCCATCTCGGAGGACGAGAGCGGAACCTTCTGGCAGCAGGCGGGGTCGGGCCCGTTCCCTGGCGACACGGGCGCCACCCAGCTTTTTGCAAGAGCTACTCTGATCCCCACATAGAGAAAGTTGCAAAGTGTGCAGTTATCCGAGGGTGGTACCGTTTTTGTCGAAGCAGCGAGGCCATGGCAGCCCGACTATCCCGAGCAGTTTGCCCTCACGTGCTACGTAGGCGATTTAGCCAACAAGGTTTTGGAGGACGGGGAGGGGACCATGGAGGAGGCGATCACGAGAGGAAGCGAGGAGGAGAACAAGTCAATAGACGAGGGGCTGGGCATCGTGGGAGCGGGGCAAAACATATTGAAGCAGGAAAACGTATGTTAGTTTCGAGGCCGTGGGGCCCATCAGCTTCGGAGGAGAATGTGCGCAAGGGAAGTTGCAGGGACCGCGGGAACCGCAAAACCTCACATACGATACCTGAAGGCCTACAGTCGGCCACGTTCGCGCCAGGACCTGAGCTTGAAAAACGACTGGCCGCGGTCAAGGCCTCGTACTACTCCATGGGGCGCGTGTGATTCAGCCACTCACTCTTCTCCATCAAACGCACCATGATCAAGGGTCGTTTGATCAACACTGCCCTCTCTGGGCTCGAGGTCGCAGTGCGCGGCGCTGGACAGCTTAGAGCAGCAGAGATTCGTCATCTCCAGAGTTTTACCTTGAAGAAGTGTCGTGCGGTATTTCATTGCACGGCCAGGTGAGAGGAGGAGGCTACCCACATGAGGACGATCACACATGAGGAGGTCATGAAGAAGTTCAAGGTTCCCCCCTGCTTCTGGAGCTCAGAATACGACGGATCAAGTGGTTACAGAAGATGGTGGGGAGGAGGGAGGACAGCACACAGTTCTTAGCGACAGTTGTTGGCCAGACCAGATTCGACGGGCCAGTGTTTGAAGAAGAGCGAGTTTCAGAGCAGGCCCGCCCTTGGGCTCGACAAGTCCAGCAATATCTAGATGCGCTCATGGCCACGGAATCGGGCGCCTGCCTATGCGAACATCCGAATCCGTTTGATGTGTTGTTCAAGTGCTGCAGCGAGTGTGTGAGGCTCGACGTGAACGAGCTCCGCGCAAGCTGTTTGCTTCTCACAGGCTCCGCCACGGAGACGGCCCAGGCTGGCGCAGGCGGAAGCGAATACAGATGCAGCGAGCTGAATGCAGAAGGTACGGTATGCGGCACAACATGGCCAGACAACAAACAAACATTTGTGCGCACATATACCATCTACGTCTGGTGGTGACACGCACGGAAACTCACACATAGGCAAAGTACTCACGACGACGAACGACTGCGTGATATGCAAGAGCATATCATGGACAAGGAAATTGCAAGGTTACACATCGCAGCGAGCATGGTCCGAGGGTATTGTCCGAAGTCCAGGGCCCGATTTGCTAGCGCATTGGACGTGCCCGAATGTCTCAGATGCCCCTTTGTGCTTGGACGCACCTGAGACCGTAGCCGACTTCCCCAAGCATTGCCGTGCACACATTCAACCGATTCTGCCACTCTCGTTTCACATGCGTGAGCTGCAGCAAGATGGGAGAGGAGGCTTTGAAGTCGTGGATCGCGCGCCCTGGGGCGCGGGCGACCAGTTCGAGGGCCAGCATCGCAGGCAGCGCCGCGGCCAAGAAGTTCAAGGGCGGGGAAAGGACGGGACTATGGAGGACGAGGACGAGCTGGACGCCGCGATGGCGGCGACGCAGTCACTACTGGTACAACTCGAAGGTCGAGCTCGCGCGCTGGAGGACGAGGTGCACCGAGCAGTACTGATAGTCAAGAAGTCGCCCATCGTGAAGGCCATCAGCGACAGCTTCCAGGCGCTCGTGGCGACAAGAAAGACGTAGGAGGAGGGGCAGCACATAGGCGCGCCAACGTTCCACTGCCTTTTTCGGGGCTCTCGGCGTTATCGTGAACTCCGGGCGCAAGGGCGGATCTCCGCGGATGGCTTGCGCACTGGAAGCACACAAACGCCTCAAGGAGATGCTCGAGACGGACACGCCTCAGGACGCAAAGGAGTGGATCCGAGAGCCCCTGGCGCTGCCGACCTTCGACGAGCCTGGCAAGGACAGCCAGGTCCGTGTTATGTTCAGTTTCCAAGGCGAGGTGCTACTCTTGAAGGACCAGAATAAGAACGACGCGCTAATGAAGGCCATCAAGGGCAACACGAGCCCCGCAGCCTCAGCCCGACGGAGCGCCCCACCGAGATGCTGCGCATGAAGGGCTCGCTCGCGCCTGTAGAGACGGCGCTCGCGGAGGAGGAGGGGGGGGGGGCGCGCGCCATGGCGCCCACCACTCGGGATGACTCCCGAGTGGTGAGCCCAATTCAAGAAGCTCCCGCAGGGCACATGTGTGCCAGGGGGTGGAACGGAAGAAGGGGGGGCCCGCCTCTTCCCGCGGGTCGCGGCGCCTTCACGCCGAGCGCCGACGCGCAGATGCGGGCGCAGGCGCGCGCGGGCGGCGGGCGCGGGCGACGACGCGACGGGGGGGCAGGGGCCAAACAAAACTTAGTCAGAACTGCCCCCCATCCCCTTGGGAGGGGACCACGCGGGGAAACACCGAAGGGGAGGAGGACACGGCGCGATTACCTCCGCGCCCAGCCCCAGGACAGGCGGCGCCCGAAGACGCGGGAGCACGGTTAATCGGCGCGCCCTCGCAGCCGAGGAGGTTCGCGCCCGTCGTAGGATGGAGCCCACGCTTCGCTCTCCGTGTGCCCATGCGTTGGTTCGCAAGGGTGGAGGCCAGTGGACTTGGCCCCTTACAAGGCAGCACCAGGTTCCTGAAACGGGCGGGGGGCCCATGGGCACAGCACCGTCGACACACGAAAAGGGGCCCAACCTTACACGGGTCATGACCGAGGTCCCGCATGGGCTCCAGAGGGTCACCGACGGGCACAGGGGGGGCCCGCCCCCAGACACTCGAGGGCCTCGGGGTCTGGGGCGAGCTTCGCTGCAGCGTCGCGCGCAACGCTCACAGCTTCGCTCCGCACCACGACAAAAGAAGACCCGTGCGCTAGGAACCGCTCCATGGTGGCCGCCCTCTGGAGAGCCGCGGGGCATGCAACCATGAGTCAACCTATGTGTGAGGAGGGCTTTGAGGGAGGCGGGCGGGCGAACAAATCTGCCACAGTGCTTGCACCTCCACTCACCTCTGACCTCAGACATCCAGAGACAGCGACGGGTGATCTGCACCTTGGAGACCGCATAACAACACTCAGCCAAACGCACCTTCTCGGGCAGATCACCCGTCCACTCGCCACCCTTAAGCAGCTCCAGGGAGGCCCAAGCTAAAAATGTCAGCGCTGATTCGTGGTTGAATTCCCCCGCCAAGGCCTTTGATAATCCTTCCGAATAGGAATGGGACGCCTCTCCAAACCCAGCGAAGAAATCAGCCCACAGGTTGCCAGCCCAAAAACGCAGGCTCGACCCTTTTCCCAGAACCTCGTCTAGAGCGAGGCGAGTTGGCTGCCAGAAAAAACGCTGGGCTTTCTCACACATTCGGTATACATCAGCCAGGATCGCAGCATGCTTGGAACAGCCTCTGGCAGCCTCAGGACTCCAAGAGCTCCCCTCTCTCACCGTGGCCTGCAAATCAGACGCGATGAGTTCCGTGCACGAATTCTGAAACAAAGCCTGCCGCACCGCCCACCTCTCGGCACTTCCGATGATCTGCCTGGGCCCTGGGAGGGCCCCATAGACAGCACGGCAGGGCAGCAGGCACGGCGAAACCTGAACGGCCCCCCACCCCGCTCGCGCGACTTCGGGGGTATTAGACTGCAAACAGCTTCCGTCCACAAAGCTTTCAGGCCCCCGAGCCCCTTGCACATCACCCCACTCCAACACAACAGGATCAGCTTTGGTGGCCTGAAGAGCACCGGCTTGGGACAGGGAAGAAAATCCACATGTTAAATAAGTGCTGTCGACCTGCTGCTGCTCAGTGACGTCCAAAGCTGAGGCCGTCAGCGCAGCACGGTGGCAAATATGTGCCTCTGGGACCATCTCACCATACGGACCGAGGTCATCCTGCATGGGCCCCTGGCACTGGTGCCAGACGTGGCCGTAGGTCCCGTTCGGGCGCAAGCATACCCTACAATGAGGTGAGACAATGCATCCTTGCGCTGCCTTCGCAGCGAGGAGCGGGGTGACGTTAGCCCAAACGGCTGCCAAGGCCGCTGTCTGCCTTGGGCACTTAATTGATTTAACTCCGTTCCTCAGCGCACAATGCCAAATCTGCTCACTGCCGTCTGAAACCGAAACATGGGACAGGAGCCACCTATGCTGCCACCGCTGGAGGCCCTCTATGAGCGCGGGCTTCCCGTCGCACGGCGGCGTGCGCAGCAGGCTGGTGGGCTCGCCGAGGTCCGCGACGAAGGTGTGGGCGTTGCATATGCCCCAATTTATTCGTATTATCCCAGCAAAGCAACCTAGCAGCCATGTGCATGAGCATATATGGAAGCATTTTTCTTTAGATTCACGTTCGGATTTGACTGGAAGCGAAACGCTGCGATCAATAGTGGACGTGTCTGCAAAGGCGGCACTACTATCAACGAGACATCACATTCTTTTTGTGCTCATTCCAAACGAGACGCTGCTATGCAAGGGTGTAGGTGCAAACGAGACGCTGCTATGAATGGTTTCCGCCCCAAACGAGACACGAGCATCAATGGATTAAATTTCGAACGAGACACTACTACATACTACTACGGATGCGTCTGGAAACGAAACGCTGCTATCAATAATGGATGTCTCTGCAAAGGAGGCACTGCTCTCAACGAGACAGCACATTGTTTTTGTGTTCATTCCAAACGAGACGCTGCTATCAATGGATGTAAGTCCAAACGAGACACTGCTATCAATGGATTCAGCCTCAAACGAAACGCGCTCAGGAGCACCGTATCTCACTATTCACGGCTGCGCACGAGTGCAGGTTCAGAAGCACCACGCACATGCAGGCTGAGAAGAACCACGCGAATGCAAACGGCCAGGCTGAACAGCACCGCCACAAAGCAGGCTGCATCTCAGGGCTCCTCAAGCTCGCGCAGGCCAGCCCAGCGCGTGTCGGGCCTTCGCGCAGGCGATTTTTGTCGCGGCAATCTTGTCTGCGAAGAATTCGTCGGAGGCCTTCGCGATCTGTTCTGGGGGGCCTGACTCGATGATGCTCCGGTCAAGCAAGCCGTGGCTCAGGAGCTGGCCGAAGCTCCAGGGCCGCGACAGGCTGACGTAGCAGGCCAGCCAAATGGACTCTTTCATGGGTCCTGGCGCAAACGCCCAGTGCACGATGAAGCCTGGGTCCGCCGTCTTGCCCTGCGCGCCATGCAGAGTGCCCTGCTTCTTGGGCAGCGCGGTCAACTGTGTCCTGGAGACCGCGATGGCCGGGCCATCCGCCGTTGCTTTGAACTTCCAGGGGCGGGCCTGCGGGGCAATCGCGAGCACTCCGCGCAGGTCAGAGCCGGCAGGCTGAGAAGCACTGCCAGCAGTCACCGGCACGGCCTTCAAGAAGAGCTCATCGCTGTCATCGATATTGACATAGACGGCCTTGGGCATGCAACGTGGATTTTTGCTTTGCTCAGGCCCTGACGAAACGCGCCGACTTCGCACGCAAAGAAGAGGTCAGCATCAGCGCCCTCGACGATCGTGGCGCACACCCGCCCAAAGTCGGCGCAGTGGGTGCTGGACCTCTTTCCGGACATCATTGGCTGCTCGAACCCGAAGTTAAAGGAGGCGACCGTGAAAGACTCAGGCTGAGGAGTAGCGCGAGCAGGCGCGGCCGCAGACGCGCCTCGGCCCCTCCCCGCAGGCTGAGAAGCGCCGCGGGAGGCCGAAGATGGGGACGAGTCTCGCGGCGAGGCGAAGGCCATTGCAATGTAGACTGCGCAGGACAGGCACCTTGTGGCGAGGGGCATTGGAATGTCGGAGACACGTTCTGGACCAAAGACGGCTACCAGAGGCAGAGGGGAAATTGGATTGCATTAAGAGCGCGGGAGGCTTCGATAGCGCTAAGAACACAAGGACGGCAAGCAAAAGGTAGCCCGGGAATGGAGGTCTGGGAACTCGATGAACACGAAGTTTCCTATGGCTCCGGGTGCAGCATGGAGTTCTGGGAACTGTGTTGGAGTTCTGGGAACTCGACGAACACGAAGTGGCCTACTGTTGGATCTGGGCATTAAAAATGTGGCCCTACTACGACGACGACTACGACTACGACTACGACGACGACTACTACTACTACTACTACTACTACGACTACTACGACTACTACTACTACTACTACTACTACTACTACTACTACTACGACTACTACTACTACTACTACTACTACTACTACTACTACTACTACTACTACTACTACAGTACCACTACTACTACTACTACTACTACTACTACTACTACTACTACTACTACTACTACTACGACTACTACTACTACCACTACTACTACTACTACTACTACTACTACTACTACTACTACTACTACCACTAAAATTCCCCAAGGGGGTCGTCGGAGACGCCAAAGGCGTTGAAGTCCGAGGAGGAGAGGAGAAGGAAAGAACGGAGAGGGAGGGCTCGGAGGCCCCTGGATGGGGGGGATGTGCACATCCGAGGGAACGGTGCACCCCCCCTCCCCGTCGTGAAAACGAAGCACCAGCCGTGGCAACGACCCCCCCCGATCCCCCCCGCGACCTGAGTAGACCACCCAAGCCAGCGGGGAGCGTCATAAGGGGGCGGGGGTTCTGACGTCGATGAAAGAAGAAGAAGGAGGAAAGCGGGAGGCAAGGAACAGGCAGACGAAAGCTATTTTAGGCTTTACCCGGCGTGTGGGCATGCCCATAATGGCTGTTGCGGGGGCAAGCCCGCGCGGTCGCCCGCAGGCGACAGGGCGCCCTGGCCCTCTTCGTGAGCGCGCAAGCGCGTGGCGCACTTCATGCGCACGATTGCCCGCTGAGGCGCGCCGCGGCACGACAGCGACGGTAAAAGGACAAATTCGGTGACGCTGGAGCCCCTTATGCGACGAGGAAGCTACAGATGCATCTTCTGTGGCACTGGAGCTCCACAGGACAAGTCAGCTCAGCCTGCCTCAGCCTCAGCCTGTATCAGCCTCAGTCTCGGCCTCAGCCTGCGTCAGTCTCAGCCTGCTGCGCTCCCGCATACCCCTTCGGCCTCAGCCTGCCTCAACCTCAGCCTGCATCAGCCTCAGCCTCAGCCTCAGCCCGCCTCAGCCTCAGCCTGCTGCGCTCCCGCATACTCCTGCGGCCTCAGCCTGCATCAGCCTCAGCCTGCATCAGCCTCAGTCTCAGTCTCAGCCTCAGCCTGCCTCAGCCTCAGCCGCACCTCCGATGGCGCCGAGGTGGCTCCCGTGCGTACCTGCACCCACGGAACTCACCTCCGATGGCGCCGAGGTGGTTCCCGTGCGTACCCGCGCGCACGGAACGCTTCTCCGATGGCGCCGAGGTGGTTCCCGTGCGTACCCGCACGCACGGAACGCACCTCCGATGGCGCCGAGGTGGCTCCCGTGCGTACCTGCACGCACGGAACGCACCTCCGATGGCGCCGAGGTGGCTCCCGTGCGTGCCTGCACGCACGGAACGCACCTCCGATGGCGCCGAGGTGGCCCCCGTGCGTACCTGCACGCACGGAATGAGCTCCGCCAGATTCTCCCGGTTTCTGCCGGCTTCCGCCCGGACCCCCCTGGAGTGTCATGATGCTCTCTTTTGACCCTTCTAGAAGCCTATCAGCACAAGCTGTTAGGTTAAAAGAAGAGGAATATTCAGACTGTATACGTATCTACCTACCTACATACATACATGCAGACCGACTTAGCTACATACATGCTTAAATACGATCATGCACACAGACTCTAAACTGCAGTGGCTCAAAATAAATTACACCACATGTCACTCATTTCATTCCATTACATCAGAAGGCACTACATAGCACTACAGCAATTTACATTACACCACATCACATCACATTACATCACATCGCACCACATTAAACTGCGTTACAGTACATTCCATTCAGATAGATTACTGCACAATACATTACAATACATTGTACTACACTACATTATATAAGAACACATTACCTCACATTTCATTACATTGCATACATATATATGTATATATATATGGATATATGTATGTATACATATACATATATATATATATACATATGTGCATGCAGGCATACATACAAACAAACACACACACACACACACGCACACCGACCTACCTAGGGACAACCTTGCGACATACATACCTGTCGACCTGCATACATACGCACATACGTACATCAATACACACATAACTATTGTCGCATGAGCTCGTACGTTCATACACATATGTCTATATATGTATAGCTACATTGTTCACTCGCTCTCCTGCTCGTACTGTTCCTCTCCTACCCCTCGTCCGAACTGCGCACCTCCCACACAGTCCTCCCGTACTCGTCGTCCTCATGGCCCTCCCTTCTCGTCCTCCTCATCACCGCGTTTATCATCATCATCATCATCATCATCATCATCATCATCAGCAGCAGCAGCAGCAGCAGCAGCAACAGCATCATCATCGTCATCATCATCATCATCATCAGCAGCATCATCACCATATCATCACCATCATCATCATCATCATCATCATCATCATCATCATCATCATCATCATCAGTACTTCCTCGTCCTTCTCCTCCCCACCACTGCGAGGCACCATAGCACCAGGCCATGCAAGCTTCACTCGCCCCAGGCCCGCCCCCTGTCTAACACATAAACCCAATTCAGTTCTGCGCCGCTGCTGCAAAAAACAGTGTTGGCGCGCGTTGTGACGGACAACGCCGCAGTCCGACAGCTTCAGGCCCAAAAAATGCTTGCGCGCGACGGCAGCGACGCTTGCAGACAGCCATTCCTTCCAGAGACCCCCCTGCAAAACCCCGCTCCTGGAACAAGTTTATTATCGCCTTGTTATGATGGCCCGACATCCCGAAGCATGCCTCCTAAGCCCCCAGTTTGAAACTGCCGTCGCGAATGCTCCATGACGCTCAGAGCCTTGGGACTCCAAGGGGCGCTCCAACCCAAAGCCACCTACAGACCAGCAGGCAAAAAACTGAAAGGAAACAAGGCTTCCTCTAGCAGGGGCGCCCGTCGCCGTCGCACCCATCCCCACCCCAAACGCACAAGACTGCGGCCGGCAGGGAGGAGGACGGCGGGAAGAAAGGAGGGAAGGAACACGGGAGGAAGAAGAGGGAGGAGGGAGGGAAGAGGAGGATGGTGGCGGTGGTAGCGTCACATGAAGGAGTTCCCCGCGACGCTCAATGCTCTACTGCCTGGCTGTCAGGTTCGAAGGTATTCGCAAGGGTGTGTCAAACTATAATTATTCGAACCACGCGCGCGCTTCGCGCGTTGCTTAGGTTCTAGTCACAGATGCGTATCGTGTTACGGCTCTTGCTTTCGCTCGTCTGATCGGCGACTTTGCGAAGTCCACAGCATGCCGTTGCCAAGCCGCCATCCGCCTCGGCCCCCTTCCCCTCCCCCTCCCCCTCCCCCTCCCTCGTCATCGTCCTCCTCCTCCTCCTCCTCCTCCTCCGCGGCACCAGCAGCAGCAGCATCATCCCCGCCCTCCTGTTACTGCTCCTGCTATCCCTCCTCATTCCCACCTCGTCGTTACTCCAGTTTCACTCCTCTTCCTCTTCCTCCTCCTCCTCCTCCTCCTCCTCCTCCTCCTTTTCCTCCTCCTCCTGCTCCTCCTCCTCCTCCTCCTCCTCCTCCTCCTCCTCCTCCTCCTCCTCTGCCGCCGCCTCTGCCTCAGCCTCCGCCTCCGCCTCAACATCCGCCTCCACCTCCGCCTCCGCCTCCGCTTCCGCCTCCCCCCCCTCTACAATTACTCAATATGAATACTACTCTCCCTCTTCCCCCGAAGGCGGCCTGAAAGTAGTAGACCTCCCCCCGCGTACTGTTTTTTACACCGGATTCCCGGGAGTTGGGTTTTCGCCTGCTTTTTTTTCAAAATGCTGCTCTCGCTGGGGCGCCGGCCTCATTTCTGTTCCCGAATCGTTCCGAATCGTGTTCCCGTTGCAGCGTGGGCCTCATTTTCGGATCGGTGTTTTGCCTCCGTCGTTCAGGATGGCGTTCTCGCCCCAGCGCGGGCCTCTTTCTCGCGCGCCCATCCGCCCGCCACCACCGCGCCGCACCACGCCCCGCCCCGCCGCACGCACACCCACCGCCACTTCCACCCACCAACGCACGCACGCACGCACGCGCACCACCACCGCGCACCGCCACCACCACCGCACTACCCCACCCACCACCACCACGCTACACCGCGTCACACCACATCACACGCGCGCACACACAGACGCACACGCACGCACGCACGCACGCACGCACGCACGCACGCACGCACGCACGCACGCACGCACGCACGCACGCACGCACGCACGCACGCACGCACACACACACACACACACACACACACACACACACACGCACACACACACACACACACACACACATACACACACGCACACGCACACAGACACACACGCACACACACACGCACACACCACCACCGCCACCACCACCACCGCCATCACGCACGTACGTACTTGGCCAACCACCAAACCACCAAGACGCCACACCGCGTCACACCACAGCACACGCGCACACACGCACACACACACACACACACACACACACACATACACACCACCACCACCACAACAACCACAACCACGCACACACGCACGCACGCACGCACGCGCACCACCACCCACTACGCACACGCGCGCGGAGCCACAGGTCCGCTACGACACGCGTCCGCGGATAGAGAAAATCAGCGCCGTGGTAAGGGATGGGAGGGAGGGGTAGGATGTCAGATGTTGACGCGAACGCACCTAACTTGCCTTCACCCTTCCCCCTCCCCCTCACCCTAACCCTCAACCTCCCCGACCCTCACACCCACCCTCACCCTCACCCTCACCTTCAATCACTGTTCCCTATAAATAAACACCCCCTCCCCCACCTGGCCAGCAGCCAACCCGGAACCATGTTGGCACCCCCCGACTACTCTTGACAAAAACAATACGAAATGCACATTGCGGGGCCCACCCTGCCAAGACCCTCTGCAATCCCGACAAAAAACACGGAGTGCACATGTTAGCAAAATCTAGACATTGCGCTGACGCCCTGTGGGCACGTTGTGTTTTTGACAAAAATGGCGGGGCAACCCTAGTGAAACCGCTTCGCGCAGGACCACCATCCGTGCCAAAACAATGCGAAATCCACGTTGCGACAACGTCGTGGGCATTGTGCTGCCCACCCGCGATCACTTTGTATTGTTTTTTGGCAGGGACGGTTGTGGTGCCCGCATGATGATGCTTGCTGTGCGCAGGCCCTGAACGATGCCGACGCCCCCAAGATCAGCACCTGGACCATGCGGACGGGGGGGCATCACGTTTTTTGTGTTACAAGGATGGCACACCAACCGCATGTGGAGCCCGCGGCGAGCGTCGCGCACCTGGCGTCCGCTTTGGTCCCCGACGGCTGTCCATCCATGGCGACCCCTGGTTACGCCGAGAGTCGGATGCCACATATGTGGCGGGCAGGAAGGAGTGACCTAGACGGCTTGCGTGCGGAGAGGGTGTCTTGCGTTCGCCTTCACCCCCACCCACACCTCACCCACACCCTCACCCACACCCTCATCTGCACCCTCACCATGTGGCAGCAGCGGCGGTGAGTCGATGGTTTTCTGTTCAGGCTTGAGCCACGCGGCAGCGCGTCGATCTGACTCTCCAAATCCGATTGCTCAACCTGTCGGGAAAATTAATCAACCTGTAACACAGGTCGGACTTTCTTCCAGGTTTAGCTCCCTCTGGCCTGCTGCTGTAACAGACAGCACCAGCCCCTGAGACTGGACCCAGAGAAACGGAAGCGGGGGAACGCGGACCATCACTGGAAGAGCCCAGGAGGAGAGGAGGGAGATAGAGAGGAATAGGCGGTACCAACCACACCACCACCGCCACCACCGCCTGGCCTGTCAGGAGCGGCCTGTCCCACGAGACAAGGATTTGACAAATATTTCCCGGTCGAGTTCCTCCCGGGAGGCGGTTTGGGAGCGATTCTCGAGCCCCTGCTGGGCCCGTCGTCGTTTTACCCAGCCCCCTTCGTCAACCAAAATGACTCCCCCGCTGGACATCAGCTCGAACAAAGCTGCGTTACACTTGGAGATGTCAACGCATCCACTGGATTCGTCCACGGGGTACCCATCGCACACGGCCCTTGGCCCTCTCGAGGGCCTCACAGATGATGGCGAGGTTGATCGCGGCACGGCGGCCGCGGGCCCCTGCGCTTCCGTCCTGGATCATGGCGTAGTAAACTTCTCGCATCCACTACATGTATTTGGTCATCGCGGGAACCGAAGTGGCAGTTGCGTCTCACAGCAGCAGTGACAGGACCCGACCCTCGATGGCGGTCTCGCACGTCCACATCTTGAAATACCACGTCGCGGCACAGAAGTTGCAAGTACTCCACCTCGGCAACCGCCGCAGAGAGGGCCTCTGTCTCCTCGGCCAGGGTAGAAGGCACCTTGCGACGCAACTTCGACGATCTCCATCCGAAGATGCATGCCCTCACGGACCGGTTGTGGATGACATTTCGGCCCACGGCATGGAACATCCACGCGCCCGATGCGGGATCTCCTGGCAGTCCGGCCTCGTCCGCGAGCCGCGCACGAGCCCCGACGCCTCTGGCATCTGAGAACGAAATACACGTCAAGCTGCCCGATGATCAGGCCTCGAGAGGCCGCGGCCACGAGGTGCCGGACAAGTTTGCTGGCCAGAGCCACGTCGCCAGTAGTGGGAGCTTTGAGGCGGCAAGCAAGTGCGCCGGCCACCCCTGCCGCCTCTGGGCGGCACTCGTGGCCCACCCAGTTGAACTTATATCTCAGCGATCTCAGGGGTCGGAACTCTTCTTCGAGGAGAGGGTCGTCGCGCTGGGCCACGAGCCCACGAGCCATCGTCAGTGGGCGAATCTCCTCTAGCATGTACTTCTCCCGATCAACGGTGACTCAGTTATCCTCGAAGGTACTGCGGCGCCCTGCAAAGTCGACTGGCCCCGCGTGACAGCCCCGAAAACCACTTGCCGAATTCGAATCTGGCCTGCGGGAGATTTCTCAACCAAGATCTGGACTCGGCCCCGGAGCCCCCGATAAAGAAATTGCCCTCTTCAAAAAGCATCGCGCTCAGGATTCCGCCCCCGGGCCCGCAGAGACGCCACCGGCAAGGTTCCAGCAAGGGGTTGCAGGAACCACTCTTCTCCAAGCACGAGGTGGCAGCGCGTCTCCGCGCCACCGGGGCGCCGTCTAGTCCGCGTGCGCTCGCGCGCGGTGAGACGGGGCCCCCGAGGGTTAGATCGACCCTTTCGCAGGGCTCAACGTACATCTGGCCACCTGCTCTCGTCATAGGGTCGCTCTGGCAGAAGGCGTTCTTGACATCCGCGATGTCAGCTATCACATCGAAGTTCGCTGGGACCTCAATGAGCACCATGACGCCGCTAGTCCAGGGCGTCGGCGCGCGCGCCTGGAAGGGCCCGGGGACGGGATCGCGGCGCCCCTGCGCGCGCCATCTGGATTTTGCATCCAAGGCCTGAAGGGTTCCCTTGTCGGGTTCCCAGCGCCTGACCACGCGGCTGGATATGGTGCGATCCGCCCGATACTTCCCCACGCTGTCAGCCTGCTTCGGCGGAACAACCTCGACCGCCCCGGTGTCCGCCATGGCATCCCACTCCTTTTTATCTGGCACTGCAGACTTAGCTCGTTCCGATGGAGTTGGCTTCCTCAGACAATATCCCCCCTCCTCGACCGGCTGCAAAGGCCCCCCCTGTCGTCGTCGACGCCGCCGTCGCCCCGCAAGCAATCCTGGACCGCCTGGGCCACGATGCCACCACCACCACCACCACCACCACCAGCGCGGCATCATGGCAACGTCGACAACGGTAGACACGGTGATAATAGTAGCGATCCTGGTGACGATGTTGACAACGACGACGGCGCGGACAATGCGGGCGCCGATGCTGACCACGCCGGCGACGACGACGGCTCCCTCGCGTCGGCAACGAAGGTTTTGGAAAACTTTCGACACGCGCGCGCGGCAGAGGCGCGAGAGCGGACCGCGTGGATTTGTGGGGCGCGTATCGTGCCCCCCCAACACGGGCGAAAGTGCGCGCGAATGATTTCGGCACGCGGCGCGAGGGGCCCGTTTCGCAGAATTCCAAGACAATGTGAAAACCCCAGGTTCCCTCAAGACTTCGCAAGAGCACATGCGGGCGCTTCTTTTGAAAGCTGATTTTGCGAAACCGCGTGCTTGTGTATGTCTCTTGGACACTCGATTTTGAATCCTTGCGAAACCAACGGCTTTTGAGAGAGAAACAAAAAAAACAAAAAAAAAAAAAAAAAAAAAAAAAAAAAAAAAAACCGCGACGACGCGCGCGCGTGCCCAAAAAAAAAAAAAAAAAAAAAAAACTGCCTGCTCGCGCGACGACGCGCGCGCGTGCCCTTCGCCCCATCTGTTGCTCAGGATTCTCGCGGCGGCACGCGCGCGAGGTCCTTCGAAGCGATTTCGACATGGCCGCGCGCGGGAAACCCGTTTGGTAGCATTCTGGAAATGATGAAAAATCGATGGGTCTCACGAACCCACAAGAGAGCGCGCGCAAGCTGTTTTTGAAAACTGACGTTGCGAAACCATATGTTGTTGCATGTGTTCTGGGCACTCGGTTTTCAAATCGTTACGACAAAGCCGGTTTGTCTAACATGTTTCGGAACGCGCGCGCGACCACGCGCGCGCGTGCACTCCGTCAAGGTGTCTTTGCAAGGGAGTCTTGGACACTTATGATGCTTGAAAAACGAGTGTGCACGCATAATTGGTATTTCCAAGGATGGCGGGGGTGGGATGCGGGCTTGGCTGGGGCGGCATGACTTCAAATGTAGGATGGGCGATGGGGCAGCATCATATGCAAATTCAATACGTCAAGGGGTACCGATGGTCCAGGGGGCAGAATACTTTCTCTTTTTTGAAAGGAGAACCTATGTAGTGCAAGCTACGCGGTGCAATCTACGCGGCGAAAGCAACGCGGTGCAATCCACCAATGCACAACTTGAAATTGTCCACTCCATTGCTGGCGCAAACATCCCACCCACCCACCCGCAAGTTGTTTCGCTAACCCCGTGCGGAAGCGATTGCGGTGAGTGGTCGGTGTTGGTTGGTGCAGTTCTGCGGCCGCGCTAGCCCGCGCATGCTCGCGCACGCAGCGGCCAGCTAGTTTGCCGCGACCAACGCGAACGCGGCGGCGCTGACCGCTTGGCACATCCCAGAGAGCAAACACATCAGTTCGAGTCGTCGACTTGGGCGAGCGCGGCATCATGGCAACGTCGACAACAGTAGACACGATGATGATAGTAGCGATGCTAGCGACGATGACGACATCGACGACGAGGCAGCCAGTGACGGCGCCGATGCTGATCACGCCGACGACGATGACGGCGTCTTCGCGTCGGTGGTGAACGTTTTGGAAGGAGTTCGAAATGCGCGCGCGGCAGACGCGCGAATGGCCCGCGTGGTATTATTTGACACGGATCGTGCCACGCCAGCACGCGCGCAAGGGGTTTTAACGATTTCGACATGCGCGTGCGCGAAGCCCGCTTGGCAGCATTTTATGAAATTGTAGAAAACCAAACAGGGTCTTCAAGAATTCGTAAGAACGAACGCATTTTTTGCATTAAAATCAGTGTTCCGAAACCGTGTGTTGCTAATTTTCTGGGGGCGTTCGATTCTGAAATCCTTACGAAGCCGAAGAGTGTTGATGGATTCTAGCATGCGCGCGGGACGACGCGCGCGTGTGCACTTCGCCCCATGTGCCACGGACTCTTGAAAACTTGTGACGAATTATCAACGAGGGCGCGCGCATAGTATTTTGGTTGCAGAGGATGGCTGGGGGGGTCGATACCGGTTGGGCTGCGATGGTACGAGTTCGTGTTTGGGACGGACGATGGGGCAGAATCGCATGTTAATTGCAATGCGAAAAAGTGGTATAATCCCGGGGGGGGATCGAATCTTTTAAAACAGAAAATTTATGTGGGCGGCGACGAAGCGGCGACGGGGCGGCGACGAGGCGGCGACAAGGCGGCGAAGGGCGGCACCGCCCGGAAAAGCCAGGACGGGGGCCCAGGCGACGGGCGGAGACGAGGCGGCGACGGGGCGGCTACGGGCAACACCGCCCGGACTCGCCGGGACAGGGGCCCAGGCGACGGGCGGCGATGAGGCGGAGACGGGGCGGCGACGGGCGGCACCGCCCGGAATTGCCAGGACTGGCCCCCAGATAATTATGACAAGTAAGAACCCCTAAGTGTAAGCAAGGTTTGAGGAACAAGTCAAGCCCCTTTAAGCAAGCACTGTTTGGCGAATAACTCCTCCCTGTCGCACCCCGAGACGTGTCAGGAGGGCGAGCCGGGCGTTTCGCTTGAGGCAACAGTTTCACGGATGGAGGGCGGATGGTTTTTTTATGTGTCTCTCGCCTTAGCGCCGCGCGCATTCGTCTTCACAGCACGCAAGAGCGTCACGGATTGAGGGCGGGTCGTTTTCAAACACGCACATTCGTCGTAAGTGTGTTTAACAGTTTCAGGGAGTCTTATGGTTGACGTCCCAGGAAGGGTGTTCTGGCACTATGTACGACGGTCTGGACGCAACAATTACGTTGATGTTCGGTGCTGAAATCCGAGGAACGGCGTTCTGGCACAATTTGGAGCCGTCAGGACGCAACATGGACGTTGATTCGCAGCGATGAAGTCCCAAGAATTTTTGTTTCCCATGAAAAACGACTAAGCGCGGACCCCACCTTACACGCCCGGCAAACCCAGGACACCCACCGGATTGCACCGGTGCAGCCGCGAGGACTCTAATTTGCGCACGAGAGGTCCGAACGCCACCGCACATGTCCCGCACGACAGGAAAGGGGGCGAGAAGGAGGGGGAGGAGGAAGAGGAGGAGGAGAAAAGATCGCTGGGCCGGACGCGGGGAGAAAGCATGCGGGGCGTGGACGCGGCCGCGGGGTGTTAGCCACCAGGATTTTCAGTCAGTTGTTTTCCAACGGGGCACATCCATCAGTGAAAATAAATTCATGAAGGAACCCATGACACGAGGGAGCTTAGAGGGAGGGTTCCTTGCAACGTCGTTGATGAGTCTTGGGCGTTCACTGGTCCTCCTCCTCCTCTCCTCCTCCTCCTCCTCCTTCTCCTCCTCCTCTTGAGCAGGGACCGGCCGTCCCGGCATTCCCGTAGTCCTACTACGAAATGTTCTTAGAACCAAAAAAAGTTCTAAGAACAAAAGCAATATGCTTAGAACATAACCCAGATGTGTTAAAACAAGACAGTCCCAGCCAGAAATGTTCTAAGAACATGTCGTGCAGACGACAAAAAGGTCCTTAGAACATTGTCTGGTGAGGCTATAGGCGAGCCAGGACGCTTCGCCACTACTTGATCCTCACTCTCCTGCACTTCACCCTCTTCTCCCATCACCGCCGAGAGTTACTACAGCACGGGGAAAGCGACCGCAGGCCTACCACCTGCTGGCGCAGTGGCACTGGAACCCCTAATGGGTGGTCGACGACGCCATCACTCAACGGGCTGCGGAGCCGCCTGAGCCAGAGCGCTCCTGGGCCGCGGGAGGCGTCCCGGCTGAAGCACCCTCGGCCGCGGGAGCCGCGGCCAGCGCGCGTGCCTCTCGGCGGTTCAAAGATGGAGCCCTGAGGGACCGGGCCCTGAGGGTGGGGCAGCAAGATGACAAAAAAGTGGAACCTTTTCTTTTTCAACCCCGTGCTCGCCCCCCCCCCCTTCCCCCCAGACTCAAAGTTGGTGTCCGGCCTGCTGGTGGCCCTGGGGGTTACACATTGTCACATTGTTTGTCCTTTCGAGCCTGTGCACCCGAATGCCCAGGGTCAACATTGCATAGAGGGGGGAAAGGGGGGAAGGGGGGAGCGGAGGCAAGGCTTCCACTTTTTGTCCATCTACGAAAGGGGCTCCAAGGTTGAGTTTGGACTGTCTGAGGCCACTCTAGTCCTCGGTAGACGAAGCGCATTCCACTGCTCGCAGAGTCACTGCGAGCAAATGGCCTGGATCCGCCGCGGTCGGTTTACGATCCATCACATCGAGGCAAGCATCGTGTTTTTGTTTAAGAGATTTTGCGAGCAGGCACTTTGCGAGCGGTGGAACGCGCTCGGTGACTCAGCGCTCCATCCCTCAGAGGTCCCCATCTTGGAAACCGCCGAGGGCCTCCATACACTCCCTGCAGTCGCTGCTGCAGAGGCCGCAGAGGTGCTCGGACCACGCGCCCTCGCGGCCGAACGCCCTCAGGAGCTTCTCCCTGACGAAGGCCCGCCTCTGCGCGGTGCGCTGCTGGCGGCCCCAATGCACGTCCACGGCCGCCTCGTGAGCGGCCAGGCCCTGCGCGCTGGAGGACAGGGCCTTGACCACAGAGTCTTCCATGGCCTCGAAGGCATCGTTTCACCGATCTCCATTTCCCCACGGGGGCGGCCTTGGTCCCACTGGCCGATTTACCCCCCCTAGATGGGGATGTCTGCTGTTCCCTTCGGGTGTTGCAGGGCAAGTCCCTAACTGGGGGTGTGGGATGGTGGGGCTGAGATGCCATGGCCCAATTGGGATGGAAATCGGTTAGACGATACTGAGCCTCGGAGAAGTCGGAGAGGGGCACGCTCTTGTCGTTGCAGCTGCTCGCCGTAGTCTCGCTGCAGAAAATGTGGGAATCGACCTTCTGTCCGGCCGGCCGAGGGCGGCACTTGAGACTTGCCGTGTCCGCTCCCAAAAACGCCGCACTGATGTCGGCCATCGCGAGGCGCCGTGAGGACTTGGGCGGGGAGAGCCGAGCCACACTGCCAATCGAGCCGCGTAGACCTTCGAGCTCACGCGGCTACGGGCAGCATCCGGCTGGCCGCTCGGGGCCGCCCCCGCCGCAAGGTGCACGAGGGGCGCACTGGAGGAGGCGTAGGGGCAGGAATGATATCACACCATACATAATTGACGCGGATTCGTAGATTCGACGCCGCCGCGAATACGCGTCGATGACACGTCGAACCCGCGTCAGGTATAAGAGAAAATAGCAACTTACTTGACAGACAAGATCCCCCGAACACAGACGACGTCTACACCTCGCGCAATCGCTGAACAGCGAGCGCACGGAAGCTAGCAGCGGCATGATCAATTGCGGAAAGGTGCCGTGGGTGGGTCCTTTGTGGCATGCTATCTGTAAGAAGACCATCGCGGGCGCGCAGACAAACTGGCCGAGCGACTGCTAAAACTGGTACCCACTAACACCCCCCGCGACCCAAGAGTACCAACACAGCACCGCTGGGAAGTCGCTGAGGGTCAGCAGCCAGCTCGGGAAACACATCACAAGCTAAATGACGCTGGATACAGTCGATCCCGCTGTGTGGCGACCCATATAACGAACTACGAAGCAAGCCACACAAGCACTCTGCATACCATCACTAGCAGCCGAGACTCCACAAAGGGATTGATGCGGACACAACCTCCCTGCAGGTTCCCCAAAAAGAGTGCTTGCGCTTAGGGACTATGATTTGGCTTCTGGGTGACTGGCATACCCTTGCCTGGTCGCCGGTGGGCGCCTCGTAAGCGCCGCGTTCTTTGCCTGGCGTTTCCAGGATTTCCGCTCAGTCGCCGCCAGTGCCAGCCCGTGGGCGCCTCGTGGGCGCCTCGTGCGCTGGCCAGCTTGCAGTGCACCACACAACTTGCACCACACGGCTTGCACCACATGGAGTGCGCCTTATCGCTTGCACCAACCAACTTGCATCCGCCAGCTTACACCGCATAGTTTGCACCAAATAGCTTACGCCGCATGGCGTTCACCACATAGACACACGGGGTAGCTTGCACAACCTAGCTTATGCGACCTGGCTTGCACAACAGACTTAGCCCACATGGCGTACACCACAGAGCTTACACCAAAGAGCTTCCACCACATAACTTGCACCACATAGCTTGCACAAGACAGCCTGCACATCCCGCGTGTCGGAACTCTTTGTTTTGGGTCCACACTGGCAAAGATCTACAGGCAAGACCCATGGTAAGGATGCAAGATAAAGATGGAAGACCCTTGGGAGTCCCATTTGCCATTTAGAGCTCCTTGGAAGTCAACATATGATCAGGATGGGCCGAAGAAGCAGGGATGCAAGGGTAGCCTTGATGAAGCAGCGCATCCTGACTATGGAGATTGACAGTACGTCTACCGAACATGAAGAACGGTGGAATCATCGTGGCTCAAGACCGGAGAGAATTGCCAGAGATTAGAAGAGGGGCAGGAGCAGAATCGAGAGCTTCTGACAGAAGCAGGTGGAGAAGGACCAGCGAAAGCAGAAGGGCTCGGAGGGGGGGAGGGGGGGGAGTAGCGGTAGAATCAGCGGGAGCAGGCGAGGGGGTAGACCACGGGGGGGGCATACAATTGCGAGGCCGGGGGGTATACCACTGTGGGAGTGTACCGCTGGGGGGTGCACCACTCAGGGAGTACACCTTGGAGGGGTACACCCCTGGGGAGGTACACCACTGAAGGACGGGGAGGTATACCACTGGGGTGGTACACCACTGGCGGGTACACCTTTGGGGACAGACGCCCTTGGGGGGGAGGGGAGGGGCAGGGAAGGGGGGGAGGGGGGAGAGACGAGCGAGCGTCAAGCCCAGCGCGCACCACTGCCGCTGCAGTGCACACTGCCGAGCCGCGCCCTTCCTGACAAATACGCACCATGCCCCCCCCCCCCCCCCCCAGGCGCGGGCAGCAGCGAAGGGCAGCCCTGGGCTCTGAGAGTGAGCGGCCAAGACGCGGGACCGCTCTCTGCGGCCCAAGCCAGACACAGCCACCAGCAACACGAGGGCCCTGGCGGCGCATTCGCCACACCCAGACATCCGATGGATACTGTTTTTTAGTCCGAAATGTGTGTCCCCGGCCTATTATTTGTCATGGTCTGCGGACTCGAAAACTGCCCCAGGAGGTCGCCATGAAGGGAAATCGCTAGGACTGAAACCTGACAGGGCCTCGAACCTGTACCTTGGAACCCAAGCGAGCATGACTTGCAAGGAAGAAGAAACCCCCATGTCGTTTCCCGCATTGCGCATTTCTCTCTTCAGGCCATGTCAGGGCCCACTCAAGAGTTTCAGCAGGAGGGGGAACGAGAGAACTAGGAGCCGAGAGGATGGAGGAGGGGAGGAGCAGGAGTGAGGATGACGGTGCAGACGGAGGGTGGGAGCAAAAGAAGAATGGAGGGCCCCTCGGCGGGCCAGGGAGACCCACGAGGGGGAACTCGGAGCCATGCCCCACAATACGGCCCCCAAGACGCCGAACATGTCCCCAAGATGGCGCCAAGAGACCCCGACGAAGCCGTCAGAGGGCCCCGGCAGGGACACAGGAACCCAATAAATGCCTCGGCTATGGCGGCGCGTGCACCAACATAGGGCGAACACGACGGGTGCGCCGCTGGCTGCTCGGTAGGAGGTCCGCGCTCCTGCGGGACCGACGACGCGCGGGGGGAGGGCGGCATCGGGCGCCGACGCCCTGCCGCACCCCGATGCCCGCGCCCCGAGCAGCCCGCGCGCGCGTTGCGCCCGCGCCCCGCCAGCCCGATGCACGCAACCAAGCGCTAGGCCGCAGCTTCCCCCCCGGAGGAATCGGAATGCTCCACCGCGCGCTCGGCTGCGAGCATTTCGCCGGTCGTCTTCGCCGACGCGCAGGCGAAAGCGGCGACGGAACGCCACCCGCCCTGCGCGAATAGCGCGGCGGCGCTGGCCACCTCCGCAGCAGGAATTGCGGCGCCGGCACCCGCGCGCGCTGTCCGCCGCGCCTTCTCGGAGCACCTCGCCCCCTCGCCCCCTGCGAAAGCAAAGCGTTCCCCACTCAGCCGCCCTGGGAAGCCCTAAGCGCATTGCGCCGAACTTGACCTGCGACGCGGCGCCCCCCGCGCGCGACTCCCCCGAGCCGGGCGGGGCCGCGCCATCGCCAGGGCATCGCGATGCGACACATCCGGGAATATCAGCGACCTAGGCCCTGACCACCGCGCATGGAGGATGCACACTCCGCAAAGGCGGCGGCCTCGACAAGGGCGACCGCTTGCCGAATGCGCGTGGAAAAGAACCGCGGAGGCGCGCCTTGCAAGGAGCAGACGCAAACCCGCCAAACCTGGTCCGGGCCCCTGTGGCACTTCCTATCAACCAGCACGATGCATGCCTTGCGGGTGCCTTTCTCTGTGCATACCTGCCGCGCCGTTCCCGCGGGCGCCGCGGCCCTGCGGGGTCGCCGCCCCCTCGGGGCGCGCGCGCCAGGACGGACGAGTGACCCACGGCATTGAGCCCCACCAATTCCGAGCCGAAGCGCAAGCAGAACTGGCGGGCGACGACGAAAGCATCTGGCGCGCGGCGCGCCTTCGCCCGCCTAGCGCCCACCCCCCCACGCCGGCGCAGCGGGAGGGCGGGCCCGCCTGTAATGTCCTCGCGCCCGGCATCGCTGCGGGCCCACTGGGCCAAATCGCGGACCTCCGAGCAACCGAGACGCCGGGCGGGAGAATCGGGCCGGGACCCCAGGGAACGCGCCTGGACGGCCGTAGCCCTAGACTTGTACCTGCCTCCATCGTGCGTCGCCCGCTTCAATGCTCCCCGAGACAAGCCCCCTGCGAGCGCGAGCGCCCCCGCGTCACCGCGGATCAAGGCCAGGGAACGAGCGCACCCGGCTCACATACTGGACCAGACTCCCGGCACAGCGGCAGATTACGACCATGATATCGAGGGAACCCTCCTGGGGCGGCCACGGTGGCTCCCGGGCCGCGCGGCACGCCAGGCCCCACACCTCGACGGCCGATGCATAAGACCGCGCTCTCTTGTGCCACTGGCCCATCTCGGTCCAAATCGCCAGTTCCCGGAAGCGAGCCCGGGTAGAATCCTCCAGGGGCACCGCGGCCAGCAAGCGCCCCCTCGCCACCGGGGTACCCCGGGGAGCCAAGATGCCCGCCGGGGGATCCCTCGTCTTGGCCAGGGATCTCACGCACGACGCCAAGACTTCGGGTGGAGGCGGCACACCACACTGCCTCGCCTCGGCCAGGACACGTAGCGCACAAGCTGCAGAATCCGGCATACCACACGCCGGGGGCCGCGCTGGCCCGCTGGGAGGCGGGTCGGCCGCCGCTTCCCCCGAACGTACCTGCGACGGCAAGCGGCCGCGCGCGCGCCCCTCCCCCGAACGCCCCCGCCCTGCCGGGGCAGCAGGGGAGGGGGGGGAGGGCGGCTGGACCGGGTCGCGCGCTGTCTCGGCCGCCAGCTTCCTCTTCTTGTGCACCCGGGCGCAGGCCACGACCTGGTCTGCAAGCCCCGGCGGGTCCCTCAGGGCCGGCCAGATATTTACCAATTCATCGCTCGAGAGGCCGTCGAAATCATCGATTCCTTTGACCCCGCCCTGCTCCATGGCCAGAGCGAGTACGCCGGGGTCTGGGGCGCCCGCTGGCGGCATCGCGTTTGCCGCGGCGCGCAACAGTCCGAGAAGATCGCCATTAACGGTAGGCGCGCGCGGCATCGTAGCGTCGCTGAACGAACCGCGCGGAATCAACGCGACTGCCTGACTGCGGCACGGCGCGCGCGTCCGTCCGCACGCGCAACTGTGTAAACTGTTTCGCACGCTAGCATGAGCCCCACGGCGCCGCGAGGGGCCATGGCCACGCCACCTCGGTGAAACCCTCGCGGTCCATGGCCGCTATTTCGGCCGCCTTTGTGGCGGGCCGCGTGGGAAGTACCTCCGCTGGGCCTCCCAGGAGCCCACGAAAGTGGCGACAGTTGCGCAGATCGCAGCCCCCAGGGCACCGCGAGGTCCCGACGTGGCCCGCGTGGGACGCATCCCCGCTGGGCCTCCCAGGAGCCCACGAAAGTGGCGACAGGTGCGCAGATCGCAGCCCCCAGGGCACCGCGAGGTCCCGAGGTGGTCAGCGTGGGACGTACCTCCGCTGGGCCTCCCAGGAGCCCACGAAAATGGCGACAGTTGCGCAGATCGCAGCCCCCACGGCACCGCGAGGTCCCGAGGTGATCCGCGTGGGACGTACCTCCGCTGGGCCGGCCTCCCAGGAGCCCACGAAAGTGGCGACAGTTGCGCAGAGCGCAGCCCCCAGGGGACCGCGAGGTCCCGAGGTGATCCGAGTGGAACCCACCTCCGCTGGGCCTCCCAGGAGCCCACGAAAATGGCTACAGTTGCGCAGATCGCAGCCCCCATGGCACCGCGAGGTCCCGAGGTGGTCCGCGTGGGACCCACCTCCGCTGGGCCTCCCAGAAGCCCACGAAAGTGGCGACAGTTGAGCAGATCGCAAGCCCCAGGTGGTCCGCGTGGGACGTACCTCCGCTGGGCCTCCCAGGAGCCCACGAAAGTGGCGACAGTTGCGCAGATCGCAGCCCCCAGGGCACCGCGAGGTCCCGACGTGGTCCGCGTGGGACGTACCTCCGCTGGGCCTCCCAGGAGCCCACGAAAGTGGCGACAGTTGCGCAGACCGCAAGCCCCCGGGGCACCGCGAGGTCCCGAGGTGGTCCGCGTGGGACGCACCCCAGGAGCCCACGAAAATGGCGACAGTTGCGCAGATCGCAGCCCCCAAGGCACCGCGAGGTCCCGGGCTGGTCCGCGTGGGACGTAACTCCGCTGGGCCTCCCAGGAGCCCACGAAAGTGGGCGGCGAGGTCCCGAGGTGATCCGCGTGGGACCCACCTCCGCTGGGCCTCCAAGGAGCTCACGAAAGGGGCGACAGTTGCGCAGATCGCAAGCCCCCCAGAGGGCGGCGAGGTCCAGAGGTGATCCGCGTGGAACGTACCTTCGCTGGGCCTCCCAGGAGCCCACGAGAGTGGCGACAATTGAGCAGATCGCAGCCCGCAAGGCACCGCGAGGTCCCGAGGTGATCCGCGTGGAACCCACCTCCGCTGGGCCTCCCAGGAGCCCACGAAAATGGCGACAGTTGCGCAGATCGCAAGCCCCCCATGGGGCGGCGGGGTCCCGAGGTGGTCCGCGACCCACCTCCGATAGGCCTCCCAGGAGCCCACGAAAGTGGCGACAGTTGCGCAGATCGCAGCCCCCAGGGGACCGCGAGGTCCCGAGGTGATCCGAGTGGAACCCACCTCCGCTGGGCCTCCCAGGAGCCCACGAAAGTGGCGACAGTTGCGCAGATCGCAAGCCCCCCAGGGCACCGCGAGGTCCCGAAATGGTCCGCGTGGGACCCACCTCCGCTGGACCTCCCAGGAGCCGACGAAAGTGGCGACAGTTGCGCAGATCGCAAGCTCCTCAGGGAGCGGCGAGGTCCCGAGGTGGTCCGCGTGGGACCCACCTCCGCTGGGCCTCCCAGGAGCCCACGAAAGTGGCGACAGTTGAGCAGATCGAGAGCCCCCCAGGGGGCGGCGAGGTCCCGAGGTGGTCCGCGTGGGACGTACCTCCGCTGGGCCTCCCAGGAGCCCACGAAAGTGGCGACAGTTGCGCAGATCGCAGCCCCCAGGGCACCGCGAGGTCCCGAGGTGGTCCGCGTGGGACGTACCTTCGCTGGGCCTCCCAGGAGCCCACGAAAGTGGCGACAGTTGCGCAGACCGCAGCCCCCAGGGCACGGCGAGGTCCCGAGGTGGTCCGCGTGGGATCCACCTCCGCTGGGCCTCCCAGGAGCCCACGAAAGTGGCGACAATTGCGAAGATCGCAGCCCCCAGGGCACCGCGAGGTCCCGAGGTGGTCCGCGTGGGACCCACCTCCGTTCGGCCTCCCAGGAGCCCACGAAAGTGCCGACAGCTGCGCAGATCGCAGCCCGACGGCACGAGAGAAGAGGACAGGGGAACACAAGAAACAGGAGAGGAGGAGGGGAGGAGGGGGAGGAGAAGAAGGAGGCCGGGGTGACCACACTGCTCTATTCAAAACGAGTACCCAACCATAGGAGGGTTGAGAATAATGTAAAGTCCACTTTGTGGCAAAAAACTTAACTCATGATCGGGGGGGCGCGAGCACTTTGAATGTTTTTCCCAACCATCCTGTGGTGTTGGCTCAAGGCTCAAGGCGGCTGGCTCAAGTGGCTACAGCTTCTGACTACATACATCCTTCTGACTTCTACCACCACGCCACCTTTCCCGTTCCCTTTCCCGTATCTCGCGATGGCCGGTACGCGAGCGCCAGGGACCCCAGTTCGAGGAGTACTTGAGCGAGACGTTCGCCAACGCTTGTTCAGCCCACTTCACGAGATGGACGATCTCGACCTCTCCCCTCCCCGACCGGAGGTGCACGCGATGGCAACTCCTACGACGTCGGAACAGCAACAACAAGGATCAGCTCCTGAGGCGGCCACGCTCGCGCAGATCGCGGCCATCATGAAGCAGGAGGTTCAGCCCCTACGGAATGCAATTTCTGGGGTGCAGCGCAGCGTGGCAGATCTTGGGAAAACCTTCGAGGCGAGAATGGGCGCGACCGAGGAGAGACTAGAAGATATCGACATCCGTCTGACGACCTTGGAAAACACGATCCCCATGGCCCCCGAAGGATCTTACTCAGGACCCCATGCGACCGAGGAAATCATGAACCACATCAAAGCGCTGGAGATCGAGATCGCCGAGCTGAGGAGCGCCGCCGGCTCCATCGGCTCCATTGGCACCACTTCCAAGCAGGAGACTGCCGTATTTGGCAACCTCCTCGGATTTAGCGGCCAGGCGGAGGCAGAGAAATGGTTGAAGGACCAGCTCTGGTGGTACAATGCCCCGTCCGCCGACGAGTTCTACTCGAAGGGGGACTTCTCGGGCATTCTCTTCGGCAAGTTTGCCTCCACGGCCGATCGAAACTCTGCAGTATCAAAGCTCCGAGCCGCGCGTGTCTATTTGGAGGACAAACCAGTCTGGGCAAAGGCGGATGCTCCTCTCGAGGTCCGGGTGCCCCAATCCGTTCTGTTCGGCGCGAAGAAGCTTTTCGTTTCGTGGGGCTTCGAGAAGGGAGCGTTCTGGGTGGACCCGGAAGCAGGCACGATAAAGATGGGGCCCGACACCGTGATGGAGGCGAGCGTGACGACGGGAGCGTTGAAGATCAAGTACGGCGACGGTTGGGAGCAGTACCTCAGCGCAGACCCGGAGTGGCAAGGGCTTCTGAAGACGCACTCAGACAAGCTCCTGTGCAGCGGCACGGGCAAGGGCAGCGGTAAAAGGGGCAAAGGCGGTGGTAAGGCAGGACAGCAACAGCGAGCTGGAGATCCGGTTCGCCCTCCACCCGCCCCAGCAGCTGCAGACGGTCGCAGCTAGGGACAACACGGGTCGAGGGGTACAGGAGACGTTTCACCAGAATTCAATGTTTATCTTAATTTTAACGTTTACGGCAAAAACGCACGTGTACATACCCTTGATCGGCTAGGGCTTTTGCTTGGGGAGCTTTCGGAACTAACATGGGATGTTGTTTGTTTTAGTGACATCCGTGCAGCGTCTGATGATATTGATCTCGACGGGGGTCACCGCTTCATAGCGGCAGCGGGCTCGTCTAGATACGCTGGAGTGGCTATCTGCTTACATGCTCGGCACGCGGGAGGTGTCACAGCCACGCGTTCGCGATTTGGCTGTGTGCTAGCAGTAGACATTAATATCAATGGCATTGCTTGCACGCTCTTTTCTGTATACATGCCACACGCAGGATATCCGCATGCCGATTTACTCGACTGCTACACGTTTTTACAACAGGAGGTCGATTTTGCTAGGAGGCGACGCCAGAAAATATGCATTGCAGGTGATTTAAACACCCAGTTTCACTTTGGAGAAAGAGGGCGCCTACTGCAAGCATTTTGTTTCGAGAACGGCCTTGAGGCGGGCAACGTGCAACACGCACCCGACGCGTGGACTTTTCGAAGCTCGCTTGGTGCCAAGCGAGTTTTAGATTATATGCTGTTTGATGCCTCTTTCCATTGCCAGTCTTGCTCACCGAGAGATTATTTAGATCTGGGATCTGATCACCGTGCGGTGCACGGGACGTTTAACCTAGGCCCAAGTTTTCGGCGCCAGAAGAGCCGTCAGCACGATGCAATTCGATGGAAACCTTCGCTCAATGCCGAAGGCCGCGATTTGTTATATGAGAGCTTTGTGCAGGAATCTCTCTCTGAATCTAGGCCGTCCTCTTTCTTTGCACTGGAGGACCACGTTGTCGCCGCAGCCAAGCGGGCTGGAGCTCGAAGTAACGCAACTCGCTCGCATGCGAAGCCATGGAATGCACCTGAGTTGCGATAGAGATGCGTCGACAGCGATGCGATGCATGTGACCCAGAGGAACGGTCCAGATTGTCCAAGCAGATTTTCCGACTGCACCGGAAACGCATGCGGGAGTATTGCGACGAGCGTGCTGCGTCAAGCACCTACCTCGAGTGCACATGTTCCCTTCGCAGCAGAGCAAGCGTTGTCCATTAGACTGTAATGTTTTTAAAGCTTCGCTCGAACAGATTTTTGCGACGGACTGCGGCACTGCCAGGAACGACTGGGCCGAGGCACATTGCAACAGAGGCTCGTATAATATCCCACCGTTTTGCATGGAGGAGTTGCGGCAAGCTTATAAGCGCATGAAGCGCGGAAGGTGCGCAGATAAACGCGGCATCACCCTCGAAATGTTTGCGTGTGGAGGCGATGCTCTGCACAGACACCTGTTGTCGTGTTTGAATTCGTTGCTCAGCACAAGATGCATCGATCCCACATGGCAGGAAACGTGTTTTGTCATGCTGCCGAAAACGGGGAGCAGACATGATGTAAAAAACTGGCGCCCCATGGCCATTTTACGAATCACATATAAGATACCTATACGACCACCCTTCGGGTGATAAGGAGGTTCGGGGGGGGGGAGGAACCAACGTCTCACTCGATCGGTCTCACTATCGATCTCACTATCGATCTCAGTATCGGTCTCGCTCGATCGATCTCCCTCGATCGATCTCACAATCGATCTCACAATCGATCTCACTCGATCTCACTCGATCTATCTCACACTCGATCTCACTCGATCATCATCATCATCATCATCATCATCATCATCATCATCATCATCATCATCATCAGCATCATCATCATCAGCATCACCATCATCATCATCATCATCATCATCATCATCATCATCATCAGCATCACATCAGCATCAGCATCATCAGCAGCATCATCATCATCAGCATCATCATCATCATCATCATCATCATCATCATCATCATCATCATCATCATCATCATCATCATCATCATCATCATCATCATCATCATCATCATCATCATCATCATCATCATCATCATCATCATCATGATCATCATCATCATCATCATCATCATCATCATCATCATCATCATCATCATCATCATCATCATCATCATCATCATCATCATCATCATCATCATCATCATCATCATCATCATCATCATCGCGGGACACCGCGGGACACCGGCGGGACACCGCGGGGCACGCGGGACACCGCGGGACACCGCGGGACACCGGCGGGACACCGCGGGCCACCGGCCGCCCGGAAGGGAGACATTTGGTCCGGCCGCGCCTCAGCCACACGGGACACCAGCGGGACACCGGCGGGACACCGCGGGGCCCCGGCCGCCCGGAAGGGAGACATTTGGTCCGGCCGCGCCTCAGCCACAGGAGACTTTCTCTCGCCCGCCCACGCAGCTTCGCCTCGCCCGCACGCACGGCACGCACGAACACGAAACCGAAATCGATTTCCCGGTAGGGGGGCTCTCCGTTCCACTTCGATCTCACCCCCTCACCTCCGATTTGCACGATTACTGTTTGCACGCTTGCAGCCTGATCTAGAGAAAGAACAAACACATGACCAGGTAGGATTCCGTCCAGGCCGCTCCGTGGACGACGCTTTTGTTGTTCTGGAGGATCTGTCCACGAAAGCTTGGGAGTGGCAACTCCCACTGTGGATCGCTAGCATAAACCTCACGAAAGCGTTCGACAGGCTGGAACACCACGTGCTTTTCCAGGCATTGTCGGAGCAGGGAATTCATGTAGAATATGTGCGTCTCTTATCAGACATCTACAGTGCCCAATGGGGCAGCGTCAATGGAAGTGAAGCGTTCGACATTACGGGCGGCGTCAAGCAAGGAGACGTTTTGTATTCATTGCTCTTTAACGCCGGCTTGGAGCACGCAATTCGGAAGTTCAAGCTGCGTGCTCGGCAGTGCGGCTTCGACGTTGGAGGCGTCAGCTTGCTTAGCAATATACGGTACGCCGACGACATTATACTATATGCGCGTTCTGCAGCAGAGGTTTGTCGCATGCTGGACATCCTTTCGGAAGAATTGTCAGCATGCGGCCTGTCATTGAATGCAGACAAAACGCGAATATTTACTGACGACGCTGCTGTTTCCAATGCCGCAGAGCCCACCATTCTGCAGCTTGCCGGTTGCCAGTTGCCAGTTATGACGTCCCAGATGTTTCACAAGTATTTAGGTAAGAAATTCGGGGGCGACTTGCGCAGTAGGTCAGAGTGCAATGTGAACTACCGCATGGAGTGCGCATGGGGGAAGTTCCATTCCCAGAAGGCAGTACTTTTGAACAGATCTATATCTTTGCGCCTTCGTTTGAAACTTTTCGACGCGATTGTTACGCCCACGGCTGTTTACGGTCTTTCGACAACAGCCATGACAGCACAGCAGCGGGCGCGAGTTGTATCGACGCGCTCAAAAATGCTCCGCCGGATAGTTGGTCTCAGCAAGCTTTCCCACGAAAGTTGGGAGGAAGCGGGGCGACGCACCAAGCAGAAAGTGACCGTTGCTTTGAAGATTTTTCCTGTGTCGAACTGGCTTGTCGTGTTGGATCGCTCAATGTGGCACCTCGTGGCGCGACTCGCCACCGGCGGCTCGCGAGAATGGCCGGCGCAAGTTCTACGGTGACGTCCGGACGGCATCAGACGCCGAGGGCGGCCACGTCGAAGATGGACAGATGCCGTCGATTCATTTCTGCGACGAGAGCACGGCACGAATTTAATGAATGAGATTCGCAGCCAGGAGCCTTTCCCTTGGCAGCGGATGGAAAAGCATTTTCTAGATTTCATGCAGAGCGACTGATGTATACTACTATGTATCATTTATTGCTGCCCTGTCCACTACGTTTCTCTTGCATGCGTGTTTTGTTGCCGTAGTGTCTCACACCCTCCGGCTCCGCTTGCGGAGCGAGGTGCCTCCATAGGCCCCTCGACCGGACTTGACTTGACTTGACCTGTGGTGTTGGGTCATCGTTTTGAAGAGACAGCGCCTCGCGTTACTCCTCCTCTCCTCCTCCCCCTCCTCCTCCCCCTCCTCCCTCCTCCCGTCATCATCATCTGCATCATCAGCATCATCCTCATCGTCATCGTCGTCGTCATCGTCATCATCATCGACCTCATCATGTTCCTCATCATCGTCACCAGCTGCGGCACGCCCCTCACACGTTTCGTGGCCCCATAGGGAGATCCACCGAAGGCCCCAATGCCGCCGCCCGCATGCGTCCCGCACACCCAATTCGGCACACCCCTCACACGTTTCGTGGCTCCATAGAAAGCTCCACCGAAGGCCCCAATGCCGCCGCCCGCATGCGTCCCGCACACCCAATTCGGCATTCCCCTCACACGTTTCGTGGCCCCATAGGGAGCTCCACCGAAGGCCCCAATGCCGCCGCCCGCATGCGTCCCGCACACCCAATTCGGCACACCCACCCCTCACACGTTTCGTGGTCCCATAGGGAGCTCCACCGAAGGCCCCAGTGCCGCCGCCCGCATGCATCCCGCACACCCAATTCGGCACACCCCTCGCACGCTTCGTGGCCCCATAGGGAGCTCCACCGAAGGCCACAATGCCGCCGCCCGCATGCGTCCCGCACACCCAATTCGGCACACCCCTCACACGTTTCGTGGCCCCAAGGGAAGCTCCGAAGGCCCCCGTCCACACGTTTCGTGGCCCCATACGGAGCTCCACCGAAGGCCCCAATGCCGCCGCCCGCATGCTTCCCGCACACCCAATTCGGCACACCCCTCACACGTTCCGTGGCCCCATAGGGAGCTCCACCGAAGGCCCCAATGCCGCCGCCCGCATGCGTCCCGCACACCCAATTCGGCATTCCCCTCACACGTTTCGTGGCCCCATAGGGAGCTCCACCGAAGGCCCCAATGCCGCCGCCCGCATGCGCCCCGCACACCGAATTCGGCACACCCCTCGCACGCTTCGTGGCCCCATAGGGAGCTCCACCGAAGGCCCCAGTGCCACCGCCCGCATGCGTCCCGCACACCCAATTCGGCACACCCCTCACACGTTTCGTGGCCCCAAGGGAAGCTCCACCGAAGGCCCCAGTGCCGCCGCCCGCATGCGTCCCGCACACCCAATTCGGCACTCCCCTCACACGTTTCGTGGCCCCATAGGGAGCTCCACCGAAGGCCCCAGTGCCGCCGCCCGCATGCGTCCCCGCCACATCCCGGTACACCCCTCACACGCTTCGTGGCCCCATAGGGAGCTCCACCGAAGGCCCCAGTGGCGGCACTTACATGCGTCTTCGCCACCCGTCCCGGCACCCCCCCCGCATGTTTCGGGGCCCCATAGGGAGCTCCACTGGAGGCCCCAGTGGCGGCCCTCACATGCGCTTCCGCCACCCATGTCGGCACACCCCGCACGTGTTTCATGGCCCCATAGGGAGCTTCACCGAAAGCCCCAGTGGCACCCATCTCGGCTCACCTCTCACACGTCCCGTGGTCCTATGGGGAGTTCCACTGAAGATGAAACCCACAGCTGCGGTACTCACAACTGCATATGGTTGGGTTCTTCGCCAGGCTAATTTCCCAACCATCCTGTGGTGTTGGGTCCTCGTTTTGAAGAGACAGCGGCTCGCGTTCCTTCCTCCTTCCTCCTTCCTTCATCCTCCCCTCCTCCCTCCCCTTCCTCCTCCGATCCCTGCCTCTGCCCTCCGAACCAGTCAACCATTTTGGCACACCCTTCACACGTTTCGTGGCCCCCTAGGGAGCCCCACCGAAGGACCAAGTGTCAGCGTTCGCATGCGCCCACCGCACCCATTTTGGCACACCCCTCACACGCTTCGTGGCCACCGAGGGCCCACATGCAAGCGTTCACACGCGCCCACCGCACCCATTTGGCGCAAGAGGGCTCAAGGCCGCAGCCGGCCGAGAGTTAGAGTTCGGCTACTCACATCTGGCTCTTCGTACCGTAGTTGCACACCTCTACTCTTCGATCATGTCTTCAATCGACCTTGAGACCGAGCTTGAGAAGATCTTGCCAGACTCTGTGCTGGATTCTTTGGACGGGCCGAGCACTCTTCCCAAGACCCCTAATCGGAGCACGCGCCGCCCAGGGACCCCAATCGGGAAGCTCATCAATTCGTCGATTGATGCAGCCCAAGGCCCAGCTGTTAAAAAACACCGTGTCCACAGGCCGCTTCAGGAGATGGACGGCGTCGACGATCACACGAAGCACGACGAGCCAGGACAGGAGGAGGAGCAGCGAAGGGGAAGGGGAAGATTAATAGCACCGTGCGCACGCTGCAATTCGGGGGACCGGGAGCGAGCGGAATCCAGGGACCAACGCCCGGATCGTCAGGAGACGTCACGCTCGCAGCCATCGCCAGCCTCATGGACCATAAACTCGAGCCGTTCCTCCAGAGGGTCAGCAGCATGACAGAGCACGTTCAGCGGGTCGAGAACACCATTGGTGAGGTCACCGACGCAGTTCGCAACATCAAGCTCGACATGGAGAGCGTGCACGCTGATACATCCAGGATCGACGCGAAGTTCGGGACCATCGATGCCGAGCTGTCTGCGCAGAAGGCTCAGATTGAAGAGCTGGCGGCAGCCATGTCGGGCAGGGCTTCCCAGGTAAGCTCAGTTTCAGGGGAGGGGAACACGACCGAGGCTGAGCTAAGAGCGAAAGTCTTGGATCTGGAGGGTAAGATAGGTAAGCTTTCTTTGGGCTCCTTCAAGATCGTCGTGGGGGGCTTGGGGACGGACTGGTCTGAAGATGATGCGGCCAAATGGTTGCGAGACCGCCTCAGTTTTGAGGCCGAATGCCAAACAGTATTTACGCCAAGGGCATGTTTTCAGGCCTCCTGTACGCCGAATTCGCTTCGGGCATGGACCAAGATCGCGCTATCACTAAAATCCGGACCTCGAAGTTCACTTGGAATGGCGCCACTATTTGGAATAAGCCTGACCTTCCTCTTGAACAGCGCCTGCCTGAGTCTTTCGCGTTCTCCGTGAAAAAGCTGATGGTGGAATGGGGATGGTCCCGGAGTGCGCTGTACGTAGACAGGGAGGATGCCACTTTGTACCTAGGCAACGAGAAAATTATATCATCCCAAGTTTCCGGGTACACTCTGGAGCTCTCTTTCGGGGATGGTTGGCAGCAGGAGCTTCAAGACCCGAAGTTCGACGAATTGTTCAACGCCGCTCAGGGGAAGCTTACAAAGAAGTCCAGAGCGAAAGGCTAAGGAAAGGGGTCAGAGAAAGGTAAGGGAAAATTTCAAGGCAAGTCGTAGGGACAGCACCGACCGAGAGCCAACGACGTCATGAATTCAGAATTCATCGAAGGATCTCGGGGCCAACAGCGCCCTCAACATGAATTCAAGATCTTCGCGAAGAACGCGCGCGTGAACTCCGCCGACAGGCAGGCCGAATTGCTGAACGAGCTCGACGATACTGAGTGGGATGTTGTCTGTTTGAGTGAAACCAGGACACAGTCATCGGCCCATGATTTGTCAGGGGGCCATCGTTCTATTTCTGCGTTGTCCGAATACAAATTTGCAGGAATAGCAGTTTTGTTTCATCGCAGGCATGTTGATTCAGTGGCAAACACGCGCGCATATGGAGGGAGAGCTCTTGCTGCCGATTTGAACGTAGGAGGAGTGGGTTTGCCAGTCATTAGTGTATATCTGCCTCATGCCGGACATGGTAATGATGAGTTGCTCGCTTGCTATCAGCACCTAGCCCATAAGGTCGAAATGGCAAGGTATGCGTGCCGCAAATTGATCATCGCAGGGAACTTCAACACTCAGCTTGATGTTGGGATCAGAGGTGAAATGATGTCAGATTTTCTCAATGAGAGTTCTTTGTTCGCCGCAAATGTTGAAGATAGTTTCAATGACTCCGTAAACAATCGATGGACGTTCTGTTCTTCTCTTGGTGCGAAGCAGCGCATTGATTTTATTTTTCTGGACTCCAGCCTGATTTACTCGCAATGCCGACCGAGTAACTATCTAGACATGGGTTCTGACAACCGTGCTGTATTGGCGAGCGTGGTGATCGGCAGCAGCAGCAGGAAGGGTTCAGGCACTCGTCGTAAAACGGCCAAGCGGTGGAAGCCACAACTGGACCGAGAAAGGTGCGACTTTGGATTTGAGGACACCGTCCAGAAGCACCTGGACAGTTCCCCCGCCATGTGCCTCTCTGACGTGGAGGCCGCGCTGTCCAAAGCGATTTGCGATAGAGCTGCGTGGGCAGAGTTTTCAACCCATCCCTGGAAGGATCCAGAAATCAAAACCTTGCGGCTCAGACGTCGCAATACCGACGACAAACAAGAACGTGCTCGTTTGTCAAAAACTATCAGCCGGCTGCACTGGAATGGCTTGCGAACGATCTGCGACAACAAAGTCTCCGAGCATCTGAAGAGATTTTCTGGCATCAAGCACATCCCTGCAATCCACATGCACCCTGTGCAGAACTCCCGGAGGTGCCTTGTCACTGCAAATGAATTTCGGGAATCATTGGAACACATTTTCTTAACAGGATCTCCGGCTACACGTGCGGAGTGGTCTGACACGTATTGCAACCAAGATCGTTACAATGTCCAGCCCTTCACGATGATCGATCTGAAATTTGCACTACGGAAAATGAAGAAGGGCAAGTGCGCGGACAAGGACGGCATCACCCTCGAGATGATCTTGCATGGTGGTGACAGGCTGCTGGAATGTCTTGTGTTTTGTTTCAACAACATGCTCCAAACAGGAGTCCTCGAACCTGGTTGGCACGAGACCTTGTTCACGATGCTTCCCAAGAGGGGCCGCGGAAAGACGTCAAGAATTGGAGGCCGATCGCTTTGTTGAAAATGACGTACAAGAGTTTCTCCAGGCTCATCTTTGGACGCATTCAACCAACGCTGGATGCTGAACAGGCCGCTGATCAGGTCGGTTTCCGGCCAGTGAGATCGGTCGACGATGCCTTCGTAGTCTTTGAGAAAGTATGTGGCAAATCCTGGGAGTGGGGCCGAAGCATTTGGATCGTCAGCGTGGACCTTACCAAGGCGTTCGATAGAATCGAACACCCGGCGCTATTCGACGCTCTACTTTCTCAAGGTGTTCATTCTGAGTATCTTCGTCTGCTGTCCGATGTGTATTCTGGCCAGTTCGGGACAGTCAACGGCAGCAACCACTTCGACATCAACAGGGGGGTCAAACAGGGGGACGTTTTGAGTTCGCTCCTTTTCAACGCAGGTCTTGAACAAGCCTTGCGTCGATTCAAAGACCGCGTTCAAGGCATGGGGCTTGATCTCGGGACGGCCGAACTGTTGACCAACGTGCGGTATGCAGACGATATACTTCTCTACGCCGTTTCGTCGGAGGACGTCTCCAGCATGCTTGCCGTTCTCCGCCAAGAGTTGTCCCGAAGCGCTTTAAAGCTGAATGCGAGCAAGACCAAAGTGTTCACAAATGACCCTAATATTGCTGCGCTGGAGGAACCTATGAGGCTGGACGTTGATGATTGTAGTTTGCCCGTGATGTTGAAATCAGATATGCACAAGTAGCTGGGGAAGCGTTTCCACGGAGACCTACGTGAACGTGGCTCGTGCAATCTAGAATACCGGATGCACTGCGCATGGTCCAAGTGGCATATGTTCAAGGTAACCTTCACCAACAAGCGCGTCTCGCTGAAGATGCGCTTGAAATTGTTCGACAGCGTCGTCACGCCGACCGCCATGTACAGTCTGGCCACAACGCCGTTGACTACACGACAGAGGGCAAGGCTATCCAGTGTCCGGGCACACATGTTACGGCGTATCGTTATGTTTCGCAAAGCTGATCAAGAGTCGTGGGAGGAGGCTGGGCGCCCGTGCAAGCGAAGAGTAGAACGAGCCATGACTGTTTACCAAGTGCCAGACTGGCTCAAGGTAGTAGATACTAGCCGCTGGAACACCATTTGTAGAATTTGCACCGAGAGGCACGGGTGGCCATCTCTAGCCTTGCGCTGGCGTCCCAGCGGTCCGCGTAGAATTGGGCGTCCCAAAACTAAATGGACCGATTCAATCGACCATTTCTTCCGGAATCGCTTCAATACCAGTTTGGAGCGGATTTTGCGCGACACTCCCGGCAGGCTGGAACAGGATTTTCTGTTTGAGTACGCGTCGCACATGCGAGACCGTGCGTAGTAATCCGCGAGGGGTCGTGTTCATTATTTGCATTTTTCCGCTGCATGTGTTCTTCTTTATCCATGAATCACGCCGTTCCCGCAAGCGGGACGAGACGTCCTAGGGCGCTCGATCGGACGTCTGCTTCTGACACGCTTCGGGGCCCCAATGGGAGCCCTACTGAAGACCCAAATGCCAGCGTCCGCATGCGCCCACCGCAACCAGTTTGTCACACCCCTGACACGTTTCGTGGACCCAATGGGAGCCCTACTGAAGGCCCAACTGCCAGCGTTCACACGCGCCCACCGCACCCATTTTGGCACACCCCTGACTCGCTGTGGGGCCCCCATGGGAGCTCTACTGACGGCCCGAATGCCGGCGTCCGCATGCGCCCACCGCACCAAGTTTGGCCGGACTTACAGGCGCTGTCTTGCGGCAGTGTGGTTGACGATTTCAACGCCGCGTTCTCTGACAAAATGGCAGATTTCGATTCTGACCGGTGTACTTCGGATGAGTTGAACACAGCGATGGTTGTGGCCTTCAAACATGCTGCTGGCGAGTGCCTGCCTACAGTTCCGGCAACCCGCCATCGACCATGGATCAGCAATGCGACTTTGGAGCTGATCACGCGCAGAGGGGAAGCAAGGAGAAACGGCGACTTTGACAGAGAAAAGCGATTTCACGGCATGATCAAAGCGTCGGTCAAAGCAGACAGAGAGAAGTGGCTTGACGATCTCCTCGCATCCGGGGATTGGGCCGAGATCCGGAAACTGCGGAAAGGTTCGGTGGCGCGGCAGGGCCGCATGAAGGACTCGAGCGGAAGACTGGTTGACAGCGATCAAAGGGCAGACACGCTCGCTGATTACTTTTCCAGAGTTCAATGGGCTGTTCGACCCGTGACAGATGTCGAATGCGCTTCCCCTGTAGGAGCAGTTCTCCCAGTCCCAGAAGACACCCTTTCTCCCGGAAGAGGTTCGCAATGCTGCGCGAAAGCTGAGAAGGAACAGGTCTTCTGGAGGCGACGGCATTCCGGGGGAGCTCTGGAAGGCTATTTGCACGCCAGGTACTTCAGCTCTCGAGTGGGCTTCACTGATTTGCAACAAGTGCTGGACCGAGAAGGCCGTGCCGGATACGTGGCACGAAACAGTCGTCATCGCGCTGTTCAAGAAAGGCGACTCGGCCGAGTGTGCCAATTATCGGCCAATATCATTGCTTCCGATTGGGTACAAATTGTACGCCATGGTTCTCCTCGGCCGTTTGAAGGACGCAGGTGCCGAAGACAGAATTTGGGACACGCAGTTCGGATTCCGATCAAAACGCGGCACCACGGACGCACTGTTCGTTGCTCGCAGATTGATTGAAGACACCTGGAGTTCTCGCTCTGGCAAGCTGGTCCTGCTGGCGCTGGACTGGGCCAAGGCGTTTGACAGCGTCTCGCCGACCGCCCTGGTGCAGGCGCTCGTCCGCTTCGGCATCCCCGGGCACTTCGCAGAGGCAGTTCGGGCCATCTACACGGACAAATCTTTTCGAGTGAGGGAGGCGGGCCAAACGTCCGGGCCATGGCCACAAGCCTTCGGCGTCTGCCAAGGCTGCCCGCTATCGCCGCCTGTTCTCAATCGTCATGACGGTCCTCACGCACGATGCGAGCCGGGCTTTCCAAGCATACGGCATGACACAAGACGCCCGGATACCCGTTAGTGAACTCATCTACGCCGACGACACCCTTGTCGTTGGAGTCAGTGATAATTATGTTTCCAGGCTGATGGGGGCGATCCACTGCGCGGGGTCCAACTACGGGCTTGCCTTCAACTGGAGCAAGCTGGAAGCTTTGCCTGTCTGTTGCGAGACTGCCTTGACGAAGCCAGACGGCGCCCCCATCCCGAGCAGGGACAGCATGGTCTACTTAGGAGGACTCTTGAGCTCCACAGGTCGGAGCGGGCCTGAACTCAGCCGCCGGTTAGGCATGGCCAGCGCCGATTTTGAGACGCTGTGCAAATTGTGGAAGCACGCGCGATTGTCCCTCGACAAAAAGCTAGCAGTCTTTGACGCGTGTGTAGTATCCAAGTTGCTATATTGTTTACACACTGTTTGGATTAACAAAGCAGAGCGCGGCAGGATTGACGCTTTTCAGGTGCGTTGCCTGCGCCGGATTTCGGGCATCAAGCACTCGTACATAAGCCGCATTAGCAACGCAGCGATGTGGCGCTCAGAAGCTGAGCGACGTACTGGCGCGCAGGCAGTTGAATCTCCTGGGGCAAATTGCCCGATGCCAGGGAACAGCCCCGTGCGCAGGTGCATTTTCCAACCCGGCACTTTCGAGCTCGTGCAGGCTGGGGCTCGCCGCAGGGGGCGGCCCCGCAACACGTGCAAGTTTCAGGTGTACGACCTTGCTTGTCAGACGGCCGGCGGCGAGGAAGCGTTGCACGCCTTGTGGCATCAAGGGCAGAACGTTTGATTAGTTTTGGTGTGCGAGTTTTATGATGCTGATTTTTATGGTTGAATTTAGGGAGGAATTGCGAAATAACGAGATTGGCAAGCCTTCCTTGTGCATGGAGCCAGCGACGCCAGTGGCTTCGCATCGCATTTCGCCGTGGTTTCACACCCTTTTTGTTGCAAATGCACCTCTGACGTGCACGGCTTCTCTCTCTCTCCCCCCCTCACACACGTTTCGTGGCCTCACAGGGAGCCCTACAGAAGGCCCAAATGCCAGCGGCGTTCGCATGCACCCACCGCAACCAGGTTGTCACACCCCTGACACGTTTCGTGGCCCCAATGGGAGCTGAAGGCCCAAATGCCAGCGTTCACACGCGCCCACCGCACCCATTTTGGCACACCCCTGACACGCTTCGGGGCCCCAATGGGAGCCCTACTGAAGGCCCAAATGCCAGCGTCCGCATGCGCCCACCGCACCCAGTTTGGCACACACCCCTCACACGTTTCGGGGCCCGATAGGGAGAGCCCCATCCAAGGCCCAAATGCCAGCGTTCGTGTACACCCACCGCACCCATTTTGACACACCCCTCACACGTTTCGTGGCCCCACCGTGAGCCCCACCGAAGGCCCAAATGCCAGCGTCCGCATGCGCCCACCGCACCCAGTTTGGCACACACCCTTCACACGTTTCGGGGCCCGATAGGGAGCCCCATCCAAGGCCCAAATGCCAGCGTTCGTATGCACCCACCGCACTCATTTTGACACACCCCTCACACGTCTCGTGACCCCACAGGGAGCCCTGCAGTAAACCCAAATGCAAGGTTCGCATGCGTCAGCCGCACCCATTTTGGCACGCCCCTCACACGCTTCGTGGCCTCATAGGGAAACCCACCGAAGGCCCACATGCCAGCGATCGCATGCACCCACCGCACCCATTTCGGCACACCCCTTCACACGTTTGGTAGCCACATGGGAGCTCCACCGAATGCGGTGTATACAACGACGGTGCCCAGATGGTTGGGTTCTTCGCCTGGCTCATTTGACATGGACGGCGGGGATGCCCGCATATTGCCTGCTATGCACAGGGCCAGCATTCCTGTCAAAACCTACACAAGGCACTTAGAGACAATATCTCGATCATGCGCGTGCACCCTGAGATCACTGTGCATTCGTTTTCCCCAGCCATCCTGTGGTGTGGGGTCCTCGTTTTGAAGAGACGGAGGCCCGCGTTCTCCTCTTCTCCTCCTCGCCCTCCTCATCACCCTCCTCCCTCCTCCCATCATCATCATCATCATCATCATCATCATCATCATCATCATCATCATCATCATCATCAGCATCATCATCATCAGCAGCAGCAGCATCAATCATCAGCATAATCATCATGACCATCATCTTAATCTTCATCATCATCATCATCATCATCATCAGCATCATCATCGTCATCATCACCATCAGCATCATGATCATCATCATCATCATCATCATCATCATCATCATCATCATCATCATCATTATCATCTTCATCATCATCATCATCATCATCATCATCATCATCATCATCATCATCATCATCATCATCATCTTCATCTTCGTCACCATCATCATCATCATCATCATCATCATCATCAGCAGCAGCAGCAGCAGCATCCTCCTCATCATCATCATCAACAGCGTTTCGTGGCCCCGTAGGGAGACTCACCGAAGGTCCCAATGGGACCGCCCGCATGCGTCCCGCACACCTAGTAGAGCGCTTCGTGGCCCCATAGGAAGCCCCACCGAAAGTCCCAGTGGGACCGTCCGCATGCGTCCCGCACACCAAGTACAGCGCTTCGTGGCCCCACGGGGAGCCCCACCAAAGGTCCCAATGGGACCGCCCGCATGCGTCCCGCACACCCAGTACAGGGCTTCGTGGCCCCATAGGGAGCCCCACCGAAGGTCCCAATGGGATCGCCCGCATGCGTCCCGCACACCAAGTACAGCGTTTCGTGGCCCCATATAGGGAGCCACCCCACCGAAGGTCCCAGTGGGACCGCCCGCATGCGTGCTGCACGCCCAATACAGCGTTTCGTGGCCCCATAGGGAGCCCCAACGAAGGTCCCAATGGGACCGCCCGCATGCGTCCCGCACACCCAGTACAGCGTTTCGTGGCCCCATAGGGAGCCCCTCCGAAAGTCCCAATGGGACCGCCCGCATGCGTCCCGCACACCCAGTACAGGGCTTCGTGGCCCCATATAGGGAGCCACACCGAAGGTCCCAGTGGGATCGCCCGCATGCGTCCCGCACGCCCACTACAGCGCTTCGTGGCCAAATAGGGGGCCCCACCGAAGGTCCAGTGGGACCGCCCGCATGCGCCCCGGAAACCAGATTTGGCATTTTCACCCACCCAGTACAGCGCTTCGTGGCCCCATAGGGAGCCCCACCGAAGGTCCCAATGGGATCGCCCGCATGCGTCCCGGAAATCAAACTTGGCACACCCCTCATACGTTTCGTGGTCCAATAGGGAGCTCCACCGAAGCCCCCAGTGGGACTGCCCGCAGGCGACCCACACACACACACACACACCAGACTTGGCATTTTCACCCACCCAGTACAGCGCTTCGTGGCCCAATAGGGAGCTCCACCGACGGCCCCAGTACTACCGCCCGCATGCGTTCCCCCCCACCCAGTGCAGCGCTTCGTGGCCCCATAGGGAGCTTCACCGAAGAAGATATTCACAATTGCAGTACTCACAACTGCATATGATTGGGTCCTTCGCCAGGTTGACTGGGACGGCGGGGGTATGATGGCTACCCCGCCGCGATTGCGCACTGGTTTTCGACAAGGGTGGTGGGGGCCGACACGTTTCCCGATGTGTACTGCCACGTGCGAAGGCGCACCTGGCACACTCTGCGCGTACCCCGAACGTAACGCACCTGGCGCGGCTAGAGTATGCCGCACACATGGCGCACTTGGATCACGTGGCGCATCTGGCGCACCAGGCGTGCACCGCACGCTTGGGCAACAGGGGGGCCTGGCGCACCTGGCGCGCGTGGCGCGCCTGGAACGCCTTGCGCACCTCGCCCCAGCATTGCGCACATGGCGTCTGTTTTGGCTGTCTTAGCTTCCCATCCACAGACTACCGCTGAACACGCTGCGGCTATGCGTTGGGAGGGCTGGTGGGAGTGAGCGAGACGGCTTGCGGGCGGGGAGGGTGGCTTGACCCCTCCCCCTACCCCCCCCCCCTGGACAGAGGGGACAGCGACCCCTTGGAGCGTCTAAGAAGGCCTCAGCAGAAATGATTGATTTGCCTCAGGTATTGAACCAAGTTGGGCTTCCTGCTAGGGGACCCCCCCTTCTTTCATCGATAGCCTCCCAGAGGGTCCCAAGGAGGCCCGACAAGCGCTCAAGACAGCCCCAAGAGGCCCCCAAGAGGCGCCAAAAGGCCCCCCAGACGCACCCAAAACGCTCCAAGATGCCCCCCGAGAGCCAGCAAGAGGCCCTCAAGACGACCTGAGATGCCTCTGAGAGGCCCTCTAGAGACCCCCTGAGAGACCCAAGGAAGCATCCAAAGGGCTTCTAGTCCACACAGGCTCCCTACATCTCCAAACGATGCCACGTTCCCCCGCTCAGGGCAGCTGCTCTGGTGCGAAGCGTTGAGAGTAGGCCCTCCTGGATCTAGCGGCCCGGCTTCCGCCAGACTCCTGCCGAGTTCCGCCGAGACGCCCACCAGAAGGCCCAAAAGAGGCCCCCGAGAAGCCCCCAAGAGGCCCGCAAGAAGACTCCAAAAAGCCCCCATGGAGCTCCCCGAGACTTGCCATCGCTCGGACGTCCATTCCCCATGCATTGTTCGGTTTCGCGCGTGCTCCTTTTTTGCCAGGTGACCCAGGATGCTCCTCGGTGGTCCTCGCCGTAAAAAACGCACACGTCCGAGCGACGCCGAGAAGAGTCCTCACGACGACTGGACTGGACGTGGTCCGGACGTGCACCCAGCGACGCGAGAGGCATGCCGCCGGCGTCGCACGCGTGGCGGCGGCCGGCGTTCTCAGGGAGGGAGGCATCCGCCCCCCTCAGACTCACAGGGGAGGGGGGGCACCGAATTCGGGAGCCCCGCCCGACAAGGAGGTCGGTCCGCCCGAAGCGCTTGGGGGCGGCTCGCCCGCGCCCGCTCGCACAGGCCCGACACAGACGGGGTCCGAGCAGCAGGACTCGAGCTAAACGGTGCTTGTCGTTTTCATGTTGTGTTCGCTTTCCTTCGTAATGTCTTCGTTCTGACTTCGTTGTTTTCGTTTTCGCTGTGTTTCGAAATCAGAACGGAAAGGGTTCACGAATTCGCCAAAACACCGTTGAGCTCGAGCCCTGCCCAGCAGGTGGGGTCGGAGGATCGCGCCGCATCGACGCCTGTGGCGTGAGAAGAATAACGCTCCACACCGAGCCGCATCGCCGATGCATCGGCGGTGCGGCGCGATCCTCCAACCCCACCTGCTCGGACCCCACCTGGGAGGCCTGGAGGCTGGAGGCGGTCGGGGGATATGATCTGGATACGCCCAAAGAAAATCTGTCAAGAGGGGGATGAAGGCAAACTCTCTCAAAATCGATCCAAATTCGCTCAAAATCCGTCCCGCCCGACCCCTTCTGGGGTCGGAACTGACCAGCTCTTCGAGCCGCGCTCAGCCGTGGCGACGAGGGTGCCGGAGCTGGTGCTGGGACACCTCAGCCCTCCAGCCATCGAGTAGGAGACCGACAGCAGAATTGATTTACGCCAAACTTGTTTTCTGTCGAACCTACTGTATCAGATTTTGTTGAAGAAAATGAACTCCGAATCTCGTAGATGTACGAACCTGCCACGAACCTGCAACGTATGCAGTGTAGATTCGACGAGAAAAAATGAGACCAGAGAAAAACCCAATCAGGGCTATAGGGCTACGGGGCTATAGGGCTATAGGGCTATTGAGCTATAGGGCTATAGAGCTATATGCCTATAGAATTGTAGAGCTATAGGGCTATTGGGCTATAGGGCTATAAGGCTTAGGGCTGTAGGGCTACAAGTCACCCCCGGGCACCCCCGGGCACGCCCGGGCACCCAGGCACCCGGGCACCCGGGCACCCGGGCACCCATGGGCACCCTTGGGCACCCCCCGGGCACCCGGGCCACGGGCACCCCTGGGCACACGGGCACCCGGGCGCGCAGCGAAAATCAGCGACAAACCGAACCTAACCATATGAATCCGCTAGGACCCCTACAGAAGCAAGCTCTGATTGGGGAACAATCGATCTTCGGGCAAATCAACTCTGTAGTCGATTTCCTGCTCGAGACCAGCTCCAACCTGCAGGAAAGACAATCCCCCCGGGGCCCCACGTGGCGCGCAGGGGCGGCGCACCCGCGGCTGCCGCCGTCCGCAGCCTCCATGGCCCCTCCGCCCGCCCAGGAGGCGCGGGTTGGAGCCCAGGCGCGCCCGCGGCCGGCCAGGCGCCGTCGCCCAGGGCCTCTGCATCTGTGGAGGGCGTTTTTGTCGGAGGCGCGCGCGCTCGAAGAGGGCCTCAGGACAGGCGCGGGCACGCCCTGCGCTCCCTCCCGCTCTGGCCACCGAGCTCGGCAGGGACCCGTGCCTCAGAGGTGCAGGAGCGCGCAAGGGTGCAGCAAAAGCAGGAGGTGGAGGAGGCGGACCGACAGGAGGGGCAGGACCTGCGCAAGAGGACGTCGGCGACGACAACGACGACGACGACGACGAAGACGAAGACGACGACGACGACGACGACGACGACGACGACGACGAAGAGGATGAGGAGGGAGGAGGAGGAGCAAGAGGAGGAGGAGGAGGAGGAGGAGAAAGAGAAAGAGGAGGAGGAGGAGGGCGGGAGAGGGGGAGCAGCAGCAGCAGGCGCACAGCCGCAGCTGCTAAGCATGCAGCGCAGTCCGCGCGACTGCTGGAAGCCACTCCTGCAACTCAGAGCAAGCAGCTGCATCCACGACTCGGGCCCGCTAGAGGCTGTCCAGTGAGCATACACGATGGGTCGAAAAACCCAAAGGTGGCTGGGTCCATGCACGGGAGGGAGCACAGGGGATGGAAAATGAGGGAGGCAGGCGATGATGGCAATGACATAAACATAAAATGTCGGAGGTCCGCCCAGATTTCTTGGACTGGCGCTGAGACTCCTCGCTGGCGCGCGGAGCGCGCCAGGGGCGGCGTCGGAAGCGCCACCAAGGGAGCCCAGCACGGATCCAAGACATCCGCTCGAAACTCCGAAACATTACATGTGTGTCTCTCTAAGCTCCGGCGCATCCCGAGACACACGTTGGCCTTCTTCCAAGAACGCCAGCCCTCGCCACGCCCCGGGGTGCGCGCCACCAAGGACGACGAGGAGGGAGCGGGAAGGGGATGCGGAGGAGGGAACCACGAGTGAGGGCGAAGGGCGAAAGAGGCGCGGGGAGGAGGAGGAGGAGGAGGAGGAGGAGGACGACGACGACGACGACGAGGAGAAAAAAAGGGAGGAGAAGGAGCAGCAGCAGGAGGAGCAGGAGGAAGGAGGAGGAGGGCGAAAGACGAAGGAGGCGTGGGGAATGGGGACGAAGAGACTGATGCGCCCAGACTGGTTATGGGGCAAATCAGAACACCGGAGGTCTTCCAGGGCAGCAGAACCAATGTGACAAATAATACACTAAGAAAATGCAGGGGGAACATCTGGAGTTGACGCAAGGCTGGCTGGGTTGGCGGGAATGGCCTCGCTGGGCTGCCTGCGATGGCACGATCAGGTGCGCTGAATGGTCAGGCTGGGCTGGCTGGGCAGGCAAGGCTGTTGTCGATAGCCTGGGGCGATTGGGCTGGCTGGTCTGGCTTGGCCTTCTGGGCTGGCCATGCTTGCTGGGTGTAGTGTTTCGCTGATTGCGTGTACGTTAGCTCCTTGTGCGGTGTATGAGGCGAGCTTGATGTGTATGACTGTTGTGTCGTCGGATGCTGCTGGTTGTGTCTGCGGTCGGTCGTCGTCGTCGGAGTTTAGCGTTTGCTTGGCAGTGAGCGGGTTTGGTTGATGTGAGACTTGCGCACTGGTCGTCGTGTGGGTCCTTTTGATGGAGTGTCCAATATAGGCTTGCGCGGTCTGCGAGTAGAGCTTGCAGCCTCACGTCTGGTCGTGGAAGTATGTGGATGATCTACGTGGCGCGTCGGAGTCGGCGTATGCCACTGCGTGCTGTTTGACGAGCGTGTACGCCAACTCGTTCCATGGATGATCATCGTGCCCCTGGATGTGGTGTAACGTGAGGGAATGGCGATTCTTGGCTTGGTGCTATAAAACTTGAACAATTCGCGTGATAGGTTCGCTGCTATACGGTAGTTGGTTTCGCGAATGTATGGCGTTAGCAGGGTCTGTATGAATATATTTGTCCAAATGAGATGGTTGCGCGCGGCGCGAAAGATTGCCCATGTGATGGATACTAATTCCACCATGGTGCTGTCGGACTGGCTATAGTCGATGTTGATTTGTATGCTGTGGGCGATGCTACCTGCGTAGTATCCCAGGTAGCTTGGTCGCTGGCCCTTGCATTGAAATGCTACAAATGCTCATGCTGAGCTGTCCTTCGCTGCTTGTACTGATCCGCCTGGGTATATGAGCATTGTGGAACAGGTGGGCAATGGCTGGGGGTAGAGAGGGAGTGCTGCTTGCGTTGCAGGGTGAAGCGCCAGGTTGGAGAGACCGCGTCGCAATCTGATTCGCTCATTGGCATCACGGGGATAGGTTGCTCGACGCGATGGTAAAAGCTCCGGTTGACGAAATGCGGCGTTGTGGCGCCTTGGCCGTAAGAGTCGTCTCTTGCGGCAGTGGCCCTGCCACTCGGCGGCGCAGGAGGCCGCCTGGAAAAAGAGCCATAGTGGGCGAGACATACAAGGGCCTCGCGGGCCAAGTCGGGCGTCAGTTGATTGGCGTGGGCGGCCAGGCTGGAAAGGCAGGAACAGCTGCGTCCGCGTTGTCAGCTGCTTCTTTCGTTGCGTGTCACGGCGCGATCCCAGGGGGTGAGCGCGATGCTTGCGGTCGGTAGTTTGGGCTAGCTCTGGTCGTGACTTCGCGTTGTACGGCGAAGGGTAGCTCTTCTACAAAAACTGTCGCAGTGTTTCGCATTGCGCAACCGTCTCCTGTTGCTGCGGCGCGGTGATGCACTGCGGCATGTCCCCCGCGGCCATGCCATGCGTCGGCGCTGCTCTTCTGCGCTCTGGCGCGCGTGGCCGCGGCGCACCCGCTGGGCGCGGCCGGGAAGTTTGGCGCCGCGGCGCCTTCGGTGAGCACGGTTCGGTCGGCGAGATCGGCGGTTTATCGTAAGGAGTCGATAGTCTGTGGGCCGCCTGGTCGCATTCGAGCGTCGGGCTGGTCGTTGCACAACTGGATCGGTGGGTTCTTACTGAGATTCTCACCCATGTCGTCTCCGTCGGCTACCCCGTCGGTGCGCGGTGTCGTTAGCGTGTCGATGGTGTCCTCTAGCTCGCCACGGAGTCGTTTGATTTCCTTTTCTGCTTGTTGGGCAAGCTGGCGCAATCGGTCCTGGCGTTCCTCTCCTTGTATGATTTGCCCGCGGTCGACTAGCCGGTCGATGCGCACGTCTGCCTCTCTAAATCGTGGTCGCTGTCGGGCGCCGCTGGTAGCTCTTGTCCGCGCTGGCGAGCTTGTCGCACGAGGTTGATGAGCTCGTCTTGCTTTGGTTTGTGCCAGCGCTTGCATTGCGCTTGTGCCTCGATGTATTTTTCCAACGCAGTCTGCTAGTGCCAAATGTAGTCTCACGTGCCCTGCTGGCAACGCCGGCCATGTAAAGGCGGGGCTGGTCGCCTGGACTTGGCCGCCCTGCCTGTTCTGCTGCTTTGGACAGCACGATGGCAGCTGCTTTCACGTCTTGCTAGTTCTCAAAAACGCAAGCCTCGTTGACGTGCATCCGTTGCGCCCGTCCGACGCGCTGCCCCTCGCGTCTCTGGCGCCGGCGCGCGCGCCGACGTGATTGCGCCATCTACCGTGGAAGTCCCTGTTCTAGGAGTTGCATTCCCCACTCGGCCACCCTGATGCATGGCGCTTGCTTGCTTGCGACTTCTGCTGTTCCATGTCGTCGCGGTGGTGGATATGTTGAATTGTGCGCCGCATGCCCTCTTCAGTCTTGTGCTCGGATCTGAGAGCGCCCTCTGGGCGCCTGGCGTTGGCTGCGCGCAGTTGCGTCGCAAAGTGCTGCTCTCGTCGTAGCTCGCCGACGGTTGCTTGGGCTTCCTCCACTTGCCTTACAACTGTTTGAGACTCGAGTCGTTCGCTGTTGTGCTTGCGCCAGGTAAGTTGCGCGTGGTAGTTGAGTGCTTGCGCTGCGGTGCTTTCGATATGCTGGTGATACTGCTCTGCTTGCGTCGTCGTATTGCGCGCATGCCGTTGCTCCGCTTCCTCCAGTCGTCGCACAGTCATCTCGTTGGCTCGCAGTTGTAGCTCTACTTGTTGCAGCGCCTGGGCCTGAGCTCGCGTCTCGCGACAATCGCTGGACACATAATCGCAGGCCGTCTGCAAGCGCTGCATTGCGTTTTCGTCGCTAAGAAGTCGTTGTCGTAGGTTCGGGTCGTGGGTCTCGTCTTCGTTGGCTGTGCGAAGTGCTTGAATCGTATGGCCGCTTGCTTGTAGGTCACCAAATGCCTTTTAAGGAGTGTCTTCAGTCGTGAGCTCTCGTCCTGCCCGTCGTGGTTTGCTGGCGACGCCTTGAATGGCTGGAGAGATGCTTTTTCTCTTCGGTACTTGTTGAACTGCACGTCTTACGCACGGGGTGATGGCGCACGCGGCGCGCGTTGGCTTGGTGCGAGTTGTCTGTGGTTGACAAGCTCCTTTGCAAGATTGGCGTCGGTCTTGGTCAATCGCATATTGTCGTCGTGTTGCTGCTGGGCTTGTTTGAGGTTGGCAGCTGGAATATTTGTGCAGACCGCGTAGCCGTCTCTGAACTGTCGCATGTATCGCAGTCGTTCGTGCTCTGGCTTTTGGTCAAACAACCGTCTCTCGACGACGGCTAAACAGCGTCGAAGGTGGTCCACTTTCTGTCCAGCCTGTTGAACTGCATATGTTTGCATGGCCAACATTATAATGTCTGCTGTCTTGGATGTGGTCCACGCCCCCACTTCCAATGGTGTAGCACCCGGTCTGTCTTTTGCCTCTACATCGTCGTGGCATGCTTCAGGGATGCTGTCGGTGAGTGTTTTGCTCTCTCTATTGGCGTAGGCTAGGTGGTCAGGGTTGCTACCAAAGCTGGGCTGTGGTGGTTGGTCGTCATGTTTGCTGCGTGCTGATGATTGTCGTTGTTTGGTTCTCTGCCTGGGTGCGGTCGTTCGTTGTTGGTTGGGTGCGTACGGTTGTTGGGTCCAGAAGATTGTCGCTGGTGCTGCCCGATACTCGGTGTTTCCTTTTTGATGCATGTGGGGCACCCGCGGTGGGTAGTAGTTCGGAACCAGCTGTGTTTGGTTGGTGTACCTGCTATGGCCCCCTGGCTGCCATGTTGGGCCTATTCCTTTTGCCGTATTGCTGTTGTTGTTGGTATTTCTCCTTGCCTGTTCCGTCTGGCTTGGGGCGATCGGGAAAAACCGTACTAGTTACGGTCGTATGTCGTGGTAGTGGTTGTGCGCTGTGGTGCTGATTAAGCAGGTGTTGTACTGCTTGAGGCTGTTGGTGGGTGGTGCGGTCGATTAGTGTTCGTGCAGATGCAACGCGTAATTATGCACGAGTTGCAGCATTCCTTTCCCGTTCCCTGCGATGCCAGGCCGGGTTTGGAGATGAAGGTGGATTCGTGGTGGAGGTGGGTCTGGGCCGTTATGGCCGTTGGGTGGTGTTCGTGGCTGCTTGGGCATAGATGCAAATGTCGATGTCGTGAGCCTGCCGCGCTGGCGTGATGCCCGTAACGCAGGAGATGCAAGAAGAGCAATCAATGTAAATAATAAGAAGAAAAGGTGTGCATGTAGGAGAATGGCATAGAGGATGTAAGAGGCACTGTGATCTTTAGAATGATTTACGTTCGTGGTTGGACCCCTTAGGGCTGGCGCATTGCCATGGGCTCCTGCGCCCGAAGTTTCCTCCTCCTCCTCCTCCTCTCCCTCCTCTTCTTCTGATTGTCATTATTAGTAATATGGTTCTTGTTAATTCAGTGTATCATCATTGTTATTGATTGTTTATGAACCATGTGTTTACTATTAGCATTATTAATGTTAATATCATTATTGGTTTTGTTAATCGTACTACCGTGCTCACTCGTATGATTCGTGATAGTATGATTGAAATTCCTGTAGTTGATTAATGATAAAAGATACTCTTATTAGCATTGTGATTACTGTGCGTACTAGATTTCTAATTCGAACGTTTGCAAACTTAATAACTAATTCGATTACTATTACTAGAATTCGGCGTTGCCTGCTTCCTCCTTCGTTTCCTCCTCCTCATCAACATCATCATCCGCCACCTCCTCCCTATCCTCCTCTTCATAGTAGTAGCATTATTATGTGTATGATTCTGAATCGCATCATCATGAGATTCGTCTTATTCGCCTCATTTGTAGTATTAGTATCATTCACAACTGGGTTATAATTAGTCTTATTAGTATTGGTCGATTGTTTCTTATTGCTAGTATCATTATTCCTGTTATTAATAACCACACTATTCTTAGTAATACCATGTGCAATATTAATACTTGTAATACGATCATCCGTCTTATTACTACTGTTATCGTTATTGTTATTATTAGTATTAGCATTATTAATGTTATGTTCACCCGACTCCTCCTCTTCCTCCTCCTCCTTTTCCTCCTCCTTCTCCACTTCCTCCTCAGGCTCCTCCTCCTCCTCCTCCTCCTCCTCCTCCTCCTCCTCCTCCTCCTCCTCCCCTCCTCTTCCTCCACTCTCCACCCTCCTGCCCCGTCACCTGCCCTCTCGCGCGCGCCGTCGACAGACACCACACGCGCCAGCCGCCCGCACTGCCCCCAGCGGCTCGGAGGCAGCTCTTCGCCGGCCGCTCGGCGGCTTGCGCGGGCGCGGCGCAGCCAACGCAGCGAGGTGGCCACGCGGCGCGCCGCGGCGGCTGGGCAGAGGGCCGCCGCACGGGCCCATGCCAGCTTCGGCGACTCCGAAGGGTGTGGTTTGCAAAGGACTCAAGTAAGATTGAGCTTAGTTTATCCGACCCTTATCCTCATGGGCGTGGCCTGGGCCCCACTGGACGGTTTGCCCCCCTAGACGAGGATGTAGGCCATTCCCTTCGGGGTCTGGATAGGGATAGGGATGGGGATAGGGCTCGGTTAAACGATACTGAGGAATTGAATCCTGTCAAGGTGGCCCGCAATGGGCAAGACTTCAGGGGATAGGAAACAAAATTTGACGTCAGACTTTGAGCCACTCCCCTGCGTACCCAAGAAGTGTGGTGTGTAGGGGGGGGGCGGGCGAGGACCTCGAGAGAGATCTCTGCCACGACAAGACGAAGGTTCAATACACCTTCGGCGCAACGTGGTGGCCCCCAAAGCCCCAACGGCGCCGATCGACAACCACAACCCGGCGTAACCACACCCGTTGTGGTCGCGGACGGCAGAACTCCCGCGGCAGGCGCGCAGGCGCGCGGCGGTCACGCGGCCCACTCCCTCGCGTCTCGGCGCCGCCACCGGCGGCAGCAGCAACACAGGAGCCACCTCGAGGGCGCGAGGGGTGCGAGAGCGCGGGGGGGGGCGCACAGTCGCCTTGCGTTGATGCATTCGGCCCCGATGGGCATCGCACCGCGCAGGCAGAGGCGTGCAGGGCAAAACCAAAATCGAAAACCGTCCGAACCGATAGCAAAACCGAAACCGTCCGAAACCGATGGACAGAAATCAGCCTGGACGGACAGCGACCGACCGAACCGAACTGACCGAATGTAGCCGACTGCGTAGCAGCCGACCCGAGCGAACCCGCGAACCCCCTTGACTTCCCCATCATCATCATCGGCAGCAGCAGCAGTAGCACCAACAGTAACAGCAACAGCAGCATCATAATCATCATCATGAGTATCACCGGGGCCATCAGCATCACCAGCATCATCAGCATCATCACCATCATCACCATCACCATCATCCGCATCAGCATCACAATCATCACGAACATCATCATCATCATCATCATCATCATCATCATCATCATCATCATCATCATCATCATCATCGTCATCATCATCAGCACCATCATCACCATCATCACCATCAGCATCATCATCACCACGACCACCACCACCACCATCAACATCATCAACAGCAGCATCATCGTCATCGTCATCAGCGTCATCATCATCATCATGATCATGGTAATCATCACTATCATCATCACCGTCAAGTCATCGTCACCGTCATCGTCATCGTCGTCGTCGTCGGCGGCGCGCCGCCGCGGGAAGAGTGCGGCGCAGCGGACGGAGGGCGGCCACCGGAGCGCCCAGCACAGATGGCGGGGCGCCGACCTCAGTTCTCGGCACCCCGCGGGTCCCGGCAGGGTGGGTGGGTCAGGCCGCGCGCGGCCCAGCTTTTTCCTCCGTCCTCGCAGTCCGCCTCCTTCGCCTCCTCCTTCGATTCCTCAACCACCTCTTCCTCCTGCTCTTTCACTTCCGCCTCCTCCTGGTCCTCCTCGTTCTCCTCTTTTTCCTCCTCCTCCTCATCCTCCTCCTTCGCCTCCCCCCCTTCCTCCTCAACATCATCATCGTCGTCATCAGCATCATCATCATCACCATCATCATCATCATCATCATCACCATCACCATCATCATCATCATCAGCATCATCATCATCATCATCATTATCATCATCATCATCATCATCATCACCATCATCACCATCATCATCAGCATCATCATCATCCTCATTTACAACATCATCATCATCATCATCATCATCAGCAGCAGCATCATCATCATCATCATCATCATCGGCATCGACATCGACCTCGTCTGCGTCATCGCCAGCGTCATCGTCATCGTCATCGTTGTCGCTTCTCCTCGTAATGCTATTTCGCGACCACCTCCTGTTTTTTTTTTTTTTTGTTTCCGCCTCCTCCTTCACCTCCTCTCCCCCCTCATATTTCTCATATCATTCCCCCGTCTTCTCCTCCTCGTCATCATCATTCCCAGTAGCAGCAACATCATCATTACGACGATCCTCATCATCATCAACCTTATCATCAGCATCATGAACATCGTCATCACCATCGTCATCATCGTCAGGTCGAACATCAGCATCAACATCATCACAATCAAATTCATCATGATCACGACAAAGATCCCCATCGTATTCATGACCACCACCACCATCATCATCACCGTCGTCGCCCTCGCCATTGTCATCACCATCGTCATCATCGTCATCAGCATCACCATTATCTCTGTCATCGGAAGCGGGATCATCGACATCATCGTCATATTCGCCATCAACAACGTCACCACTTCTGCCAAAACAACAAATACTCACTGCGTGGAGCTTCCCAGACGTGGATCTCCTTAATGAAATAGCTTGTGTTTGGGATGCGCATATGATCGTTAAGACATATGACATGGTGAGCACGGCGAGGATATGTCCGTCAGAACATTGATCGAACAGCGCGTCCATGTGAGCGACGAGCACACGCGCGCGCAGCTCGGCTGTACATTCAACATATGTACACAGTCACGCACATGCATATGTTCTCGCCATTGTTGTCACAGAAAAGAGTCCAACTGGCACCGCGACCGTGGAAGAGTACGGTCGACAACTACTTCAAACAGCACATCGCAATATGTTCCTCAGCTTAAAGCCGCCCGCACTTCGCATCGGGCCCGGCTGGCAACGCAAACAAAAGCCGTGGGCACGCGCCGTGCAAAAAGCGACTGCTACAAATGCCACCTTCGTGGTTTGCGCATCGGCGTTGGCCGTCCGCACTTGGCATCGGGCGTAGCTGGCAACGCAAAAAAACGGTCGTCAGCACTTGGCATCGGGGCGGGGGGCGGAAGGGCACAGCGCGAACCACTACGCCTGTGACCTCATATCCGCCAGCTGTGACATGTCGGACTCTTTGCCGGCCCCCTCCGCCATGTCCCGCGCGTCGCCCAGCGCCCTGTTGACGCCGTCGCCTTCGTTCGCAACCGCGAACGGGCCAGTGTCATATCCCCTGGCGGTGCCCCTGAATGGCGCCGAAACCAGCGCCCCGTCTGAGACATCCTCCAAACCTGCCCTGACAGCAAAGGACGTTCAACCACAGAACAGGCAAACCGCCTGAGACACCCCGACAAACTGGCCGCGAACGGGCCCGTGCCATACCCCCTGGCACCTCCCCTTCGGGGTGCTGAAACCAGCGCCCCGCCTGAAACATCCTCCACATATGTTTTGACAACAAAGGGCGTTGAGCAACAGAACAGGCAAACTGCTTGGAACACCCCCGCAAACTGGCCACGAACGAGCCTGCGTCATACCCTTGGCGGTTCCCCTTAGGGGTGCTGAAACCACCGCGCCGCCTGGAACATCCAAAGTTGTTCTGGCCGCAAAGGATGCCGAGCCACCAAACAGGCAAACCGCCTGAAACATCCCCACAAACGGGACGCGAACGGGTCCGCGAAAACACCACAGGCGGTTGCCCGTCGGGGTGTTGAAACCAGCGCCCGCCTGAAACATTTTCACAAACTAACATAAACGCGAACGGTGTTGAGCACGGAAACAAGCAAACCGCATGAGACGTTCTTACAAATTGGCCGCGAACGGGCCCGTGAAAACACCCGTTGGCGGCTCTCTTTAACGGTGATGAAACCAGCGCCCCGCCTGAGACATCGCCACTAACGAAAATTTCCGCAGACGATGTTGGCCACCGAAACAGGCAAACCGCCCGAGACACCCCAACAAACTGGCCGCCAACGGGCCCGTGCAATGCCGTCTGGCGGTTCCCTTTACTGGTGCTGAAACCAACGCCCCGAGTGAGACATCACCCACATCTGCTCTGGACGCAAACGATGTCGGCCACCGAAACACGCAAACCGCCTGAGACACACCGCAAACTGACAGCGCACGGGCACGCGAACGCACCCCACTGGCAGCCCCCCGAACGGTATTGAAACCAGCGCCCCGCCTGAGACATCCTCACGCTCTGTTCTGAACGCAAGCGACGTGGGCCACCGAAACAGGCAAACCGCCTGAGACATCCCCACGAACGGGCCGCGAGCGGGACCGTGCAATACCCCCTGGCGGTTCCCCTAATTTGCTTTTAAACGCAGACGAGGTTGGCCACCGAGACAGGCAAACCGCATGAAACATCCCCACAAACTGGCCGCGAACGGGCCCATGCAATACCCCCTAGCGGCTCCCCTTAAAGGTGCTGAAGCCAGCGCCCCACTTGTGACATTTTCAAAAACTGTGGCCAACACGAACGACGTTGGGCACCGCAACAGACAAACCGCCTGAAAGGCCATGCAATACCCCTCTGGCGGTTCCCCATAGGGGTGTTGAAACCAACACCCCACCTGAGACATCCTCCGAGTCTTCTGACTATGAATAGATGGCTGCGACAGAATCTTGGCATGAGCGAATCCGACTGAATATGAGCATGAATGGATATGAATGTGAACAACTCTGAATAGTATGAGTGCGAAGGGATCTGGGTATGGCCGAATCGAAGCAGGACGAGACGAGACTGGGAAGAGGCCTGACTGAGGAGACAGCGGCGTCAGAGTTATAGCAACAACCCCATCTTAGGATATGGAGAATAATTGTTCAATGCATGGAGCTCTCCATATTTGCACCCTTTTAAACAAGGTAATATTGGATTTGGGATAGTTCAATGAGCGTCTAGCCATGTGAGCCATATGAGCCACAAGCGGGGAAGTTAACATGTTCCAAGTTCCCTCTCCCGCAGCTAGAGAGCGAACTTTTTTTTTGCCTATCCCTCCACAGCCCAAAACGCACGCGGGAGAATGAGTTTTCTCACATCCCCTTTCCCGCTGACGACGACAAGATTGGAAAGCACCACGGAGAGAGAAAACAACAGCCCACGGTGATACAAGCTCTATGCCAGCAACACCCGGCCACTCATCCTTGGCAGCCGTACGGAACGGGGCGAGCCACTCTGGACACAACGCAGAAGCAGAAAACAAGCAAATCACTTGAGACATCCACACAAAACGGCCGCGAACGGGACCATGCAATACTCCTTCGGCGGTTCCCCGTCGGGGTGCTGAAACCAGCGCCCCGTCTGAGACATCCTCACAATCTGCTACCCACGCGAAAGATGTTGAGACAAAAAACCAGCAAACCGCTTGTGGCATCCCCACAAAACGGCCGCGAACGGGACCGTGCAATACCATTCGGCAGCTCCTCTTAAGCGTACTGAAACCAGATTCCCGCATGGGACATCCTCACAATCTGCTGCGTGTTGAGTAAATCAGACAGTGAGAAAGTCTGAGTACGAGTAAGTATGGGTATGAGTGAGTCTCTGCATGAGTAAATATGAGTATGAGTAGGTACGAATATGGCTAAATCTGAGTATGAGTAAGTTAATACGATCAGGTATGAGTATGAGCAAGTCTGTGTATGAGTAAGTCTGTGCATGAACAACTCCAAGTGCGAGGAGGAGGAGGAGGAGGAGGAGGAGGAGGAGGAGGAGAAGAGAAGGAATGACAAGTAGGAGGTGTCCAGGTAATAACAAGAACCCCATCTTAGGATATAGGGGAACAACAACAATCATTATAAGACTGTTCGCTCTTACTTGCCCGCGTGTCATTCAAAACGAGTTCCCCACACCCTCGATATCCGCCCTTTTTGTTTTGGGTCACACCCCTTTCGTGGGGATTATTTTTATTTGCGGGGGGCGGCGGGCTAACCTCTACGGGCGGGCAAAACTGAACGGGCGGACAACCCTTCGTGGGCGCACATGTGCCCGCCATTGGAATTGGCGCGGGCCCTGCAAAAAGAGGAGAGGGAGAACGAGGGAGAGTAGGAGGAAGGGGGGGGGAGGGACGAAGGATGAGGAAAAACGCCAGGAGAGAAGGAGCGAAGAGGGGGGCGGTTGATTAGAGGCAGAGAGGGAGAGAGGAAAAAAATAGGAACGGTAGAAAAAGAAAACAAATGGTCGGGCTGAACTGCCCCCCCAAGATGGCATGTGAATGCGGCTTCCTCTTCCAATCTGAAAGATGCAAATCGCACGTTCCATTACACGACGCAGCGCCGGGGGGGCATTGAGCCCGCCTTTGCGCGGGCACGAGCGCGAAGAGTCTGAGATGATCCTGAGAGGCTCCGGAGAAGCTCCCACAGGGCCCCCCCGATGCTTCTGAGAGGCTGTTGAGGACGGCGCTGATCGCACCTCATGTAGCCGAATCCCACCTCCGAATCTTGCCTGCGGCGGCCGCGCTCCTGCTCCGAATCTTGCCCATCGACGTCCCGAATGGGGCTCCGAATCGCGCCGCGTAAGGGCTCCGAATCTTGCCCGTCGACGCCTCGGATGGTGCTCCGCACTGTTAAAAACAAGACCGAAGATAATTCACCCAACTTTCGCTAATGATTCGACCGATGTGAAACTGCCATTTTTCGGGGCAGCTTTCGGTGGCCTCGTCCGGTGGCATCTCGGGGGGCAAGCCCAGCGCGCGCGGGTGGCCTGTGTACTTGGGGCCCCGCGGACCCCGCGTCCAGAGCCCTCGATTCAAGGGCGCAGATCTCCTTTGATTCTGGGGCCAGGGCCCACGGACTCCGCGGCGGGGCCCAGGCGAGTCGGGGCCCGACCATGTGCTGCGGCACCGCGAAGAGCGTCCAGCAACGCCAAAATAACCGCGCGCAAGAACGACATCGAGCAAACAAATAAGCAACCCAGAACATAGCAAAAATCACAGACGTTTCGCTCGGGGTCCTGTTCAGCCCGAAGAATGGGGGAAGAGAGGGAAAGAGAAAGAGAGAGAGAGAGAAAGAAGGAAAAAAAAAAAAAAAGGAGGAGGCAGGAGAGGGGAGAGAGAAGGAAGGAGGGAGAGGAGAGAGAGGGGAGAGGGGATAGGGCAGAGAGGCAGAAGGACGAGGGGGAGGAGAGAGAGAGAGAGAAGGGAGGCGGGAGGGAGGAGGGAGGAGAGAGAGGGAAGAGGACCTGAGGAAGAGCAGGAAGGTAAAAGCGTGATCGTTCGAGGACGTCCTCGGCGAAAGCGCCGGACCTGAAGGAAGTTTCGGGCGGGAGCCCACGACGGGCGGGCAAACCCCTGACGAGCGGGTCGGGCGGGTGGGACATTCAAGCGGGATCCCTGAGTATGGCGAGAGCGCGATTACTAAATAACTTGTAGCGGCGACCTTGGCGCAGCGTGCTTCCTGAGCGTCGAAAGCGCGATTTCTGAATTAAACGCATGGAAATCACAGGGGAGAGCGCAATTCCTGAATAACATGTAAAGGATTCTCTGGCGGGGGCGGGGGTCTTGATTACATTGCGAGGAAGTTTTAATTCAATTGCGAGAAAATCTCAAGCGGGAGCGCCGTTCATGAGAAAATATTGTGAGGAAGCCTCAGATGGGAGCGGGGGCCGTGACTAAATTGCGAAAAAGTCATCGGCGGGAGCACCGATCCTCAGTAAATTGTGGGGAAGTCTCAGGAGCGGGGGTCCTGAGTAAATCTGGAAGAAATCTCAGGCGGGAGCCGTTGATGTTGTAATCCGGGCGGCCAGGGGCCCTTTTTTAGCACCAATACGTTCCCTGTCAAAAAACAATGAGCGAGCGTCGAGGGGCACACTTTGATTGAGAACAAATAGTAAGCACCGGTGAGGGGGGATCAACAATAATTACTCTTCAGAAAGGAATCCAACAACAACAACAATAATAATAAGAAGAAGAAGAAGAATAATGACCGGCGAGGGGGGCGATCAACAATAATGATTCTTCAGAAATTAGACTTCAACAACAACAACAACAACAACAACAACAACGACAACAACAACAATAATAACAATTCTAAGACCGTTCGCCCTTATATGCTCGAGTGTCCAATAACGCGTATTTCCCAAACCCTCGATACCCGCCATCTTCGTCTTCGAGGAACCCCTTTTGAGGGGGTATACCTTTCTTCCCTGCAGGCCGGGCCCCGGCAAGCGGCGGACCGTCGGCCTGGCCAGCGGCAGCGCTGATCGGCGGGGCGGCCGCGGACCGTCGACCCGACCCCAAGAGGGACGGACAGGGGACCGACCACGACGACGACGACGACGACGTCGAAGACGACGGCGACGACGTGCGCAAAGGCGAAGCGACCTTGGGGCATCCTTCGGAATCCATGTGAATCCGGGGAATCCCTGGGGAATCCCCAGGGCAAACATGGAGATTTCTAGGACCGTCTACAGACACTACACGCCCTGTATGGGAGCCTATATAGAGCCTGCACGGCCTGTACGGGAGCCTATACAGAGCCCACACACCTGCGCGGAATGCTTTACAGCGCCTACACTCCGTGTATGGGATCCTATACAGGGCCTCCAAGTCCTGTATGGGACCCTATAGAGAGCCTACACGGCCTGCATGGGATCCTATAGAGAGCCGACACGCCCTGTATGGGACCCTATACAGAGCCTACACGCCCTGTATGGGATCCTATACGGAGCCTACACGGCGTGCACGGGATCCTATACAGACCTTACACGCCCTGGTTGGGATCCTACACAAAGCCTGCACGGCTTGTATGGGGTCCTATACAGAGCCTACACGGCTTATGTGGGTTCCTATACAGAGCCTGCACGGCCTGTACGGGATCCTATACAGAGCCGATACGCCCTGTGTGGGATCCTGTGCAGAGCCTACACGGCCTGCTTGGGATCCTATGCAAAGCCTACACGGCCTGTACGGGATCCTAAACAAAGCATACACGCCCTGTCTGGCATCCTATACACAGCCTACACAACCTGTACGGTACGGGATCCTATACAGAGCCTAGACGCCCTGTGTGGGATCATATACAGAGCCTACACGGCTTGTGTGGGATCCTATACAGAGCCTACACGGCCTGTGAGGGATCCTACACAACGCCTGCACGTCCTGTATGGCTTCTTATACAAAACCTACACAGCCTCTACGGGACCCTACAAAGGGCCTGTACGACCTGTATGGGATCCGATAGAGAGCATAAACGCCATGTATGGGATCTTCTACAGAGCCTGCACGGCGTGCACGGGATCCTATAGAAAGGCTACACGCCCTGCTGTATTAGTCGCAGTAGTAGCAGTAGTAGTAGTAGTAGTAGTAGTAGTAGTACTACTACTACTACTACTACTACTACTGCTACTACTACTAAGAGTAGTAGGGGTAGTACTAGTAGCAGTAGCAGTAGTAGTAGTAGTAGTCGTAGTAATAGTAGTAGTAGTAACAGCAGTAGGAGTCGTAGTAGTAGTAATAGCCGTAGTCGTAATCGTAGTAGTAGTACTAGTAGTAGTAGCAATAATGATAATAATGGTAGCAGTAGGAGTTGCAGGAGTAGCAGTAGTAGTAGTGGCAATACTGGAAATAGTAGTAGTAGTAGTAGTAGTAGTAGTGCTAGTAGGGGTAGCAGCAGTAGTAGCAGTAGTAATAGTAGAAGGAGTAGTAGTAGTAGTAGTACACTTACTAGTACTAGAAGTAGTAGTAGTGGTAGTAGTACTAGTAATACTAGTAGTACTAGTAGTAGTAGTAGTAGTAGTAGTAATAGTAGTAGTGGTAGTAGTTCTAGTACTAGTAGTCGTAGTAGTACTAGTAGTAGTAGTAGTAGTAGTAGTAGTGGTAGTAGTAGTAATGGTAGTAGTAGTAGTAGTAGTAGTAGTGGTGGTAGTAATGATAGTAGTAATATGATAGTAGTAGTAGTAGTAGTAGTGGTGGTAGTAGTAGTAGCAGTAGTGGTAGTAGTAGTAGTAGCAGGAGTAGTAGTAGTAGTAGTAGTAGTGGTGGTAGTAGTAGTAGTAGTACTAGTAGTAGCAGTAGCAGTAGTAGTAGTAGTAACAGTAGTAGTAGTACTAGTAGTAGTAGTAGTAGTTGTTGTTGTTGTAGTAGTGGTACTAGTAGTAGTAGTAGTAGTAGTAGTAGTAGTAGTAGTAGTAGTAGTAATAGTAGGGGTGACCGGCTCCTGGGTGCGAGCCGCTCCGCCGTCCCCTCCCTACAGCACTCCGTTGGGTTTCAGCACCGTCAGTGTGTTTGTGCGTGTGCGGTGTGCGGTGTGCGGTGTGCGGTGTGTTTCGTATGCGTTTCCTATACGCTTCCTGTATGTTCCCTATATGTGTCCTATATGTTTTCTATATGTTTCCTATATGTTTCCTATATAGTTCCTATACGATTTGTATATGTTTCCTATAAGCGTTGTATATGTGTCCTATATGTTTCCTATACGTTTCCGAAATGTTTCCTATATGTGTTCTATATGTTTCCTATATGTGCCCTATACGTGTTGTAAACGTTTCCTAAATGTGTCCTATATGTTTCCTATATGTTTCCTATACGTTTTGTATACGTGTCCTATATGGTTCCTATATGTTCCCTACATGCTTCCTATACGTTTTGTCGATGTTTCCTATATGTTCCTATACGTTTCCTATACATATATATATATATATATATATATATATATATATATCTCCTATACGTTTTGTATGTCCTATATGTGTCCTACATGTTTCCTATATTCATCATGAATGTGTCCTATATGTTTCCTATACGTTTTTTTTGTTTTTTTTTCCAATACGTGTCCTATTTGTTTCCTATATGTGTCCTATATATGTCCTATACGTTTTGTAAAACGTTTCCTATACGTGTTGTATACGTTTCCTGTACGTTTTGTATACGTGTCCTATATGATTCCCATACGTTTTGTATACGTTTCCTATACGGTTCCTATATGTTTCCTTTACGTTTTGCACACGTTTCCTATATGTGTCCTGTATTGTTGTATACGTTTCCATTATGTTTCCCATACGTTTTGTACACGTGCCCTATGTGGCTCCTATATGTTGCCTATACGGTGTGTATACGTTTCCTGTACGTGCTGTAAACTTTTCCTAAATGTTTTGTAGACGTTTCCATTATGTGTCCTGCACGTGTTCTAGAAACGTTTCCTACACGTTTTTTGTTTTTTTGTTTACGCTCCCTAGATGTTTCCTATACGTTTTGTATGCGTGTACTATATGTGTCCTGAATGTTTTCTATACGTGTCCTATTTGTTTCATATACGTTCTGTATACGTTTCCTATAATGTTTCTTATATGCTTCCTATATGTGTCCTATATGTGCCCTACATGCTTCCTATGCATGTCCTATATGTGTCCTATGTTTCCTATACGTGTCATATATATATATATATATATATATATGTATGTCCTATGTGCTTCCTATGTGTTTCCTATACGTTGCCTATGTGCTTCCTATGCGTTTCTTATGTATATACGTTTCTTATATGTGTCCTATACGTTACTTGCACGTTTCTTATATGCTTCCTATATATGTCCTATAAGTTTCCTATATGGGTCCTATATGTGTCTTAAATGTTTCCTACATGTGTCCTAATACGTTTACTGTACGTTTCCGATATGTGTCCTGTATGTTTCTACCTGTTTCCCATATATGTCCCAAATGTGCCCAATGTGTTTCTTATATGGTTCCTATGTTTTTCCTGTATGTTTCTTATGTGCTTCCTCTGCGTTTCTTATACGTGTCCTATACGTGTCTTCTATGTGTCCTATACGTCTCTTATATATATATATATATATATATATATGTCCTATACGTTTCTTCTATGTTGCTTATATGTTTATTATGTGTTGCCTATACGCTTATTATATGATTCCTATACGTGTCTTATACGTGTCTTAGATGTTTCAGATACGCGTTAATACGTTTTCTATATGTGTCATATACGTTCCTTATACGTTTCTCATGCGTTTCTTACATGTATCTTATATGTTTCCCATACGTGTCTTAAATGTTTCCTATACGTGTCCTATATGTTTCCTATATGTTTCCTATACGTTTCCTATATATATACATATATATATATATATATATATATCGTATATGTTTCCTATATGTGTTGCGTACGTTTCCAGCATGTGTTGTATACGTGTTCTAATGTGTTCTATACGTTTCCTATATGCTTCCTACACGTTTCCTATACGTTGTGTATACGTTTCCCATAGGAGGGGACACGGGGAAACGAGGGGGAGAGGAAACCAGGAAACAACGAACGTAGGCGTGCACAGTGATCCGCCACCGTGCCCCTGGGCACGGAGTGGCTCCAAGACGCCCCAAGAGGCCCCCAGGAGCGCCCCGAAACAGCCCAATAGGCTTCCCAGAGGGCCCCAAGACGGCCCAAGAGAGCCCCAAGACGGTTCAAGAGGCGCCAAAGACGCCCCAAGAGAGCCCCAGGAGGCCCCAAGAGGCCCCAAAGAGACCCCCAAGAGGCCCCCAGGAGGCCCCCAAGAAGCCCCAAGAAACCCCAAAGACGGCCCTAGAGGCCCCCGAGACACCCCAAGGGCGCCCCAGGACGCCCAAGGTGCGCCCAAGACAGCCCGAGAGGCCGCCAAGAGCGCCCCAAGAGGCCTCACAACAGGGCCCCGAGACGCCCAAATCGTCAATGTTACCATGGTTTTTGAACAGCTTTGGCTTTCCCGCCTTTTCTGATTTCCGACGCTCCAAGACGGCCCACGAAGCCCCCAGGAGAGCCCCGAAACGGCCCAAGAGGCTTCCAAGAGGGCCCCAAGACAGCCCACGAGAGCCCCAAGACGAACCAAGAGGCGCCCAAGACGACCCAAGAGAGCCCCAAGACGACCCAAGAGGCGCCAAAGAGGCCCCAAGAGGCCCCAAACACGCCCCAAGAGGCCCCCAGGAAGCCACCAACAGGCCCCAAGAGGCCCCCAAGGGGCCGACTGATGCCCCCAGCCGCCGCCGTCTCCGCGACCGCGGCGGCGGCCGCGGCGGCGGTTTGCACCCAGGGCCCGGTCTGCCCTAGTAGTAGTAGTAGTAGTAGTAGTAGTAGTAGTAGTAGTAGTAGTAGTAGTAGTAGTAGTAGTAGTAGTAGTAGTAGTAGTAGTAGTAGTAGTAGTAGTAGTAGTAGTAGTAGTAGTAGTAGTAGTAGTAGTAGTAGTAGTAGTAGTAGTAGTAGTAGTAGTAGTAGTAGTAGTAGTAGTAGTAGTAGTAGTAGTAGTAGTAGTAGTAGTAGTAGTAGTAGTAGTAGTAGTAGTAGTAGTAGTAGTAGTAGTAGTAGTAGTAGTAGTAGTAGTAGTAGTAGTAGTAGTAGTAGTAGTAGTAGTAGTAGTAGTAGTAGTAGTAGTAGTAGTAGTAGTAGTAGTAGTAGTAGTAGTAGCAGTAGTAGTAGTAGTAGTAGTAGTAGTAGTAGTAGTAGTAGTAGTAGTAGTAGTAGTAGTAGTAGTAGTAGTACTACTACTACTACTACTACTACTACTACTACTACTAGTAGTAGTAGTAGTAGTAGTAGTAGTAGTAGTAGTAGTAGTAGTAGTAGTAGTAGTAGTAGTAGTAGTAGTAGTAGTAGTAGTAGTAGTAGTAGTAGTAGTAGTAGTAGTAGTAGTAGTAGTAGTAGTAGTAGTAGTAGTAGTAGTAGTAGTAGTAGTAGTAGTAGTAGTAGTAGTAGTAGTAGTAGTAGTAGTAGTAGTAGTAGTAGTAGTAGTAGTAGTAGTAGTAGTAGTAGTAGTAGTAGTAGTAGTAGTAGTAGTAGTAGTAGTAGTAGTAGTAGTAGTAGTAGTAGTAGTAGTAGTAGTAGTAGTAGTAGTAGTAGTAGTAGTAGTATGGTGCTCCCTGTGGGGCCAGGACCACGATCCTCGAGAGGGGTGTGCGGAATGAGGTTTCGGTGAACTCTCTGTGGCGCCAAGGCCACGATCCTCGAGAGGGGTGCGCTGAAATGATGTTTTGATGGAGTGTCCTGTGGGGCCAGCGCCACGATCCTCGAGAGGGGTATGCCGAATGATGTTTCGGAGGAGCTCCCTGTGGCACCAAGGCCACGATCCTCGAGAGGGATGTGCCGAAATGGCGATTCGATGGGGGTTCCCTGTGGGGCCAGCGCCACGATATTCGAGAGGGGTGTGCCGAAATCAAAATTCGGTCGTGCTACCTGTGGGGCCAGCAGGACCACGATCCTCGTGAGGGGTGTGCGGAAATGAAGTTTCGGTGGAGCTCCCTGTGGCGCCAGGACCACGATCCTTGAGAGGGGTGTGCCGAAATTAAGCTTCGGTGGAACCCCCTGCGGGGCCAGGGCCGCGATCCTCGAGAGGGGCGCACCGAAATCAAGCTTCGGTGGAACTCCCTGTGGAGGGCCACGATCCTCGAGATGGGTGTGCCGAAAGAAAGTTTCGGTGGAGCTTCCAGTGGAGCCAGGGCCACGATCCTCGAGGGGTGGACTCCCTCGGATTCCCGAAGGATTCCATATGATCCCCAAGGGGTTCCTAAGGATCCTCTAAGGATTCCTACGGGGAAGTGCTTAAGGATGTGCTCAGAGCAACGGCCACCATTGGGATCCTATAAGACCCCTATAGGATCCCCTCGGGATCCCATAAGGCTCCATAGGCAAGGCAAGAACCCGCGCATCCACGAAGGACGCGCGGGCAGAAATAGCAACTACAAAGTTGCCGCGGCCGCAGCGGGCGCTTCTAGGGGGGAGGAGCTGGAGGAGGCAAAATGCTTCAGATGCCCAGGCGGCAGAGGTTGTAGACGGATTGCGCCCATTGCTGCCCGGGCATCCCTCTGCGCTGGCGGAATGCCCAATATTTGGGCGCGCCGTCTGCGTTGCACACCACCCGCTTCACCAAGGAATCGTATGTTTGTACAAGTTGTTGCCTATGCAATTTGCATTGGCGATGACATAATACTGCAGGAAGCGTCTTGGATCCGGCACGCGTCAGACCGGATGCATTTCGAAACTCTCGACATGTAAGAATTAGGTACGCCTAAAATCTTCCGCGATCACCTGCAATGAAAAGCGCCCAGCCTTGCTCTATCAACATTTAGCAGCCACAGAGAGTCCAAGGCGTAGAGGACCTTGCTCAACACGCAGCTTGCGTAAATTTGCAACTTCCTTGCCCTGCTGATTGCAGCATCCTTCCAAATCTTGCGCAGCTGTTGAAATGCACCTTTCCCTTCGCCCAGTCGTCGGTTCAGTTCATTTCCCACTCGCCCATCGCATGCGATCAAGCCCCCCAAAAAGACTGCTTCTGTAACTCTTGTGATGGGCCCCCCGCGGTCGGCCTCGTTACCGCGCTGTCTGACACCACTGGCATCTGCAGAGTACTGCCCCAGTTGAGCTCCAGGCCATATTTGCGCCCTTCCAAAACGACGGCACTGAGTAGAGCTTGACGATGTTCCCCATACCTTGAAAGAAGCAACGCGTCATCTGCGTAAAGCACGTCTCGGGCAACCACATAGATGGGATCATCTAGTACCTGGAGATCGCGAAATACATCATGGAGCATAACACTCTGAACCATAATGAACAAGTACGGAGATAAAAGGACAGCCCTGGTCCATATCAGCAGCCTGCCGCCTTTCCGTAGACCAACCGCAATGGTCAACTATGGTGAAGAAGCGCTGCGAGTATCTGCCTTCGATCATGTCTACCATCGGAGAACGAATTCCGAAGCGCAGCAAAGCTGCACATAAGCGTTCCGGCTTCAACCTGGCGCACGCTTGTGCCCAATCAAGCAAGAGTATCGAAAGGCCCCCGGCGCTGTCCACGTCGGCTGCGTCGATGATCCGCCCGATCAGCACGAGGGCGTCGGCCGTTCCCCGCCGAGTCCGAAGCCGACTGGAGATGCTCGCATTCGGTCTTCAGCTCCTCCTCGCAGAAGCCTTCGGTGGAGCATCGAAGCCAGTGCCTTGTAGCCAACAGTCAACAGAGAAATTGGGCGGTAGTTGCTAGGCAGCGCGCGGTATCCTTTCTTAAATAGAAGATTTGCTTTCGCCCTCTCCCATTTGTCAGGGATGTCTTTTGTCGCCCAGCAGGCTTGGCATATTCCCAGTAGAGCCCCGCACGCATGAACATCTGCAGAAACGGCTTCCCAAAACTCTGGCGGGACATCATCTGGGCCCGCAACTTCCCCATGTCTTACGTTCCGCAAAGCTTGTTGTAGCCGCCCCCCGCGCGAAGGTAGACGCAGCCACTGGTAGCTTTCAGCCCAAAGTGTTTGTGGACGCAGGATTGATGTCTGCAATATTTACTTCCAAGTGGATCTTCTCAAAGTAATATGCCAAAGCGTCTGGTCTGCCAGCGGTGCCCGTCAAATTATTGTTCAAGTCAGGTACTCCTGCATGTTTGATGTGCGGTTTCTTCCAGAGTTGCTTCGCGGCGTCCCAATTTCCTCCCACCAACGTCGCATGAATCCAATTCGTCCGATAGTGTCGGTCTGCTTTCCCGATGCGCTTGTGGAGCAGGCGCTGTGCTTGATAGTATCCAGAGCGGCGGCATGCGTCCCGCTGTTCTATCAGATCTGATGTAGATTGAGAAATCCATTTCCTTTTTAGCTCGAGCGGGCCTTTGTCCACAACGTGGAAGACGCTGCAGCGAAAGCGCGTTCGACGTTGATCGCCATGTCGTTATGTGATCCACTCGACGGGCGGTTGGCCCCCCAAGCGTAGGTGAAACACCTCGTGAATGAAACCTTGATGTTTGGGTCCTGGACAGAAGAGGCATATGTTCGACATTGTGCTTGTGTGGCAGGATGCTTCTTGAATGCGAAATTCACCATCACCTTGGTCAAGAAGTGGTGGCTGTTCAGTGCTATGGTCCGGTCGGTCCTGCAATCTTGAATCCTAGGCAATACCGTGCTATGACACAACATGTGGTCAATTTGACTGAACTTGTCCGGCGAGAACGACTCTGACGGTAGAGTTCCCATGTTTGTGAACGTAATATTCTCTTGCACTGGTACCTTAAAAAACGCATTCGCCACCAGCATGTCTTTCTCGATGCAGTATTCGATCAGAAGTTGTCTGTTGGACACTTGTTGCAGGATGCTGCGGGTTGGCCCCCCCAAGAACACAAAATCTCCAATGATGTATGATTCCCCCACGCGTTGCTGAAACAACTTGGCGTTGAAGTCGCCCTGAACTAAAGTTGTACTGTGCGCTGTCGTGGATTTCGTTACGGCGCCCAGCACGGGAAAAAGTGTGGCCTGTCATCGTAGTCGTGCCCACTGTGGGGCGCGTAGACGGAGATAAGATCCAAGACACCATGTTGCACTCGAAGCCGCTGTGATGCCAATCTTGGTAAACATGTCCTGAAGGCTACAACTGATGCCCGTGCCCATGGAGCGATTATGAAACCGACTCCTGCGTTGGAAAGCCGTTATGTGTCGAGTTCCCCGGATAAGCAAGTTAAGAATCCATGGTCTTCTTCATAGCGTGCGCCATGAAATTGCGTCTCTTGGATACAAAGAATTCCAAGCCCATTGGAGTCCATCATCCGGAACAGCTCGGTAAGCTTGATCCTAGAGTCACCTCGGAGCCCTTCAAAACTCCAGGAACCCAGTTGTTCCGAACCCAGCGGAGCACAAGAGCGGCGAGGTTGAAACCATAGAGCTGTCTGCTTCGTGGAAACTTTCTGTCCCCCGGCCTGACGCTGGGTTCGCTGACCCACACCAGTATGGAAAGAATGCAAGCCTGTCCTGGCCGACTGTGCCTCGATGTCGGCGTCCTCGTTGACGTTGGTCGGCCCGTCGGTGGGGACGGCGCCGGAATGAAGATTGAGGACCGCCGGGGCGCTAAGTGAAACATGGTCGCGATGGGTCCACCCTTCGGGAACGGATCCCGCGCAAGAAAATTGTGAGGATGTCTATGATGGAAGTGTGCATGTGTTGATGGACGTAGTGGCAACTTTGTCTGGAATATGTCCAGCACAAAAGAGAGCATCATACGTTGGACTGCTCGCGGTAACGGTAGCTTTGCCCATTACCGAACCAGATCCCAGAGGAGAAGAAAACATATGATGATGAACTTGATGAGGTAAATTTGTTTTCCCATGGAGAGGCGGGTGTGCTCCTTGAGGTTCCATCGGGGGTTCTATATGATTCCATACGGATCATAGAGGAGCCCATCGGGATCCTATAGGGGTCCTGCAGGATCCCATACAGGTCCTGCAGGATTCCATGGAGAAGCTATGAGATTCCATAAGGGCCATATAAGACTCCCTGAGGATTCCCTTGGGATCTTCTAGGATTCCAGAGGGATCCTGTAAGACTCCTATATGGCTCCATGAGGATCATATAAGGATAATCAGGACCCGATAGGGATTTCTACGGATCCTTATGGAACCCGATAGGATCCCATATGGCATCCTATAGGATCCCCATGGAATCCTATAGGATCCCTATGGTATGTTTGTAAGATTCCAGTAGAATCGTATAGGTTCCCGATGGAGTCGTATAGAGTCCCCAAGTATCCTATAGGACCCCTTATGGAAGATATAGGACATCGACACCAACACCCCAACAGCCCCGTGGGGCCCGTGCGGTGGCCCCACGGGGTTGTTGGGGGGTCGGTCTTGGTGAGTGGGGGTGGGGGGGTACGGGTCGTCAGCGCACGTGTCCATCAACAGCAACAACAGTCATTTTAAGACTGTTCGCCCGTATATACTCGAGTGTCCAATAACGCGTATTTCCCAAACCCTCGATACCTGCCCCCCTCTTCGTCTTCGATCGAACCTCTTTTGGAGGGGTTACCTTTCTTCCTTGCAGGCCGGGCCCCGGCAAGCGGCGGGGCGGCTGCGGACCGTCGGCCTGGCCAGCGGCAGCGCTGATCGGCGGGGTGGCCGCGGACCGTCGACCCGACCCCAAGAGGGACGGACAGGGGACCGACCACGACGACGACGACGACGACGACGACGATGTCGAAGACGACGGCGACGACGGCGACGACGAGCGAAAGTGAGAGGGAGAGAGAACGACAGTAGGGCCACGAAGGGCACGAAGTAGGCCACGAAGGGCGACAGCGGGGAACGAAGGGAATGCGGATGGGGCCACGAAGAGCGCGAACGAGCGGGGGCCACGAAGTGCAGATAATGCGGGGCCACAGAAGGCAACTATGGGGTCACTGAGGGTAGCAACTGGGCCACGAAGGACAATGAGGGGGACACAAATGGCGACAGCGGGGCCACGAAGGGCATGCACATGGGGCCACAACGGGCGCGACTCCTGGGTGCCTGGGTGTTGGGAGCGCGGCGCTTAGGCAAATTGCAAAAATTCCAACGCAAGGCTATTCTTCAGTAAGATGCAAGCAAGTCTCCAGCGAGAGCGCGAGTCCAGAGCTCCGAGAGAGCGATTCCTGCATAAATTGCAAGGAAGTCCCAAGCGAGAGCGCGCTTCCTTAATAAAATGGGAGGAAGTCTCGGGCGGGAGCGGGGGTCCTGCCTAAATTGTAAGGAGGTCTCAGGCGGGAGCCGTTGTTGTTGTAACCCGGGGGCCAGGGGCCCAGTTTGAGCAGGAAGACTTTCCCTATCAAAAAACAGGGTGCGAGCGTCGAGGGGCACACTTTGATTGAGAAAAAACCATATGCACCGGTGGGGGGGATCAACAATAATTATTCTTCTAAAATGAGAATTCAACAGCAGCAACAACAAAAACAAAAACAACAACAACAACAACAACAACAACAACAACAACAACAACAACAACAACAACAACAACAACAACAACAACAACAACAGCAACGGCAACAGCAACAGCAACAACTACAACAACGACACAAACAACAACAGCAACAACAACAACAATCATTTTACCCGAACGCGTGGTGTTCTCCCCAGTGCCAGGGTTTTCATACGACACCAGGCAATACCCCCACTTCGTGGGGGGGCATTACAAGCTCTACCAAATATCCAAACGACTCTTCGCGACCACCCAAACCCAGCTTCCCGCCCTATGACGTTGGGACACTTCACTTCGTGGCGTGCGGACGACCGTGGCTACTACACTGGCGTGGGGTACACACCCACAGAACTTGGTCACTTATTCGGGGCGCGCATGTGCCCAGCATGGTGCAATTGTGCCATACAATACATAATACAGAGAGACAGAGAGAGAGACAGAGAGCAGACAGAGAGAGAGACAGAGAGAGCGGAGTTGGTCACATTTTTGGGTCAAGTTCCTGGGATGATGGGAATACACAACTCTGTTACATTTGATAGTGTGCACGACACACATGAGATGATACGTACTCGCAAGATAGTTGGTCACATGGTATTATTTGACAGGGATGATGGCCCTGGCAGGTGCGCAACCGTTGTCGCAGAAGTTCGAAAAAGTTGCTCGCAAAAGCCCGTTTGACAGAAATGTTTAAAAAGTGTTGGGTTTCCTACGAATCCGCAAGAGCGCGCGGGATGAGATTTTGACATTTTTTTGTTGAAAAACCATTGGTTTTTTGATGTTTTTATGTTAAAATCGCTCCGAACACTAAGCTTTTGGAAGGATTTCGTCTTGCGCGCGCGAATGTCCACTTTACCTTATTTTTTACAAGGGATTCTTGAAATTTGATTATATTAGAACAAGAAATGTCATTTTATATGTTTTTTGCAAGGGAAAACGGATTACAACAAAACAACCGGATCTTGATCACCTCGAATTACCTGAGGCTTCCTCACGAAAATGATGAAAACGTGGCTGCGGCCTAGGCGCGGCGGGGGGGGCGCGCACCAGGGGGCCCAACAATAATTATTCTTTAGAATTAATAATGTTCAACAACAACAACAATAACACCAACGACAACAACAACAACAACAATAACAACAACAACAATAACAACAACAACAACAACAGCAACAACAACAACAACAGCAACAACAGCAGCAGCGGCAACAACAACAAGGTACGAACATCACCTGCGAGCCCCGGGTTCCTTCCTCCGAAGGTTCGAACCCTGCCTGCAGACCCCGTAGACCTAATTATTTGCCCCCCAAAGAACAAAAAATCTTCGGCATTCCTTCGGGATCCTTAAGGCAACCAACGCATTTCAGGGAGCTGAAACCATGTGCGCACTAGCGCGCCTAGGATTCTCTAGGATTCCCTAGGAATCTCCAGAATCCTGAGGGAATCCTATGACCACCAGGACACCCGTCGGCGGGTAGAGAGAAAATCAGCACAGCGTGGGAAGGGATGGGTGGGAGGGGCGGGATGTCAGGATCTGGCGCGAGCGCACTTGGCTTGTCCCTCCTCCCCGACAAGCGTGTTCCACCACTGGCCAAAGAACTACTCGCAACTGGCCTGGATCCGCTTCGGGGGACTCACGATACCTTACGTCGATGCAGACATCCCTTTTTGAACGTTTGCGAGTCGGCACTTTACGAGCAGTGAAATGCGCTCGGTGATCCCTTCTTCCCCATCCGTCCTCCTTACGCAAGACGAAGCCAGGACGAGGATAAAATCGGGTGAGGATAAATCGAGAATCTCTGAGATCTGGCGGTTCTGGAGGATGCCTCGGGCGCCGCGGCCTTCTCAGAGCGTTCCGGAACGCTCTGGAACGGATTGATCCTCGTCCTAACCCCGTCTGCCTCCTCCTCCCCCTCCCCGCCGCCCGCCACTTTGATGCCAGCCCCATCGACCAGCAGGACGCAGCACCGGGCGGCGCCCGGGCAGGCGCGGGGCGGGCCTCGGCAGGACGGCCAGCGGGGACCCCCCCCAGAAGACCCCTGGCCCTGACGCCATCGCACCCCGCGATGCGCGACACGCAACCACCATCGCACCCTCGCGCCCTCGCGCCCGCGCCGCCCACTCCGAGAAGGGCAACCGCTCTTGCCCAGACCGCGGCGCGCGGGGCGCGTTCGTGTTTGCGTTCCCGCGGGCGACCAGCGTTCGATCCTTCCGATCCTCAGGGCCATCCAGAGCGGGCCGCGGCGAAAATCCAGGCCGAGGGCAACGGAGGCGGGAGGGTGCAACAAAGTCACAACAGATATCAGATGTGTGGTGCCCCTTCCTTCCTTCCTTCCAGTGGAGAGGCACTCAAACCTGGGCAACGCGAAGCGTCTCCGCCCATGTGGCATACACTGGAAATAATGACGCCAGCGCTGCAGTGGGAGCACGATTCGGAACGAGCGGAAGCGCGGAATTGAGGCCAACGCTGCAGCGGGAGCACGATTCGGAACGAGCGGAAGCGCGGAATTGAGGCCAGCGCTGCAGCGGGAGCACGTTTCGGAACGAGCGGAAGCCCGAAAATGAGGCCAGCACCTCAGCGGGAACAGCATTTTTTTGGGGGAAAAAAAAAGGTTATTGGGAATCCTGCGTGAAGAAACAAAAAAACTGAGGGGGGCCGAATATCTCCTGGGCGTCATCAGGGAACAGAGGAGAGCATTCATATTGTGTAATTGTGGAGGGGGGAGGGGGGGGAGAAGCGGGGGAAGGGGGATGGAGGGGGGACAGAAGGAGGAGGGGGGGGGGAGTCCACAGGGAAAGGATGATGTGGAGGGAGAGGGAGATGGAGGGGGCTTGGTAGGGCGGGGAAGAATGCGGAGAGAGGGAAAGGAACGTGGGAAGGGAAAGGGGCCGGGGACCGAGAGGACAGGGACAAGGAGGGGGGCAGATGGGCGCCCCACTGTCTTGGGACAGAGCGGTGCGTCAGCACATAGGTGCAACCACCACCGAAAAAAACCAGCGTCGCAACTCACGGCGTTCATCCCACGCTTGCAATTCATCCCGTCCCAACGCCCAACACCCAAGCTCCCTGGGAGGGGCCTCCACTCAACGAATCATCAGACAACTAGTCCCACAAATCCAGAAAACATATACACACACACACACAACTGGCCGGTCAGGAGGACAAGCCTGGACAAATACGTATGCATGCGCTCCTGCGGCGAAACAATCACGAATGAGAGACGCATACACTTTCGCAACGCTGGCAACGGTGAAAACACACTCCGTGGAAAACATAAGATAAGCACAGCACGTGCCATACGGAACAGACTCCACCGCACGCTGACTGGATGAGAACGACCCACACTCCTAAAACGCTCCGTTCATCCCGAACACATCTGATTCACCAGACGGCGTCGTCACCGAAACGCTTGGGCCCCCACGAAGCACAATGGCGAGACGCAAACGAGCAGGACAAAACATGAGCACGAGCTTCCTGAAGTCCACACAGGCTTCTCTCGGGCCAGCGGTGGGCCACCCCACCCCCCTGGCGCGCGAAGCGCGCTACCAGCGCCACCAGGGAGGCCCCGATGCGCGCGCGAAGCGCGCCACTGGTGACGCGCTTCGCGCGCCTGGGGAGCCCAAGAAAATCCACGAGGACACCCGAGAGCGTACGCTCATGCAAGTCTGTGCCCCTCAAAGACGCACGCGGGCGAGCAGGCGGCTCCCTCAGGAAAGGCAAAGTCCAGACGGAAGAAGCCCATAAGGAGGCCGACCACTCCGTGCGGACATACATACTCCGCACGGACTTCGAGCATCTTTTCAGGCGAGGCCAGGTCTACGCGGAGTCAGCCCAGACGGAGGCAGGCCTCGGAAGAAATGAGAACACTCATGCCACATTCATCTGTCAAGGCCCCCCCCGATTGTTGAAATGATTCGGCGGCGAGCGAGGGGGGGAAGTGAGAAGGAGAAGGCCTTTTCATAAGGCGGCAGGGCTTCTCAGAAACCCTCCGGCCTCCTGGGAAGTCCCACCAGCCCTCTGGGCGTCGGTGGTTTAGGGAGTTTCCTCTTCCACCCCTCCTTATTCCCCTTCGGGGAGGGGTTTATCACTGTTCCCTATGAATAAACACCCCCTCCCCCAGGCGACTGGGGGCCAACCCGAGTCCATGACAACACCCCTCCACCATCCCTTGCAAAAAAAACAATACGAACACACACTCTGCTTCCAAATTCGGAACATGCGCAGCCAACCCGATGCGGCCCCCCCCCCACCATCCCTGTCAAAAAGCAATACAGAATACACTTGGCGGCGGCGGCGGCGGCGGCTGCGGCGGCTGCGGCGGCGGCGGCGGCGGCTGCGGCGGCGGCGGCGGCGGCGGGGGCGGGGGGCGGCGGCGGCGGCGGCGGCGGCGGCGCGGCGGCGGGCGGCGGCAGCGGCTGCGGCTGCGGCTGCGGCGGCGGTTTGGCAGCGGGGGGCGGCGGCGACGGCGGCGGCGGCGGCGGCGGCGGCAGGCGGCGGCGGCGGCGACGGCGACGGCGACGGCGGCGCAGCGGCGGCGGCGGAGGCAGCGGCGGCGGCGGCGGCGGCGGCGGCGGAGGCGGCGGCGGCGGCGGCGGATTGGCCCCCAGTAGCTCCCCATCCAAAGACGACTGCTGCATATGCTGAGGCTCGGGCCAGTCTCGGGTGCTACGTATGTGTTGCGAGGGCGGGTGGGAGTGAGCGAGACGGCTTGCGGGCGGGGAGGGGGTCTTGACCCCTCCCCCTACCCCCTCCCCTGGACCTGGAGGGGGGGGCCGCGAGGTGTCAGGGCGTCCAAAACGGCCTCGGCGCCGAAGCCAAAATCATTAATTTTACTGTGGTGTTGGCCCCATGTTGGCCTCCTGGGGGGGCAACCCTAATTGAAGCTCCGCTCTTCTGTAATAGATCTCCTCCAAGATGGCCCCAAGAAGCGCCCAGGAGGCCCCAAGAGGTCCAAAGATGGCCCCAAGAGGCCCCCAAGAGGCCCCCAGGAGGCCCCCAAGAAGACCCTCAGAGGCCCCAAGAGGCCCCCCCGAGGCACCCAAGGCCCCGAAGAGCCCCCCAGGATCGCCAAGAGACCCCCAAGACGTCCCAAGAGGCCACCAAGAATCGCCCAAGAGATACCCCAGGAGGCTCACAGAGGCATCCAAGAGACCTCTGGCCCTTGTGCCTGCCCTCCTCCTCCTCCTCCTCCTCCTCCTCCTCCTCCTCCTCCTCCTCCTCCTGTTCCTGTTCCTCCTTCCTGCTCCTACTCCTTCTCTTCCTCCTCCACCTCCTCCTCCTCCGCCTCCTCCTCGTCCTATTCATCCTCCTTCTTCCCACTCCCTCATCCATCCATCCATCCACCTCCTCCTTCTCCTCCTCACTCCTTTGCACGGTTCGGCCGTCCTCCTCTTTGCTGCCGCACTTCCCTGATCACCTCAACTCGCCCGCCCCCTCTCACTCACCCCCGGGCTCGCCGCCGAATGTTGGCGGTGGGTTGAGTGAGTTGCACTTCGACCGCAGTTCTCCCCGCGCGTGCTAACTTTGAATTTGGGAGGAGGAGGGGGGGAATGCCCACTGACCGCTTCCCTCTGCCTGGAGCACTCCGTGCAGACAAAAACCGCACCGACCTGGCCTCCTCTGCACTCCCCCCCTCCCCGCCGGAATGGGCGCGCGCAGCGCGGCCGCTGGCAGGAGCCGCCCTGCCCTCCTGGGACACGGAGGGGCGGGGCTAGGCCGGCCGCCGATCTGCAGGCGCTGACCACCGGCCGAGGCTGACGACGACCCCGAGGACGACAAAGCCGACGACGCCGACGACGACGACGACGACGACGACAACGACGACGACGACGACGACGACGACGACCCCGAGGACGAGAACGAGGAGGAGACAGGCAAGGAGGCCGACCGCGGGCAGGCCCGGCCAGCCCCCGCCCTTCCTCCATCTGGCCCCCGTGCGGGCGGGCAGGCCGCGCGGGGACGGGGGGGGGGGGCGCGGTGCGAATGGGGAAGGGGGGAGCGAAGGGCGCGGGGCGAAGGGGGGAGGGGGGGGCGCGGGGCGAAGCGTGAAGTGGCGCGGGACGAGTGGGGAGAGGGGCGCAGGGCGAAGGAGGAGGGGCGCGGGACGAAGATGAGCATGAGCATCAGGAACTGGGCAAAGAGACAGAGACAACGGAACAGACGGGTTCGTCGGAGCTGCCCAAGGGAAGGGGGTGAGGGAGCGCGCGGCTCGCCCCGCAAACCCCGCGGAGCCGCCCCGCCTAACACGCAGACGGCGCTGGGGCGGGTCGAGGAACGAAGGTAAGAGGGAGCGACACCCAACGACAAACCACTCGGCCACCGCGGGAGGGGTGGGGCGATAAGGGGGAGCACCCCACACCCCGCACACGAAAAGGGGGGAGCGGAAGGAGGTGCACCCCTCCCCTCTCCCAGCACTCCAGTCTCTCTCTCTTCCCCTCTCGCGCGCTGAAGGCGAGCCCCCCCCCCTGGAACTCAAATGTATGTTATTTTCCCCGTCCGCGCGATGAGAGGGAGAGCACCCCCCCTCCCTTCTCCCAGCACTCCAGTCTCTCTCTCTTCCTCTCGCGCGCTGGAGGATGAGCGCCCCACCTCCCACCTCCCCCCCAGGGCTCGGATTTGTTTATGTTCCTCCTCCGCGCGGGGAGAGAAAGAGGTTCCCCCTCTCCCGGCAGTCTCTCTCTTCCCCTCTCGCGCGCTGGAGGAGGAGCACCCGCCCCCCACCCAGAACTTGGATGTGTTTTCTGTTCCCTTCTTCCGCGCGGGAAGAGGGAGCCCCTCCCCCCATTTTCCCGGCACTCGCGCGCAGAAGGGGAGAACCCCCCCAGGACTCGGATTTATTCTCTTCCCCCTTCCGTGCGGGGAGAGAGGGAGCACCCCTCCAGTCGCTCTTTCTCTCTCTCTTTTCCCTCTCGAGCGCTCGAGGGGGAGCACACACACACACACACAGCACACGAAAGCACCCCCTACCCCCCTTTTCCCGTGCTGGGGTGAGAATAGAGGGGGGGCAGGTGCACCCCCTGGAAGGGGGAGGGAGAGGCCCCCCCCACCCCACTCGGATGTCCTTCTCTTCTCCCTTCTGCGCGGGGAGAGGGGGAGCCCCCCCCTCCTCCCGGCACTCCAGTCTTCTCTTCCCCTCTCGCACGCTGGAGGGGGAGCACACACACACACACACACCAGCATTCGGAATATTTGTTCTTCCCCTTCTTCTGACACACTCAGATTGCTCAACTCTAGGGTAAGCCTGCGCGGATCGAGGAAAGAACGAGAATGTGCATCCCCCATGTCCTCCCTCCTCCCCTCCTCCTTGATCGTCGTCCCTTCCACCTATTCCCCATCCTGCACCGTTTCATTGTCCTCCACCTCTTGCTCCTCCTCCGTCCTCGTCCTTCGCATCTCGGAGCATTGAATTCTGGTTTTCGCGGCCGCCCGGAATTCCGGAAAAATGCGAATCCACTCCTGCTCGCCACGTGGCCAAACCTGGAGGGTGCGACCACATAGCACTCCACTCTACTCGCCACGCGGCAACCCAGTCCCCATCCTGCACCTTTTCATTGTCCTCCGCCTCTTCCCTCCTCCTCTGTCCTCGTTCTCCGCATCTGGAAGGAAAATCCTCGCTTGTCTCTCTGATTCTGAGATTCTGGGAGATGAATTCCAGGTTTCGCGGCCGCTGGGAATTCCGGGCTTCGCATGCGAACCAGGTTTCGCAGATGCGCGCCGACGACGAGGCCAGACGACAGCGAGAATGCGGACCGCGGAGTTACACATGAGCCACGCACCCACGGGCTGGTGTAAGCCTTTCGGCCCCCTCGCTCAGATGAGAATCTTTTCTCGTCGTCGTCGTCGCCGTCGTCATCGGCGTCGCCCCCGCCGCCGTCGCCGCCACCGCCGCCGTCGCCGCCGCCGCCGTCGTCGTCGTCGTCGTCGTCGTCGTCGTTGCCGCCGCCGCCGCCACTGTCGTCGTCGCCGTCGTCGTCGTGGTCGTCGTCGCCGTCGCCGTCGCCGTCGCCGTCGCCGTCGTCGTCGGCGTCGGCGTCGGCGTCCTCGAGCCAACGCGGGTACGGAGGAGAAAAAGGACGACTGAGGGGCGTCCTCGTCGTCATCATCATCATCATCATCATCATCATCATCATCATCATCATCATCATCATCATCATCTTCTTCTGGGCCGGCACGGAAACGGAACGAGCGCCTCGGGCACTTGCCCGAGATAGCTCATGGCACACTTCGCTCTTGGGAGCCTTGGTGTGCAGAGCTTGTTGCGTCGCCGTCTCCGTTGGGAGCCCTGGTGTTCAGAGATTGTTACGTTGCCGCCCGTTCCTGAGCCTTGGCTGGGCCTTGGTGTCAAGAACTTGTGGGCCGGCCTCTTTTGGGGCTCTTGGGGGCCTCTGGGGATATCCTGGGGGCCTCTTGGGAACCTCTTGGGGGCCTCTTGGGGCTTCTTGGGGGGCTCCTGGGGCCTCCTGGGAGCTTCTTGGGGCGAAAGGCTAGACTTTTCGGTTCATGGTTCCCCTCTCGGGGCCGTCGTGGGGTGCCCTTGGGCCGTCTTGGGCGCCTCTTGGGCCGTCTGGGGGCCCTCTTGGGCCGTTTTGGGGGCCTCTTGAGAGCCTCGTGGGCCGTGTTAGGGCGGTCGTTGGGGCCTCTTGGACCATCTTCAACGCCGTGAAAGCCGAAAAGTCGTGCATGCTAAAAATGAACCTCTTCCCATCGGAAATCAATGATGTTGGCCTCCTGGTGGCCTCTTGGGACGCCTCTTAGGGGGCCTCTTGGGGCTTCTTGGGGGGCTCTTGGGGCCTCCTTGGAGCGTCTTGGGGCGAAAGGCTCGACTTTTCGGTTCGTGGTCCCCCTCTTGGGGCCGTCGTGGGGCCCTCTTGGGCAGTCTTGGGCGCTTTTGGGCCGCCTGGAGGCCCTCTTGGGCCGTTTTGGGCGCCTCTTGGGAGCCTCTTGGGCCGTCTTGGGGCGGTCTTGGGGGCCTCCTGGGCCGTCGTCATCGCAGTGAAAGCCGAAAAGCCGTCTATGCTAAAAATGCACGTTTTCCTCAGGACAATCAATGATGTTGGCCTCTTGGGGCCCCCTTGGGACGCCCCTTGGGCGCCTCTTGGGGGCCTTTTGGAGGCCTATTGGGCCGTCTCGGGCGGCCTTGGGCTCTCTTGGAGCGCTCTTGGGCCGCCTTGGGGGGGAACCCGAAAAACATACAAAAACCAAATGGAAAACCCGAAAACGGCCATTACCAACCCTGCGTCTGGGCCTCCCCCCTCCCCTGGAACCCCTCCCTTAAGGGCTTCGCCCCAACTCAACGTCATCACTCGTACCTCGCTCTTTCCGTCATCATCATCATCATCATCATCATCATCATCATCATCATCATCATCATCATCATCATCATCATCATCATCATCATCATCATCATCATCATCAGCATCATCAGCATCATCATCATCATCATCATCATCATCATCATCATCATCAATCATCATCATCATCATCATCATCATCATCATCATCATCATCATCAGCATCATCATCATCATCATCATCATCATCATCATCATCAGCATCATCATCATCATCATCATCATCATCATCATCATCATCATCATCATCATCAATCATCATCATCATCATCAGCATCAGCATCAGCATCAGCATCATCATCATCAGCATCATCATCATCAGCGTCATCATCATCAGCATCATCATCAGCATCAGCATCATCATCAGCAGCAGCAGTATCAGCAGCAGCATCAGCGTCAGCATCATCATCATCATCATAATCATCATCATCATCATCATCATCAGTATCATCAGTATCATCATCATCATCATCATCATCATCATCATCATCGTTATCATCATCGTCATCATTATCATCGTCACCTCCACCACCATCGTCATCGTCATCATCATCATCGTCATAATCATCGTCATCACCGTCATCGTCATTTGCATCACCACCATCGTCATCGTCATCGTCATCATGATCACCCACAATGGGGGAACTCACCCAACTCACTAAAAGCCTTATCTTGTCCCAGCCAGTAGACTTACATGCTGTACTAAGGTACGCCATTAAACAATAAATCGCCCCCAGCGTAATCAACAAGGATATGTGCCGACCGCGTTACGAGCAAGTGTATTCCATATACTGCGCTACATATGAGGTGCTACGTCGCGAGTGGCACGGACGATGTGAGCGGCACGGACGTTTTCATTCCCCCTCCTCCACGAACCTCCTGGCCCTCAAGACTGTGGGATTAGTTGGACGGGCCCCTCTCTCCTACCCCTCTTCCTCGAAACACGGTAACGACGCACCCTGGCGTGGGCGCGTCCCGCGGCGGCGCGCCACGGGCCCCCGTTGGGGCGCCGGCGTACATGCGGCCGTGGAGAGGATTCGCCGCGCGTTGTTGCGAGAGAAGAGGACGAGGAGGAGGAGGAAGAGGAGGAGGAGGAGGAGGAGGAGGACGACGACGAAAAGGACGGAGATAAGGATGCGGATGAGGACGCGGGCGAGGATGAGGATGGGGGGCAAGCAGGACGAACAGGACGAGGGAGATGAGGATGATGGGCAATCGATTGTGGAGCAGGCACAGGCAAGCACAAGCAATCGACTCTAACGGAGAGGTTGAGCGAGCCCTCACGAAGATCCCTAGGGCCAAACTCCCCCGAGAGGGCACCACCCTGGTCACTCGTGGGCCGGGGTGCCCCGTCGGGAGGCCCGCGCGACACCTGCCCGCGACAGGCCCCTGGGTGGGAGCAGGCAGCGCGGGAGACGGACCCGGAGGCGCCGCCGGGGGGAGAAGCCGCGCGGGCACGGCACTGACAAGGCGCGGGAGTGTCCTGATCTCCACGCCGTCCTCCAGCTCCCTGACATCGACGTCGCCGTCAGGTCTGAACAAGACGGTGGCTGCCTCACACCGGGGAGGAGCCGCTGGCTGCAGCTCTCCTCCCTCCTCCTGCGCCCCCACCTCTCTCTCATTCTCCTCCGCCCCTCTCCCGTTCCCCCGCACAAGCAAAGTGTGCTGTCATGCGTTGTGAACGCAGAAAGTCACCATCATCAAGTCCACCCACAAGACGCGCGTGATGCACTTTGCGTGCGCTTTGCTGTACCAGCTTCGCGACTCGGTCGTGCCGAAGTGAATGGTCGTGCCTCCTCTTGAGGCACACCTGCGTTCGGCTGGAGATCTGCACGCCCTAGCAACAATGACCCCAACCAAGGCCATTCGTTGTTCACTGACCTCCAATTTGTCTCCTGTCTTACATGATTGATTATTGCACCCTCGAACCGATGTTCGAAGAATCTCGGTTCAATGTCACGGTAGATACCTGCAATTGGCAAGCAGCGCTTACACAGCGAGTTCGATCACGTGGGGGTAGTCAGAGCCGGCTGAAGTTTCTGATCAGCCACACAGGAAACATGGCACGGGTCTTCTGGATCGAAGCTCGAAATCTCCCTGTCTACATGCTCTTGTGATCCAACTGCTCAACTGCGATCAACCCGCAAGGTGCTGAATGCTCGACGGCCATCACCACAAATATTGAGCTCAGTCCAGAAGCATAACGAAAAGGAAGAGAAGATGATATGCTTTCCCAAGCAAGATGATATCATGATGCATTCCAACCAGAATGTTGAAAAACTGGAAAATTGCTTGAGGAGGTTCCAAAATCAAGTACGGAATGACTAGCGAAGGGAGAACAACGTAAAGATTCAGACGCGAAGTGGGACAGCGGTCTCCTTCCACATGGTCGACCCAACGTCGCTGGGCAAGGGTTCCATGTCGTCGCTGCCTCCAACTTCCAGCTCACAGCACCCACTGAGGTCTGCCATGGAGGACTATGCCCATGAGAAGCCAGAGTAGAAATATGACGAACACGGGGCGACCACGCAGCGGCCAGCATCATCCAACGGACTAGTCATGAACTTCTCAAGACGGCATTAGGAGGACCAGAAGGCCACAGGACGGTCCAACCAGCCGCTAAGAGGGCGCAAGGCACCCCCAGAGAGCCAGGACGACCCAGGGGGGCCCAAGAGGTCCTGCAGTCTTGCAGTCCAACTGTGGTGCCCAAGACAGCCCAGAGGCCCAGAGACAACTCAACGGGCCGATAACTCTAGACTGTGTCGTGTGAGGAGTGCGCATCTGGCCGTGCTGCCGGATGAGCCCCCACCCCAAAAAAGGTACAAGCGTACGCGCTCGCAAGACAAAAAAAACACAACGGTCCCGAACGCGGACGGGCTCAGTCGAAACACGGCCACCCATGACTAAGGTCAAGAACACGAGCCCATTCGCCGAATGGCCCACGCTGCATCAACATAACCCAGACAAGGACCGCTACATGTCAGGGACCCCAACACAAAGCTCAAGGGGGGTAGGAGCAGCAGCAGGAGCAGCAGGATCAGTGTCAGATCGGGAGGGTCGGACGGAGGAGGAGCAGCAGGGGAGCAGGAATAGCGTAGAGGAGACAACTCTTTGGTCCCCTGGCGATCATGGGCGTGACCTGGAGACAGGGAGACGGGGGGGGAAGAGGGCCAATCACGTGACGATTCGTGCCGGCGCCGTCTGCGCCGTCCGTGCATGCCCAAGAAAAACGGCTGACTGTTTCATCGCTCTGGCGCGAATCGTGACGTGTTTTTTCGTCCCCCGTATGGCCAGTCGCTAGCAGCTATGGCCGACAACTCCAGCGCAGCGATGCATGAGAGGGCACGGGAAGACTCCGAGCCAGAGCAGAGTACCACGAAGCCTAAACATTCGGCGCCGGGAATCGTGACGTGACCGAAGGGGGAAAGAGCGGAACGAAACGGAACGCTCAAATGCGGGCGTTCGCCCAGGCCCCGGAAGGGCGGAGCGTGTGGCCTCGCAGGAGAAGTCAGCAGCATGGATAGCCTACTCCCCATTCTGCAATAAATTGGAGGAGGTCTGATTTTGCGGGGGATCTGATTTGAGCAGGCTTGGAGGGTTCCGGGAGATCTGGGCAAAAGACCGCCCTTTCGTGGCTGGTCTGGGGGGCGTCTAAAAATGCTCATCTGGGACGGTAATGAACCCATCCCTTGTACTATGAAATTGGGAATACTCAGGATCCTAGTGTCGCTGGAGTACCGGAAAACGTATAGTGGGGACGGGGCTGGTCACCGGGGCTTGATGATACAAGAATGAGCTCGAGGGGGGCAGGAGGAGGACGAGCAGGCCGCCAGCGCCCTTCCCCCCAGGAGCTGCCAGCGAAGTACGCCCGGAAGTCCCGGCGCTGCATGCCCAGCTCCACCACCGCACTGCCAGGGTCGCCTGGCCCCGTCGGGGAGGGGGCAGTGGTTGCGCGATAAATGACCCCTAAGCAAAGAAGTATGACCCCTAAAGACATGAATCCCGCCAGCACCCCCCAGCGTAGGTGGTCCCACGAGTTCTTCCTTCCCTCTTCCAAAGCCATCTTCTCTTCGGGGAGAGGTACCCTCCCTCTCCCCTCCCAGGGATGTTTCGGCGGGGGGCACGAGATGGCTCCGAGAGGGCGTCACATGCTCCAACGTGGCCTCGAGGGCGGCTCAGGATTTCCGAGGATGATTCAAGATGGCTTCCGACATACTTCTAAAAGGCCCGACGAGGGCCACAAGATGGTTCCAAGCACTCTCGGAACCCCCTCTGGACCCCCCAGAAGAAGCCAAAATCCTTCCAAAGTCCGATGTAAAGTAAATCATGGTTGCCTTCTCGCCTTTTCGCTCCCGATTTGCACTCGCGGCCTCAAGATTGCCTAAGGATGACCCAAGAGAGCCCCAAGAGGGGCCCAAGAGGCGCTAGAAACGGCCCGAACATCGCGCAAGATCAGCCCAAGAGCGCCCCAAGAGGGCCCCAAGAAGCGAGCTTGATGACCCCGGGGGGGAGGCAAATTTAAGAGCCCCCTTCATTTGAAAGAAACCCTCCAGGGCTCCCAAAAGGGCCCTGGAAGAGGGCCCCGAGACCGCCCAAGAGCGCCTTAAGGGCGTCCAACGACGGCCCCAGGCGGCGGTTTGTCTCCTCCTCTTCATCATCATCCCCCTCCTCCCCCTCCTCCCCCTCCTCCTCCCCTTCCTCCTCCTCCTCCTCCTCCTCCTCCTCCTCCTCCTCCTCCTCCTCCTCCTCCTCATCCTCCTCCTCCTCCTCCTCCTCCTCCTCCTCCTCCTCCTCCCATTATCCATGGATTGGCCGCCGAGCTCTACGTCGCTATCTGTGTCTCTTCGTCCCTATTTTCCGTCAGCTCTCATGGGCAGAGTTTCTCAACGGGCTGGCGGGTTTTTTTTGGTCCGCGGGCGCACGAAACGAGTCGGACGCCGAGCAAGCAAGGCAGCGTCCGCAATCCGCAAAGGCACCAAACAAAACGATAACAATGCCCGGCGCGGGGGCGAAGCACTCAGTGCGGCACGTAGACAAAGAACACGGCGGGTGGAGGAGGTAGTACAGAAGTACCGCCTAGCCCGCGGAGTTGCCGCCTGCGGAAAGCGCAACGAAGGCGAGGAGCACGAAGCCTGGGAGCAAAAGCCAACCTTGCCGCGCTGGTAGAACTTAAGCGTGCCCGAGCACCACGAACAGGGAAGCAGCCAAATGGCGCGAGAGAAACGAGGCCCCCCGGCGACCAGAGGATGCAGGTGGCGCAGGTAGCCGAGCCACTAGTTAGCCAACCATGTAGGGCACCGCGCACCAAGTCGCCCGTGAGCAGGTCATCCGAGAAGACGCGGACGGCGCGCTGGAGGGTAGACACGAACAAAACGAAACGCACAGGGAGGACAACAGGCCAACCGACATGACCAGCGCCAGCAGGTCATCCGAGAAGACGCGGAAAGCGCGAACTTGTCGCACAGGTAAAACGACACGCAACCGACCCGACCGCGCCGAACGCCCCGCGCGCACGAAACTGTAAACTGCGGATGACCGGCACGAGAGGGTCGCGCAAGTGAGCGCCGCCCATCAGGTAGCCTGAGGGCGGAGCGGCGGGTGGCCACGACGAGGCTGGCACCCGCAAGCGCGCGCCAGGGGGGCCGCGACGCCTTGGGCGAAGGGGGCCACTGGCAAGGATGGGGCGCGGTCGTCCGAGCCCAATAAACGTGAACCATTGCGGCCATCACGAGTAGGGACGGGCGACGGACGACGCCCCAAGAGAGACGGCGCCGCACCAGCCGGACCAGATCCACAAGAGGTTCACACGAGGCAGCTGATCCCTGCAAGCACACAGAAAGCCTCGGCAGAGGAATACCCAAGGTGGAGCTGGCAGCTAATCACTGCAACGAAATGGACGACGTCGGCAGAGGAATATCCAAGGTAGAGCTGGGAGCTGATCGCTGCATGAACACAATGGGCCTCGCCAGAGGCAAACCCAAGGTGATGCCCCGTCGCGGCGGGCCGTCGCTGAGGAGGCGAAAGCAGGGGGACCCCAGGGGAACAAGAAACAAGGGGGAGGGGAGGACAGCTGATCCCTGCAAGCGCCAGAAGAGAAGCCCATCCAAGGTGGGGTGCGGGAAGGAAAAGGCGGCGGAAGTGGTACAAGGTGGCTACAAACGGTGTCTCTTGTCGGTAGCAATTTCGCCCAAGCCGCGGCTGCGCTTGCCCCGCTCGCCACTTCGCACCGCGGAGGCTTCGCGGTCCACCCCTTTGCCTGGGTGCCCGGCGTCGCCCCAGTCGTCCGCCGCGTGCCCCTGGCGCGCGCGGTCGAAATTGGCGTAGAATCTGCGCCGGTGGCGGGGAGAATGGGCGTCGTAGCCGTTCTGCCGCCAAGCAGCCAGGCGTTCGTCGCAAGTGGCATGGGATTGAGTGCGCGGACCCATTGGGACGAGACCGGGGCGAGTTGCTCGGCGCTCGGTCCAACTGCGCCAGTCCCTTTTGAATGCGACTCCGAGCTCGGGCCGCGTCCTTTCGATGACCCCACGGCTGCTCGGCCGCGCCGCGTGCCCCCACCAAATTCGCAAGCGCCATTTACACGTGATTGCCCTCGCGAGAGCGGCACTCGGTTGGCGCGAGTGGGTTGGCGGCCGCTTCGCGCCAGACTCCGCGCACCCACATGCCAGCAGCTTGGCTGCTAGGGACCGCGCGTGCTGCATGGCCTTGCCCCTCGGATTCGCATTCCCACGGCTCGTAGCTTGACCAGCTGGATCCGCACTCGGGCCCGTCATCATGGACATTCCAGCTGGAGCCATAGCTGGTCCACCTGCTGTTGCTGGGGCTCTGCGCGCGATCCGCGCGACGCCTAGCCTGGTAGCATGGGCCCCATGCTCGGTCGCGCCCCATTCCGCGCCCCTCTGCGCGCGTCCAAGGTCTCCTCTGCTGGGCCGCCGCTGCCAGTTGCGCCCCCCGGGAGTCGGGGGGCGCCAGTGGCTTCCACGTGTCAGAGTTGTCGCGTTCGCTGCTAGCCAGCGCGGCGGCGCGGTGGGTCACGGTGCGGGGAGGGGACTTGGAGCTAGCCTCCTCGTTGGTAGGTGAAGGAATGGGCTCCGCGTCTTCTGGGCTCCAGACTCGTCTGTGGCGCCTCGGCCCCTGGCCCAAGTCCAGTCCGGGCCTGGGTCCACAGGCTGGCCAAACGTTGCGTCTTCCCCAAGGGGCTGGGAGGATAGGGGCCCCCCTTGGTCGCCCGTCGACGCGCCGGGCCCCCCCATCTTCTACCCCAGCCTGCGCGCCGGGTGGAGGGCGGGCTGCCTGCGCGGACGCGGCCGCTCCAGTCGACGCCGCCGTTAGGTCTGCATCGCTTCCGCATGTCCACCGTCTGTCTGAACATCGTCCGCGAGCGCGCGGGGCTCGAGGCTTGCAAGCCAGTCGAAGGCGCCAATGCTGTGGCGGGCGGGGTCGGCGACCTTGAGTGGAGCGCCCATCTGAGCATAGAGCCTCCAGGCGCGCCCTATCAGAGCCTCTCGGGCAAAGCGACGCGCCAGGCAAACGGCCGCCCATCTCTCGCCGCCTCAAGTGGCGCCAGGCGGGACTCCGTCGTCGGTGGGCGTGCTGGCGTAGAACGAACGGATGTAGGTGCAGGCTAATTTGCGCCCCCTGGCGCCGTCACTCCAATCGCCCGGCTTGGGGCCCTGCTGGGAGGCGAGGGCGATCCAGGCGTCGTCGGAGGCTGGGCCCAGACAGCGGACGCTCCTTGCCAGCGCCAAGGGAGAGGCCGCGTCCGCCCCACGCTGGGCGCCCGCTGCTGCGAGATAAGCCTCGACGTCACGGTGACTCACGGGGGGCACGAGGGCGGGGGGAGACGCGGCAAGATGCTGAAGACGTGTTCGCAACGACTGTCTGAACGGTCGGGCCGGCGAAACCAGGGCGGCGTCGCGTCGCCCTGCCTTGCCACGGCCCGCGGGTGGCCGAGCTCGCCCCGCAGGCTGTCGCCGGCGGTGGGTTTGGGCCTGGGGGGCCTCGTCGATGGTGAGGGTGGGTACATGCGGACAGAGTCCCTGTCCAGAATGATGACCTTGAGGACACTGGGCGCGATGTCCCAGATGCGCACCAGGCAGATGCCGCAGCGCCAGGAAGCGTTCCAAGAGGCGCCGGACCATCACTCCACCCAGAGGCCCCACTCGGGGAGGCCGCATCGGTCGTCACATCCCAAGCAGGAGCTGGGCCTCCAGACAAATAAACCGGGCGCGGGGTGGCCTGGTTCCCGCGTTAACTTGCCCGGCTCCCCGCTGCAGCTGTCGCAGACGGCGGAGTAGGACCCGGACTCGATGGCGCCTGTGCCGAACCAGTCGTCAATGGGACGGCACTTTGGGATGGCGCTGCCGATCTGCCCTGGGTTGTCGCTGCGGCTGGCCGTCAGGAGCAGCTGAGACAGCGTGTTGTCGCTGCTGGGCCTGGGCACCTGGGCTCGACGCGTTGGCACCCGTAGAGGTGTCGGGATAGCGCAGCAACACTATAGCGCTGCTGACCTTGACCTCGTGCTCAGCACTGCGGCCCTTCTGGCATGCAGCCAACTTCTCTGCCATGTTCCTCCCCTGGGGTACCTGGATGCCGCTATGACCTAGGTGGCGTTGCCAGCACCACAGGCAAAGCCAGCGGCAGTTGAGACCGTCGTTGTCGGAGAGTTCCCGTGTCTGCGCCAGGCAAATGCGGGCCCGGCCGCCCCCCCATGCGCCCTCGCGGAAAACCTGCGGCCCACTCTTGCAGCCGTCGCAGAAGGCGCGAGCGCCCTTCTGCACCTCGAGAAAACGCGCGTCTCCCGAGGATAAGGCTGGGGGCATAAGCTGAAAACCAGGGAGCGCGCTGACGGGCGCGGGCGCGAGGAGGTTAGTCTCGTTGATAGCCGTGCCTCCACAGATGCAGCAAAGGAGGTCGCCCTCTGCCCACCAGCTCGGCGCGCGTCGCCGCCACCCACCTCGGCGCGGAAGGCGCAGACCGCAGTGTCCGCCGAGGCGAGTCCAGCAATATGGTGGCTCGACCAACTTCTCCAGCAACAAGAGCGCCGAGCGCAAGTGGAAATTGCTGTTCAGCGTCTCCGCCCAAGTCTGCGGGCATCCGGCCTCTTGCGCAAGTGAACGGCGGCGCCTCACTCGGACTAGGCAGGCGACGCGCCTCAGGGCGCCCCCATCCTCGGATAGTTCCATGGTTCTTCCAAAGAGCTCGCGGAAATTGACTTCCTTGGAGGCTGATGCGGCGCCCGTAGCGCTGCAGGGCTTGCAGGTTCCAAAGGCGGCCTCCATCACCTTGCCTGTTCCATCCTGGTCAAAGTACGGGAACATGCACATCCTGGGATCCCTCACGGTGAGCACCATTAGGATGAGCGCGACACGCGCCTGCGCCAACGGAAAAGGGTCGGTGCACTTCCTGGCGCAACCGCTGAGCAGGGGGTCGGGTCCAGCCTGCCCGTGGAAGATGGCCTCGAGGCCGCCCATTCCTGGGTGCGCACGGCGCCTGCTGCACTGCACAGCGGAACGCTTCCACGCACAGGGGAACTGCTTCACCATGGACGGGGGCGTGCACTTCCCCGGGGCAGGACGGCATCGCCACCTCAAACCACGTCGCGAGCGGTTCTGCAGATCGTCTGTCTCCACTGCCGCGCCGTCGTCGCCCCATGTCGGTCCGAGGCCACAGGCCCACACCATGGCGGCCCTGGCTTTCCCTGGCCCTGGACATGGCACGGCCAATGTCGGAGCTGGTGCTGGTCTGCTGTCAAGACGGGATCCAGCTCTGCACGTCTGCGACGCACCCCCTCCTGCTGTCAATTTCCATCCGGCAGACAATTCCCCAGGAACTTGTGATCCACGAAGTGCACCGAGAGGTTGGCGGCCCTGCCGCGCAGCGCCCACGTGCTGAGAATGGATTCGCTGGCTGTGCTGAACATCCTAGCGTCGCCGATGAGGGTGGCGAAACACTCGACCCTGGCGACGGCGACGTCGGCGCAGTTGCGTTTGTCCATGAAGCCCCAGTCGTACTGGAAATTAGACCGAGTAGCGAGGTAGATCACGACGTCGGCCTCGCCGCCACGGCCGGAGTCGACGGTGGAAGGGAATAGCTGCCCGGTGCTGAGCAAGTCGGGAAACTCATCCGCTGGGCCGTTGAACATTTAACCCCAGGCAGTTGTCGTCCGTGGAATGCTCGGCGAAGACGCACCTGGCGAGGTCTTGCCTTTGCCGTCGCTTGGGCGGCGCTGTCAGGCGCACGCTAGGGTCTTGGGGGGATGCGGCAGCTGCGAGAGAGCCGATGGGGGAGCGGTTCCTCGGCTTGTCGGGGGCTCCACTGGGTGCTCCTTGCGCGGCTGTCCTTTGAATACCTCTGGTCGGCGCAGTCCTAAGCTCCCGCGCCAAGCCACGCTCGCTGGCTGCGAATCCTGTCTTGGTTTGGGGCCACCCCCCATGTAGCACGCCGCCGATGACCTTGATTGCCATGCACGAGTCCCTCATGGTGGCGGTCAGATTGATGACTACGTCGACATACATGGCCGCCTCCCAAATGTTGGCGTAGCCACTCTGCGTGGCCGGGGAAAGGTCCTGTGAAGAGTTGTCAATCATGAGGACGCGGTGGACGTCCAAGTGCCAGGTGATAGGCGTGAATGCCGTCGATATCCCGTAGGATTGCGTGGGCGACTTCCCAAGGTGAGCGGCAAGTCTTCGGGCCCGTCCCTCATCGACGGGGCGGTGCTTTACCGAGGGTAGGCCAGGGGCGATGGCGCGGCTGGCGGGGACGCGCGAAGCGTGAAGAATGTACCACTTTGAGTCGCGACATGGCCAATTATGAGCTAGGTCTACATCGCAGAGCAGGGGCGGCCTCGATCAAAACCTCGCCCCGATTTGGGCGCCGCATCGCCGCGGCGACCTCCAAAACCGACCCAGAGATTTGCTTCGGGGTTGGATATCACGCAACGAGAACTAGGGGAACGAACGAACGCCAGAGCAACGCGCGCTCCGCTGGGGAGCCTGCAAGGCATGGCGTGGAGGCCGCAGCCCCGGCTGGGAAGAGCATGAGTTCGAGCATGCGCAACGCGCACTGGCTCACGTGACGACCACCGCTCTGCGCCCCCAAGAATGACGGGGGAACGGACGAACTAACGGCCGCCTGCACCGCGCGTGCTCCGCTGGGGGGGGGCCAGCCGTGACCTCCAGGGCATGTCGCGGAGGCCGTGGCCTCGACATGGAAGCACAGAACTTCTCAAGCATCCGAATCGCACGCTGGCGTTGGAGGCGGCCAGGGGGTCTGACTTGGTCGGGGGCCTCAGGGGGGATCCCGAAGCCAATTGCATTCAAAATCGGCCCCCAGACCCCTCTTCACAACTTTTCGAGACCAGAGATCGCGACTCGAGAAGCGCGGCACGGGCGAGCTCGCCAGGCAGCAGCCCTGCCGCAGGCGAGGCAACTCGGGAGATGGCGGTCGGCACTGAGCGGGATCAGCATCACGAAGAGAAAAACTCAAAGGAGAGATCTGCGAAAAAAACAAAATGGCGGAGGGCAGGCCACGGGCGCACTTGAGACGGGAACCAGGCGATGGGGCGGCAGACAACACCGCGCACTCAAATGTCTGCGAGGCCCCATCTTCCATAACTTTTTGCGCGCAGAGATCGTTTCTCGAGAAGCGCGGCACGGGCGAGCTCGCCAGGCAGCAGCCCTGCCGAAGGCGAGGAAGCTCGGGAGATGGTGGTCAGCACTGAGCGGGACCAGCATCACGAAAAGAAAGACAAGTCCCAAATCACTGCCCGAAACACGGATGCGTTCTCTGTTTGCTAGCAGTCGTCGGGGGCGACGGCGACGTCACGGCACAAGCCTACAGGATATGGCTCTGCGACCTTCGCCCAAGGTACACGTCTGATGGGACGGGGCCCCGACAGCACAATGCGCGGCTGCCTTGTGCACGAACAGCACCCGCGACCGCGCTGAAGTCCCCCTTCGAGATGCCGAATACAGTCGGGCGTTGCGCCGCCGAAAGAAAATGCGCCGCTTGCGCCATCTTGTGCCGCAACTGCAGAAACTCAGGGAGGCTCCTGCGGCACTATGTCGAGATCGCCGCCACAACGAAGAAATCTGCCACAAAAGACTGCTCTGCGGGCCCCCCAAGAACCGCGGTATCTGAAATGTGTCAAGCACGCGAATGATGCGAAGGGTGGCGCTGAGGATCTTGTTGCCACGCCGAAGGGCGGCGCGGTCTTTCTCACTGGAAATTAATGCATGACACTCCCCGAGGCCGCTCTGACGTTCGAGCGAAACGAGTTCGCACCCGAGCAACTGAAACGCCGGTGTATTACGCAGCTATCGCTGCCCCCAAGATCAACCCATTTTCGGCATCACTCTCCAGGGGGCGCAGCGCAGAATTGGTCGGTAAGATCTTACCTGGCATCGCATCTGGCATCCCAAAGGCGAGCGGCATACCCTCGACGCGAGATGGCTTTTCCGATCCCGCCTTCACCGCAGGAGAGGCCCGCGAAGCACGGACGACTCACGCAGGCACGAAGGGCAAGGCGGCCGCGTGGCCGAAGAAAAGCGCCTCGAGGTGGTCGCACGCTTTCTCGAATGCGGCGGCTTGCCAGGGCAGCACGCGGGCTGCCGACGGGTCGAGCCTGGCGGCGCCCTCGCACCACTTGAGGGAGCTTTCACACTGCCAGACCCCCCGCTTCCTAGGCTCCACGCAGTCGCGCTGGCGGCCCTGCAGGTCCAGCGAGGCCCCTGAGTGGCGGCACTGGTGCAGCACGAGGTCGCCCAGCTGCAGCCTGCCCCTAGCGCGTTGATCTCCGTCGCGAGCTCCGGGTAGCTGCGCAGGAACAGGTGCGAGCCTGGGCGGCCAGTCGCTATCGCCGCGACCGCGAGCGGCAACCACGGATATAATCCCACCAGCCCTCTGGGCGTCGGTGGTTTAGGGCGTTTCCTCTTCCACCCCTCCCTCTTCCCCTTCGGGGAGGGGTTTACCCCTCCCCCTACCCCCTCCCCACTGACCTGGACGGGGGGGGCCGCGAGCGGTCAGAGCGTCCAAAACGGCCTCGGCGAGGAAGCCAAAATCATTGTTTTTACTATGGTTTTGGCCCCATTTTGGCCTTTTGAGGGGGCAGCGCCAATTAAAGCCCCCCTCTTCTTTGATCGATTTCCTCCACGACGGCCGCAAGAGGCCCCCAGGATGCCCCAAGAGGCCGCAGGATGGCCCCAAGATGGCCCCAAGAGGCCCCCCAAGAGGCCCCCAGGAGGCCCCCAAGAGACCCCCAAGAGGCCCCAAGAGACCCCCCAGAGGCACCCAAGAAGCGCCCAGGAGGCCCCAAGAAGCGCCCACGAGGCCCCCAAAGGCCCCAAGATGGCCCCAAGAGGCCCCAAGAGGCCCCCAGGAGGCCCCAAAGAGGATCCCGAACGGCCCACAGAGGCCCCCCCGAGGCACCCAAGACGCCGAAAAGCCCCTCAGGACGACCCTCTACTCGCCTGGGCGTCGTTTCTGGACGGGCTGGTGGGGATACGCGAAGCGTCTAGAATTTGTTTGAAGGCTGACCCTCTCGCCCTGCAACTGGTTCTTTCGAGTAGCGGCCCGAGCGCCGGGGAAGAGGAGCACCGCCCAGTCGCTGGAGCCCCCTTCCACCGGCGGGGCCAGGTCCTGGCGCTGGATCGCCAAAGGCTCTCCAGGCCTGTGGCATGTGACTAGTGACCATATGATGTGAAGCCCCATCATCCAGCATCCGCGGCAGCATTGGCCCCACACTACAGCCGACCATATCATTCTCACCACGGGGTTGCGAGATATATCTCCGCCCGCATCTGCGGCGCCAGCCCCTCGGGCATCTCCAGGCCCGGGGGGGCGCGATCCACCCAGTTCACCACGCTGGGGCTGGAAGTGCACCAGGGCGGACAGCAACGCATCGCCCCTGTTCGAGTTGCGCCCAGTTTCGTAGAGATCGCTCTTGCACTGCACGAGCGCTCCGTCCACCTCGCTGTCCACAACGAGCGGGCGCTCTCCGACGGCGTCGATGAACGCCTGCACCTCCACCTGGCAGCGGGCCTCGGCGCCCCGCCCCACGGCTGAGCGCTCGAGCAGCGTCGGGCCAGCTAGCGCAGGCGACGCCCGCGCCTTGGCCACGGCTTGCGCCCGGCGCTTCGCCGTCTGGCGCAGCTGGCGAGTCCGCCCGGCCTCGGCCCCCTCGTCGGGCTGGGTCGCGGCGTCGCTCTCGCCCTCGGCGTCGCCCTCGCCGCTGCCCGCCGCCCCCAGGCCGCGGCGGCCGACCTTCGCGCTGGGCGGCGGCTGACTCGGCAACAGCTGGGCGCTTCCCTGGGGCGCGCCCAGCACTCGCCCGCGGACTGCCTGCGACTCTGGCTCCGCAGGCGGGCTCCCCGGAGCGGGCAACAGCGACTGCGAGCGCTTCGCAAGCCGCTTGGGCGCGCCCAGCGCGGTCGCGCCGCCCCCGCCGGGCCGCGGCGCCAGCAGCTGCGCGCGCCGCGAGGCGCTCATCACCGGGCTCCGCGGCGCGGCGCCCAGGGCGCCCAAAACGGGCGCCCGCGGGAGCCGAGGTGGGACGAACGGTCGAGGAGGTCTCGATGCAGGAGCCGAGGCGCTGACTTTCGGCGCCGGGGGGCGCCCGAGGCCTGCCCGAGGCCGATGCAGGGCTGGCTCGAGCTCCATTCGGCGCGCTTCGAGCCCACGTAGGGGCCATCGTGGTTGTGCGTGTGCTCTTGCTGCTGCTGCTTGCTGTAGCGAGGTTGCTCGTCTGCTCTAAGTCGCCGTCGCTGCTCGTGATTTCAATATTGTCCTACTTGCTGTGACTGCTGTGCTCGGCAATCACGTGCCTGCGTTTGTGCGCGCCGTTCATCTCTGCGTTACCTTGCCCATGCTCATGTCGCGGCAACCTAAGATTCACGGGCATGTCTCTATCGCCTTCAGAAACCGCCCAAGAGATGACCAGGGTCTGTGTCGGGTCGCACTTCGGGCCAGAAGTCCTGGAGCCCTCGTCACTAGGGACGAGCTCGCTCGAAACCCATCTTACGCGCAGTCGCTTGTCGAGGGGGGGGGGGGGGCAAGGGCGACAGCCCGCCGCATGCAAGAAAGACCGACAAGGTTGTTGGCCCCCCTCCGCTCGAAACGTAAACTGCGGGGCCATCGCTCGCGCAGACGATGCGCTCGCCCTCCCGCGGCGACAGACTGCAGTGAAACTCCACCGCCCGCGCGAGGGCCGCGACTCATAGACCGCTATATGCGCATATGTACGTTATATATATATATATATATATATTACCAGAGAAAAACCCAATCCGAATTTTGGGTGGGCTATGGGGCTTTGGGGCTTTAGGGCTATGGGGCTATGGGGCTATAAGGCGATGTGGCCATAGGGATATAGGGCTAGAAGCCTTTAGGACTATGGGGCTATAGGGCTACAGGGCTGTAGGGCTATAGGGCTAAGGGCTATAAGGCTATTCGGGCTATCGGGCTATAGGGCTATAGGGCTATAGGGCTATATACGGCTATAGGGCTTTAGGACCATAGGGCTATAGGGCTACAAGGCTATAGGGCTATAGGGCTATGGGGATATGGGGCTATGGGGCTATGGGGCTATTGGGCTATTGGACTATAGGGCTATACGGCTATAGGACTATAGGGTTATCGTGCTATAGGGATATGGGGCGATTGGGCTATTGGGCTATAGGGATATAGGGCTATTGGGCTAGGCACCCCCGGGCACTTCTGGGCACCCCGGGCACCCGGGCACCCCTGGGCACCCGGGCACCCGGGTACCCCCGGGCACCCCCGGGCACCTGGGCAGCCGGCCCCGGCCACCGAAATCGGCCACACACCTGGGCACCTGGGTGCCCCCGGGCACCCCCGGGCACCCGGGCACCCGGCCCCAGCCACCGAAATCGGCCGCCCACCTCACCTCAGCTTTATATCCGCTAGGACCCCTACAGAAGCAAGCTCTGATTGGGGAATATATATATATATAATTGTATATATATATAAACAAATAAATAAATACATATATATATATATATATATATATATATATATCAGCCTGCCAGAGCCTTCCCCGCCAGCAGAGATCTTTTTCTGTGTGTGGTCGGAGGCGATCCGCCTCAGCTGGAGGCATGGCGAGCCGACGGCCCTGTTTGATATCATACAGGGGCCACTGCACGCACACACACACCTAGCGCTGAGAGAGGCGAACGGGGCAGCGAGAGCCAAGGGAGGGAGGGAGAGAAGACTATGGAAGCGTTGTACCGCTTGACGGCGGTCGGGCTTGCCTAGATGATTCACGTGCGAGCACTTACATCAGCCTGCCAGAGCCTTCCCCGCCAGCAGAGATCTTTTTCTGTGTGTGGTCGGAGGCGATCCGCCTCAGCTGGAGGCATGGCGAGCCGACGGCCCTGTTTGATATCATACAGGGGCCACTGCACGCACACACACACACACACCAAAACTATGGAAGCGCTCACGATGCCAGAAATACTACTGGCCTACAGGCCGAATTCATACAAAGCGAGGGCTCTTCTGTTGGCAATGGCATTAGCGAAACATTGACATAGCTTAGCACACATCTTGCTGGGGTAAGGTTCGGCGATAGACGTCAGAAACTTGTTGTCCTGCCTACCGCATAAAATCATATGAGGCTTACCGGTACGAGTACAGATACCTTTACACGAGCGGCACCGTCTCTCGGCATCGCTCAGGTCCACAAAAAGAGAAATGAAACGGGTTCGCTTTCTCCACGGCTTTCCCCATTGACAGAAATCGGTGACGAATTCCCTGGCCTCTTGCCACTGTCTTATACGGAGGAGGGGGGGAGAAACCCAGAGGCGCGAGGAGTGAGGGTTCTCAAGCACTACTGGGATGCGCAACCGTCTGCACAGCAAAAAGATGGAGTGGCAGAACCTCATCATTGCATTACCCTCATTGACCTTCCTTTGATCTGCGGGCGAGAGATTGGGCAGGCCCATCACGTGTTCAGCACTTCTCAAGGCGGGCGGCCCGCTGTTGTCTGACCTACGGGCGGAAGACCAGCTTGCACAGAGAAGACCGATCCAGACTGCCCGCACCATGCCTGCCATGAGCCATCCACGGATAAGCTTTTGATTGCTCGGCTTCAGCAAATCGAAACGGTCGCCATGCATGATGTCCCATTCGAAGATGGGCATTCCTCTCAAGAAAGACGACTGGCGCCACGCTTGTGAGAAGTGGCCGCTGCCCGAGAAAAGCTCGAGCGCGACGCCTCGTCGCGACCGCCTGGCAGAGGTGCCGAGCAGCCGGAGAGGATCACACCAATCCGTTCTCGGCACGTGCGGGCGCGCAGCAGCTGCTCGGACGACAGGCGGCGCAACATCTCGGTCACACGGCCTCCCTTCTTGCAGCGTCTCACGCTGGCACTGCTGAGCCATCTTCCTCTTTTTTGAGCGTCGGCGATCAGCTGCCGTCCACTCGCCATCTCGTGGCTCGCCCCGCCGTGGCACAGCTGGCATCGATGAGCCACGTCTAGCGGGCCGTACCCCAAAGCCTCCACCGCCTTCGCGAAGTCGTTTGCATGCTCCCCGTATGTCATCGGGAACAGCATCCCCTTGGACCGGCTGAGGAGGCAGGCCCACACTTGGTCTAGGTCGTCGTACTCGGTGTTGTCGAGGACCATCGCCTTGTCGAACACGCCAGTCATGCTCGGCTGCCTTATCTGCTGGCGATGGAGCAGCACGCCCCACCTGCCCAACCCTCCCACGTTCGGGGGGAGGGGCGGGACCAGCTCCTCCCGGCAGAGCGACAGCACGTCGCGCGGGCGGAGGCAGAGCACGAGCCGGAGCATCACGGCGATCGGCATGTACCAAGCGACCCTTATGCACACCATCTCGTTGGCGATCGCGGCCACCATCGGCAGTGGGATGGACAGCCTCGACCGCTCGGGTGGCCTCCGAGTCGCCGAAAGTGCAGCGGCCGCCGCTCGACGGAGCTACCCGCTGCTCGCCGCGGGCGACGCTGCCGTCGCCAGGGCAGGGCGGCGCAGCATCGCGCTCTGGTCTGTCGCGGTGTCCCGGCCTCGGGCTGCCTGAATCGGATCCAAGAGGTGGTACGGAACCGAGGAAATGACGATGTAGCGCTGATGACGTTGATGGTGGTGCATATATACGTGATGGCTCGTCTGCTGGGCTTAGCTCGCTCATGATCCATCGCATGCTGGGCATAACATTTGCTCCGAGACATAATGCGCTCCATTGTCTGCAGATGCGATTCATAGGTGATGACGACGATCTCCCCTTCGAAAACATCAGAGCGATACTCATAGCGTCGACGATGAATAGCAGCTTTTTGCCAAAGGATCTCCGACGTCGGAGCTGGTGCTTCAGGGCCCAGAGGACCGCTCTAGCCTCGAGCAGGGGCATGTGTTCGGACTTCCACCAGCGGCCAGCAGACACAACTTTCCATTCGCCTTTCATGAGTTCAGGGCTAACTTCTCTGAATTCTGAGGAAGGGGTACAGCTGTCTGGCCATTGGTTGTCCTTCTCCTGCGATCGCAGTCTGCTTTGCTGCAACTCGCAGTGCAGTCGAGCCCGGGCGCCGAGCTCCTCACTCTTAGAGAAGCGCCAGCGCTCGCTCACCCGTCCGGCAGCTGCAATGAGCGGCACCGCCCGCTCCCCCTCTACGACGCCGCGACCCCACGGCGACGCGTCGCTGACACACACAGTGTCCGACCACGCTGCCCCGAGATCACGACGCAGCAAAGGAAGTAAGGAGGACGCCCATTTCAACTCCCTCCTGACGGCAGGCCAGAGCGCAACCTCTCGCTCACGATTCTGGCTGACGAAGGCATAGACGGCCCCGAAAACTGCCAGGAACTCCCGGCGCAGCAAGCCCACGAAGGTGAGGTGGCCTATGATGATCTCGATCACACGGCCAGACACCCTCGGGCGGCGCAGCACCTCCTGGATGCCCAACCGCAGCCTCCAGAGGCGAAGCCGACTCGGACCTACCAGGCTGGTGTCGGTCGCGAACTCCCAGCCGAGCGAAGCGCCGCCCTGGCTCACCTCGACTCCGTGGGTAGGGAGCCCCTTCGAACGGAACAGGGCGTCCACCCGCCGGGCAGCCTCTGCCACAGGGCCCTGCTCGCCAGCGTATGCCACGAAGTTGTCCACGTACTCCGTGTGGACCATCGGCTGCATGGCTGGCACCTCGGCCCCGTCGGACATCCTGTTGGCGGCCGAGACCCCCTCGATCTTGTCCACCATGGCTTCGTGGAGGATCTGACAGGCCATCAGCGCCTGATTCCAGCCCATAGGGATCACCTTCAGGCACGGGAAGACGACTCCATCACCATCTCCACCAACGTCGCGGGCCCGAAGGCGAGGGAGGGCGAAGTACCCGCGGAACTCGGACGGGAGCTCCAGCGTGTAGAAGCAGTTCACGATGTCCACTCCGCCAAGCCACACGGGCTCGCCTGCATCAACCTCGAGCATGGCGAAACTTTGGCCCGTGGCCAGCTTGACGTCGGGTGGGTCAGCAAAGTGAGAGTTGGCCCATCGAGCATCAATGATCATACGCTGTCTGCCATCCTTCTTGTGGACCGCGAACACACCGACATCCTCCTCGCGGTGCGTCCTGTACTCGATGAGACCGCACGCCTCAAGCCGCTTCACCAATTTCAAATACTCACGGCGATTACGAAGGCGATGATCCGTGAAAACCTTCTTCACTCCCGAACTCAACTTACGCTGCTCCGCCTCCTCTTTTGGCAAGAGCTTCTCCTGTAGAATCCTTGTGACTTCCACACCAGCTGGCTCATCCAGTTCCAAAAGAGGCACCGCTCGGTGACCTCGCTCAGGAAGTGCCAGACAGTCAACATCAAGGTTGGCCAGGGTCGCGGGCTCGCCGTCGTAGCCCCGGCGGGCCAGAAGCTCTCGCAAGGCTTCCTGGCCTGAAAGCCCAGAAGGGGGGCGACCCACCTCCTGAGCACATGAAAGAAGACGATCGAGCACCATCTGCTGGCCCTCGGTGGCCTTCGCCCCCGGCGCGCCGCGATGCTGCGGCCCAGCACTCATCTCGTTGAGCGACTCCACCATGTCACTCGCCCACTTCAACTCGTGCTGATGCGCATGGAGGCGTTGGCGTGAGCGTCGTGACAGACTCGGTCGTGTCCACGCCGAAAAACTGGATGGCCCCTGGAACACGTCGGGCAGCGGGAACAGGTCGCGCTGTCGACCGTCAGTAGCGGGCGGTCCAAAACTGTGGGTAGCCTCCATGTCCGAGGACGCGGCAGCCGCCCGCTGGGGCGAGGGAACGAGGGTCCCCCCGCCGAAAGCCCGATCAGGCAGGAGGCCTGATCGGGCGGCCTTCTCGTAGGGCTAGCGGCTCGCCGCGGCCCGCTCCTCGCGGGCCTTGCGAACCTGCTCGAGCACGCTGGCGTCGCGCTCCACCTCCTTCGACACGTAGTCCAGCAGGTCGGGGGCCACCATGATGTCCCCGAACTCCTTGTGGCCCCCCATGAAGATCTGGGCCTCGTCGTAGAGCCCCACTCGCACGAGGCCGCCACGGCCCTTGCCCTTCTTGTCCTTCCTCTCCTTACCGTCGGCCTCGCCGCCATCGCTGGACCTCCCGCCACCGCCCATCTCAGAGTAACTGTACTCGATGAGTTGGGCCTTCCTGATCATCAGCTCGAAGGCCCCCAGGTTGACGATGTCCAGGGCGTCGTACGTGAGGGCCAAGTCCACGGCTTGCATGATCATGAGGTGCTCACCAACGCCCCAGAACTCGGACTTGAGGCCGTGCGTGTGCTCCCAGAAGCGGTGCCAGTCAATAGCACCTCCGTTGCGTCGATTGATGAACTTCAGGCACCACAATGTCGTGCGTGGGCCTGGCACCGGGAAATCTGTGAAATTCACCTCCTGGACGGCATCCACTGCCGCTCGGAACACAGCCTTCACTCTCTGCCCACCAATGGTAGTCACGGTCATCAGCCGCGCATCGCCAACCGCCTCCGCCCCGGCGAACTCGATCTCGGCGCCCTGTGGCACGAAGGCGAGCAGCACCCACTGCGGCGGCACCCCCTGCTCCTGCATAGCACGCGCCCCCTGCACGATGGCCTGCGGCACGAGGGCCACTGCCTCACCACGACGAAGCCCAGCACGAGTCTCAACTGCCAGCCAGCTGCCAGCCTCCCCCTGGGCGGGCGCGGGCGCGACACCCGCGGCGGCCGCGGCGCCGGGCGCGGGCGGCCCAGGGGCAGGCACGGCGGCTGGTGCTCCCAACGGCGTCGCGCTGCCGTGCACCAGCGCGGGGAGCGGCGTCACCGTAGTCCGCAACGCCACGGCGTGGGCGGTCGCCTCATCTGTCCACTGGGCGATCTGCGCCTCCGTCGGAGCAGCGGCGAACCTGTAGCACATCGCCCTAGTCACACCGGGTGGAGGTGGCCACCGCTCCGTCGCGAAGCGGATCCCGACCACGTCTACGTTGGCAGGTCCGTACTCTTCATCATACACTTGTCCATCTGGCGTGACAATGAGGAACCTAGTCGCCGATGACGCCAACACGCCGAGCAGCAGTCTCTGGTGCCACAGGACCTCCGGCGTCGCGTACCATACGAAGGCCCAGGCCACCGCCGCCCGGACCGCCTGTGCCGCCACTCCCAGCCCAGGCCCCGCCGGCAGGGGCAGCGGCCCCAGCGGGGCTGCGGCCGCCATTGCGCGCGTAGCCGAGGGCGACGAACGTCGAACTGGCCGCAAGCAGCAGCACCGCCCAGGCCCACAGGCGGCTGTTGCCCGCCAGCACCTCGGGGTCGCTCACCCCACACGTCGGCTCGGGGAGTGGCGGCGCGCCTGGGCAGGCGGGCACCGCTGGGCACGGCGGGCACCCCGGGCACGCGGGGACCGCTGGGCAGCTGCCCGCCGAGACTATGGCGGCGGTTCCTAGAGATCGAACAACCTCGTAGAAAAGGTTCAGCCCGAAATCCATGCCATCTGGGGCCCCGCTTTGAGCCCAGAGAAGACTATGGAAGCGTTGTACCGCTTGACGGCGGTCGGGCTTGCCTAGATGATTCACGTGCGAGCACTTACATATATATCCGTCAAGTTGCGCCACCCGCGGGCGACCAACTCAATCAAGCGGTGCCCCGATAATATCTCCGCTGCCATCTCCTTGAAGGCCGCATCAACTCCCAACTCGGCCCGAGGTGCAATCTCGTCGTGCCCCCCAAGCTCTGACATGTCTTTCAGTTCCCCTTCACTAGTCATCACGAATCCGTTCATCGCGAAGAAGTGAGCCCGGGCGGAGCGGCCGCCCAGGCGCCGAAACCTGGAGGGCCCCTGCACGCGGCCGACGTCCTTGACAGCGAGCTGCTCGAACAACGAGGCGCTCACCGCGCAGCCGTGCTCCGAGGCGTCGGAGAGGCAGACCAGCGGGCGCCAAGGGAGCGCCCAGTCGCCGCGCGCCATCGGCATCAGCCCACGGAAGGCGACCATCTCCGCTCTGGAGGATGGCCATAGCTCATAGCACGCCCCCCTGCCTGTAGTTCGCGGCCATGAACTCGTAGACCGTGTTGAACACTGGCAGGAGGTCGCGGTTGCACATCGTGCAGTAGGCGCAGTGGCCGAGGCTGATCTACCACACCCAGCCTGGCAGCGCCCTGCAGCCCAACGCCCAGGAGAGCCCCTGGCGCACTCGTCAGCTTGGCGGTGAGCCTGGCGGCAACGGCGCCGCCGTCCAGCGCGCGCCCCAGCGTCTCGCCGCGGCCCGCCTGGATCTCCGTCTCGCGCGCGCGCAAGCCCGCGGCGTCGAACCTGCCGGCGGCCGCCCGCGAGGCGGAGGCGACCTCGCCCGCGACGAAGCCCGGCACGCCCAGGTTGTCCACATAGGCGCACTGCGGGCCACCCCCCTCGGCCAGCGGGGCCGACGGGCGCAGCGCTGTCGCGGGGCCTCGGTCACTCATGCGGCGGACCCTCTCCAGCTCAGGGGTGGCGCCCACGACGGACTCGCCGACCTAACGGCAGAAGTGAAGCGACAGAGTGGAACCCGTCGGCAGGGCGGCGCACGCCGACGCCAGGCGGCAGTCGGCCGCCGCGGGGCGCCCGTCGATCACGGAGCCCGCCACGCCGACCTCCTGCGCGAGAACGCTCCGAAAGGAGAAGAAGCTCGACATCGACCCTTCGATCCTGAAGCGGCGGAACGCCGATGTCGGAGGCGCCCTGGGCGGAGCCCCCCAGAGCGGCAGCTTGCGAGGGGCCATCGGACCCCCACCTCGATCCGCGCCAGGCCCTCGGCAACCACCAACGAGACGCCCGGGGGCGAGGCGAAGTGAAAGCCCCCCTGCCTCGGGCCGCGGCACTCCGACTTACCTGCGTAGACCAACATGCCCTTGGAGCAGCGCAGCTTCAACAGGCGAACATAGAGCCTGCGGTTACGCACCAGCGAAGGGCCCCAGTGGGATGCGATGCCACACTCATCAAGACGACGGCGCAAATTCCCCTTATCTAGAAGCATCCGAGGACATCCGCCTTCGAGAAACTGGCGCGCATGGACAAGTGCGACCCCGCGCAGCCGGGGCCCTCCCACCGCGGTCTCGGGCAAAGAAATCTGCCCCGCATTGCGAAGACGCCCGGCGTTCCGCCCGGCCGACTCGTCGTAGACACTGCGGCCGCGCAGCAGCTCCAAGGAGGCCGCCCGCGGGGAGGGGATCACGGTCTCCACGGACGGCATGCTCTCGGCAACGCAATCCAGGATCCGCGCGCACACCCCCTGCTGGTCACAATTGGGCCCGGAGCCCGCGGATGATCGGTTCACCAACCTATTCAGAGCATCAACAGCATCATTGAAGTCGCTCGCCAGGCAAGCGGCGATGCCCCGCGGCCCTGGAGCGGCGGCCGCGCCTCACCATTGTCGCCAAGCCTCGGCAGAGGAAAGAGCGAGAGCAGGTCCACCCCGACTTCACGCATGGGCTGTGCACTACCGACGGTTCGCCCACCCCCGCCGGCGGGGGCACTCACGCCGCCTCGGGCGCGGCGAGCTTCCCGCCGCGCCCGGCCGCCCCGCGTCCACCGCCACTTCCAAAAGCGCCGCGCCCCGCGCCGCCAGCCCCGCTGCCTCGGCCGCCGCCGCGCCCGCGGCCGCGGCCGTCGCCGGCCCCCGCGCCGCCGCCAGGGAGCCCCTCGCCTGCCTCCAGGGCGAGGGGGCTCGGAACGGGCACGCCAGCTGCGCGGCTCTTCCATATCCAGCCCCACATCCCCCTTGAGGCTCCGGAACACCGCGGCGCGCAGAGCTGGGTCGATCACATCCATCGGGCCCGCCACGCCCATGTAGCGCCGCAGACCGCCCCACTTCGGGGGGTTGGTGGGATCGTCCGAGTAGGCATCCACGATCTGCGACACTCTGCGACAAAGAACCTCCACGCTGGCCATGCTGGCCAAGTGGGGCTGGTCGTAGCTCCCCGCGTGGGAGATTGCCATCAGCGGGCACTTCATCTCGACGCACGTCCGATCTACGCTGTTCACCAGCCTGTCACGGGGCCAGAGGTCCAGCCACAGCAGAAAAGAGCCGCCGCTCTGCTCCCACTTCTTAATCATGCGCTCCACCGTCGAGATGCCACCTTCGAGCGGCCAGTCCTTGAACGTGCAGCGGCGCACCTCGCGCACGACGCCCCATCCACGGCATGTGCCGTTCAGCGTGCTCGTCGCGCTGCACCCGCAAAGTTCTCGCGTCGTCGCCCGCCCCAGCCCCTGGTCGAGCCTCGGGCGGCGGCGCGCCAAACCGCTCGCGCAGGTCCCTCTCGCCAGCCGCCTCCAGGTCGGGAGCCCCGCCAGCAACACGAGTCGCGGCTGCCTCCTCGCCAGCTGCCGCCAACGCGTGGCGGCGCCCGCCCAGGACGCCCCCCAGCATACTGACCAGCTCCCCGGGGCGTTCGGCTCGGTAGGCGTCCACCCTCTCGCTGCGCACCGCCTCCGCGATCTGCCAGCTGTCGCCCTCGCGGAAGGTCGCGCGCCCAGCATCGAGGCGGACGCTTCCCCCCGAGAAGGCCACCACGCTACCGAACGGCATCGGCCCAGGGGAGGCGACGAACCAGGCGCGGCCCTCAGGCGGCTCCAGGTCGGGGAGCGCCTTTGCTGCGGCAGCCACCTCGGCGTCCGCCAGGGCCCCTCCTTCGGGCGGCGCCGCCGCGCCGCGGCGCCGCAGATCCGCGAAGAGCTGAAGCTCCCCCTCCTAGGTGTAGAACTGCTCGGGTTCGCTCACGCCCGCGCCGTGTTCGCCCTGCGCTGTCCGAATGCGCTGCACGAAATGGCGAAGGCGGGCGAGCGGCACAGGCCCCGCGAACCGTAGAAGCAACCGCGCGCCACAGAGGGCGCCACCAGCAGGACTGCAAGCGAAGGCCCTGCTGCAACCGTCGCCCACCACGCCAGCAACGTCCTCCACGTACGTGGCGGCGTCAGGTGTCAACACCCACCAGTACGTCCCCCCCGCGGGGTACAGCAGCAGTTTTTTCGTGCCACACTGTATCCCGCGGGTGCCAAAAGCCCCGACCTCAAGCCCAGTCGGAGCTCAGCGCACC
>CAUYUJ010014841.1:7500-30000 GCA_963575745.1 Prorocentrum cordatum | reverse complement strand
CTCTTGGTTCCCAAGTCCCAGCGTTTCTGTCCGCCTTCCGCGATAATAGTGGCGCTCAACTCCACTTTCAGGGCGAAAGCGTCCACAGCACGCATCCCAGCCTCCGGGCACCGCACCATCAAATGCTCGTTCTGGGGACATTCCTGCAGCCTCTCGCTCGATTCCTGCGTCGATGCGAAGTCGAACGTCCGTCGATGTGAGTCGAACTTGAGTCGGATTCGAGTCGAATCTGAAGCGATCTCGAGTCGAACCAGAGCCGAACTGAAGCCGAACCGGAGCCGAACCGAGCCGAACAGATCCGCTGGGTGGGCCCCAGGAAGAAGCCCACAAAGCGAGCATCTCACCAAGCACCCCAGGGCACCCTCCTCTTCCCCCGGGGCTCCCCCACCCGGGCGCAGTGGAGGATTCACCGCGGCTGGGAGGAGCAGGAGCAGGAGAAAGGGATGGGGGGGGCAGCGAGGGCAGAGGGCCGGGCAGGGGGGCGCGGGAGTGCGGGGGGAGAGGGAGGTGTGTGCCGGGCGGGAGCATGAGAGGGCAGGGGGGGGGAGCGGGAAGGGAAGGGGGCGGGGAGAGCGGGGGAGGGGGAGGGGGAGGGGGAGAATGAGGGGAGGGGGGGCAGGGAGAGCGGGGGCAAGGGGAAAGGGCGGGGAGAGGGGGAGGGGGAGGGGAGAACCCCCCCCATGCTGGTAGAGGATACGCAAGAGATGGATGCGGACGTGGCGAGCTGGTCGGCGCAGCCTTCTCGAGCGCGGCCAAGCCAGATTGGCTCATGGCGGTGGTCACACGCTCGAGCAGCGCCTCCGGACCCGTCCCGCGGACCCAGGCCCTTCGTGGTTCCAGAGCGACGATGAAAACGAACGCGACAACGACCACAGCGACGAACGCCGACGACGACGACGACGACGACAACGACGACAACGACGGACAACGAACAGCGACAACGTCGAAGCCGACGACGACGACGACGCGGGCAGCCATGACATCGTCACCACGGACCGAAAGCAGCGCGACGGCGTTTCCGTTCGCAGTGTGGTCGTGGCAGGCTCCAGAATGGAAGTAAACACACACACACACACACACACATACACACACACACACTTTTTGACCTGCGGGACGAGAGCGACCCTCTTCCGCTAAAAGCTAGGCGGGATACGCACGGCTTTTATTAGGGAGACAAGGCACAGGGAGGCGGGGGCTCAGGCGGCCGGAGCGGGCGGGGCCCGGGGAACAGGCGGTGCCGAAGTGGATGTGCAGGAAAAGGTACGCCTTGGACAGGGACCGAGGGCGAAGACGCGGAAGGCGAAGGACATGGTGTTACCGTCAACGGCACTTCGCGAACACCAACCTCAAGCACTGCAGGGGAGGACGCGCCACTTGACCGGGTCGACGCCCGGGAGGAAGAAGAGCACCACGAAGGCGATGAGCAACGTTGTGCCACCAGATGATGCAGAGGGGCCCGGGGTGGCAGTCCAATCCACGACCACGTAGCAGTGAAGCTTAAGGTGCGGCCTCCAAACGAACGGGCCGTCCATGACCGACTGGAACTCGGTGAGCTGCAGGGAAAAAACCTGCCCTGCATCGACAGCGCGCGAAGAGACGGACAGCAGCCACACACGGTGCGCTGACGTCCGCCATGCCAAGAGTCGGGCCTGAGCCGCGCAGCGCCATGGCGAGCGGGGCCGCCGAGGCGGCAAGGTGCAGCGCCTAGCACCGGGCCGAAGCCGTGCAGTGCCAGGCGCTGCCGCCATGAGAGGGGGGGAGGCGAGCGGGAGGGGAAGAAGCGAACAGGAAGGAGAAGGGCCAGCGCTCACCGCCAGCCGTCGACGTGCCAGCCCGCACCATCGGTACTCACTTGGGTGGAGCTGGGTACCCAGTGGGATCAGGTGGGACACACGGTCCCAATACACGTTAAAGACAAGAGGGGAGGGTGGGGAGCAGGTAACACAGACGGGGACCAGGTGGACCAATAGACAAACGCCGCTGCGCTTGGACAGGTAAGCCCGGGCGGTCCAGAAGAGGGAGAGCCTGGGGGACCAGGGGGACAAACGGTCCCATAAGCAGGTGGAACGGTGGGGATGGGGGGCGGTATCGCCGGCGTACCAGGCCGTCTGGTGGAGCCGTGCACGTACCACGTGCACCGCTACAGCGCCCGTGATGCTGCGCGTGCCTGTCCCGCGCACGTGACGGCGGCGCCCGTGGGCTGCCAGGCTCCTGGCCCAGCCTTCCAGCCAAGGCTGCGGGGGAACAGGTGGGGGGGATCAGGAAGACACGCGGCCCCAAGCCAGGGGGCAAGGGGGGAGGGGGAAGGGGGATCAGTTGGTGGGCGTGGCCAGCGGTGGGTTGCACAAAGATCTTGCCGTAAGTCGGAGGGAAAGGAAGAAGTCGGTCGCAGCGCACTGCGCCTGACAGGGGGGCCGGTTGCAGGCTGGTCAGCGCCTGGGGCGCTTCCCGGTCCAGTTGTCGTTGTACCCGGAGCTGCGCGCCTGGCCCTCCCCGCGCCCTTTCACCTTGGGCAACCTCTTTTTTCTTCTGGACATCCTGGTACAGGGCCTTTTCCCGGTCCCAGTCCACGTAGACGCCGGCGTACCGAGACCACGTCTCCACGTGGTGGTTGCAACTGTCCATGTCCTCCAGAAATTTGTCGATTATCTTGGGCTGCCAGCAATTCGGGTCGAACGCAACCTGGTCTTTGGACTTGCCTTTTGCCCTGCTCCTTACACATATGCCTGCACCACGAGTGCCAGGCTGCGGTGAAATGGTATCCTCCCTCAGCCTGCAGCCTCTTCGGGTGTGCGACTGCTGTCGCGTGGCACACACACACACACACGCACACACACACACACAATTTTCGCGTCAGCTGCCTGGTGCCACACACACACACACACACGCACACTTCCCCTTTCGTATTAGCGGTCCGAAGCGCATCGACCGAAGCCGCGCCCCGCAAGAGCCAGACGAACACACAACGGGGCCCGAGGGGGGCCCGTTGTTCTGTTGTTATGCAGTTTCTCCTTGGACCCTTCCCCCCAAGCCCCCCGCAGCCACCGACATCATCATCATCATCATCATCATCATCATCATCATCATCATCATCATCATCATCATCATGGTCATCATCATCATCATCATAATCATCATCATCATCATCATCAGCATCATCATCATCATCCTCATCATCATCATCATCATCAGCCTCATCATCATCATCATCATCATCATCATCATCATCACCATCACCATCACCACCACCATCACCATCATCATCACCATCATCACCCGCAGCATCATCACCAAGAACAACAGCAACAAAAAAACAGCAACAACAACAGCAATAACAACAACAACAACAACCACAACATCAACAATAACAACAACCACAGCCACAACCACAGCCACAAAGACAACAACAACAACGACGACAACAACAACAACAACAGCAGCAACAGCAGCAACAGCAGCAACAACAACAACAGCAACAACAACAACAACAAATACAACAACAGCGGCGACGACGACAATATCAACAACAACAACAACAATCAGTTTAGAACCGTTCGATCTTATCTGCTCGAATGTCCGTTAACACGTATTTCCCAAACCTTCGATACCCACCCTCTTCGTCTTCGATGGTGCCCCTGTTGGGGGGTATACCTTTTTTCCCTGCAGGCCGGGCCCCGGCAAGCGGCGGGGCGGCCGCGGACCGTCGGCCTGGCCAGCGGCAGCGCTGATCGGCGGCAACCCGACCCCAAGAGGAACGGACAAGGGACCGACCACGACGACGACGACGACGACGACGGCGGCGGCGACGACGACGACGACGACGACGGTGACGACGACGACGACGACGACGACGACGACGACGACGAGCGAAAGCGAGGGCGAGAGAGAGCGACAGCAGGGCCGCGAAGGGCACGAAGTAGGCCACGAAGGGCGACAGCGGGGACACGAAAGGAATGCGTATGGAAGGCCACGAAGAGCGCGAACGAGCGGGGGCCACGAAGGGCAGATAATGCGGGGCCACAGAGGGCAACGACGGGGCCACTGAGGGGAGCAACTGGGCCACGTAAGACAACGAAGAGGCCACAAAGGGCGACAGCGGGGCCACGAAGGGCATGCATATGCGGCCGCGACGGGCGCGAACGAGCGGGGGCCACGAAGGGAATGCGTATATTGGGCCGCGGAGGGCAAGGACTGGGCCACTGAGGCAGCAACGGGGCCAAGAAGGGCAGCGGGGGGGCCACGACAGGCGACAGCGGGGCCACGAAGGGCATGCATACGGGGCCACGACGGGCACCAACGAGCGGGGACCACGAAGGGCATACATATATGGGGCCACGAAAGGCAGCGAGGGGGCCACGACGGGCTGCAACGGTGCCACGAGGGGCAGCGAGGGGGCCACGACGGGCTGCAACGGTGCCACGAAGGGCAGCGAGGGGACCACGACGGGCTGCAACGGGGCCACGAAGGGCTGCGAGGGGGCCACGAACGGCTGCAACGGGGCCACGAAACAAAGCGAGGGGGCCACGAAGGGCTGCAACGGGGCCACGAAGGGCAGCGAGGGGCCCACGAAGGACTGCAACGGGTCCACGAAGGGCAGCGAGATCCCGATCCCTAAATAATCTGCGAGGGAGTCCTAAGCGTGAGCGCGACTCCTGGGCGCCTGAGTGCCAGGAGCGCGGCGCTTGAGTAAATTGCGGGAAAGTCCAACGCAAGGGCGCTATTCTTGAGTGAGTTGCAAGTAAGTCTCCAGCGAGAGCGCTACTCCAGAGCGCCGACAGAGCGATTCCTGAATCCGCCGATCCAGCGTGTGAACTACAAAGAGCCTCAGCAAGAGTTGCAGCTCTGAGCCTAAGCACGAGATTCAGCTCTGCTTGGGGGAGGGTCGCTGGGGTGGCTTTGCCGGGAAAGGGGGGGAGGGGGGGGGGGGGGGGGGGCGTTCCCCCATTTGACGTTGTCTTAATGATGTGCGCATCCCCAAGATGCTTCGGGGGGTACCAGGTACCCCCCCCAGGACTCTCCCCTCGGAACCCTCCCCGGACCCCCCCCAGGGAAGGGGGGGAGGGGAAGGGGCGGTCCCCTATCTGGCGTTTGATTAATGATTTGCGCATCCCCACGATGTTTCGGGGGGTCCCATGGACCCTCCTCAAATCTAGCCGCTACCGCCCCCAGGACCATCCCTTCGGAACCCTCCCCGGACCCCCCCTGGGACTGCCCCAGGCACCCCCCCACAGGGCACGTCAGGTCCAAAAAGCGTCCCCGACGACTCCAAGAGCGCCCCCCCTCCCAAACAGCGTCCCCGACGACTTCAAGATCACTGAATCCAGAGCCCCCCGGATCGGCGGCACTGGCCGGAGGCCATTATAATAAATTGCAACGAACTCCCGAGCGATAGCGCGATTCCTGAATCAAATGCGAAGACGTCTCGGGCGGGAGCGGGGGTCCTGGCTAAATTGCGAGGAAATCTCAGGCGGGAGCCTTTGGTGTTGTAACCCAGGGGCCAACAACGCACTTTGAGCACTTTGAAAATGAAGACTCTCCCTGATAACCAAAAAAGGATGCGAGCGTGAACCAAGAGGGGGGAGGGATAATAATTATTCTTCAGTAGTGGGAATTCAACGACAACAACAACAACAACAACCGAAACAACAACAACAACAACAACAACAACAACAACAACAACAACAACAACAACAAAGAAAAGGCGCGCGTGAGAGCCCCGTGAGCTCTAGCCGTCCGGACCCGCCCTCGCCTTATTGCGAAGGCTGCGCTCAAAGCCCCGTGGACGCATTCTGACCCCCCCCAGCAACAGCAACCAGCAACCCCCCCCAAAAAAAACTGGAACGCCCTTGGACTACCTTACGGACCTTGACGTGGTCCTATGGGTGGAAAACGTATGCGCGCCGGCGTGCCGCCGCTTCAATACAAATCCGATACAGACTGTATGGGATCCTGTAGAGATCCGATACAGACTGTATAGGATCCCATACAGATCCGACACAGACTGTATGGAATCCTGTGGATATCCGATACAAACTGTATGGGATCCTGTGGAGATCCGATACAGACTGTATGGAACCCGTAGAGATCCGATACAGACTGTATAGGATCCTATACAGATCCGATACAGACTGTATGGGATCCTGTAGAGATCCGATACTGCCTGTATGGATTCCTGTAGAGATCCGATACAGACTGTATGGAACCCTGTAGATATCCGATACAGACTGTATGGGATCCTGTAGAGATCCGATACAGAATGTATGGGATCCTGTAGAGATCCGATACAGACTGTATAGGATCCTATACACATCCGATACAGAATGTATGGGATCCTGTAGAGATCCGATACAGACTGTATAGAATCATATACAGATCCGATACAGACTGTATGGGATCCTGTACAGAACCGATACAGACTGTATGGGATCCTATACAGATCCGATACAGACTGTATTGGATCCTGTGGACATCATATACTGACTGTATGGGATCCTATAGCGATCCGATACTGACTTTATGGAATCCTGTAGAGATCCGATACAGACTGTATGGGATCCTACACAGATCCTATACAGACTGTATAGGATCCTATACTGATCCGATACAGACCGTATAGGATCCTGTCGAGATCCGACACAACTGTATAGGGTCCTATACAAATCCGATACAGACTGTATAGGATCCTATACACATCCGATACAGACTGTATGGGATCCTATACCGATCCGAAACAGACTGTATAGGATCCTATACAGAGGCAACACAGACTGTATAGGATCCTACACAGCCCCGGTACAGACTGTATGGGATCCTATACAGATCCGATACAGACTGTATAGGATCTTATACAAATCCGATACAGACTGTATAGGATCTACATAGATCCGATACAAACTGTATAGGATCCTATACAGATTCGATACAGATTGTATAGGATCCCATACAGCTCCGATACAAACTGTAAGGGATCCTATACAGATCCGATACGGACTGCATAGGATCCTATACAGATCCGATACGGACTGTATAGGACCCTATACAGATCCGATACAGACTGTATGGGATCCTATACCGATCCGATACAGACTGTATAAGATCCTATACAGATCCGATACAGACTGTAGGGGATCCTACACAAAGCCGATACAGACTGTAGGGGATCCTACACAAAGCCGACACTGACAGTATAGGATCCTAGCCATATCCGATACAGACTGTATCGGATCCTTCACAGATCCGATACATACTGTATAGGATCCTATACAGATCCGATACAGACTGTATCGGATCCTACACAGATCCGATACAGATTGTTTGTGATCCTATACAGACCCGATACAGACTGTAAAGGATCCTATACACACCCGATACAGAGTGTATAGGATCCTACACATATCCGATACAGACGGTATAGGATCCTATACATATCCGATACAAACTGTGTAAAATCCTATACAAAACCGATACATATTGTTTATGATCCTATACAGATCCGATACAGACTGTATAAGACCCTTTACAGATCCGATACAGGCTGTATAGGATCCTATACAGATCCGATACAGACTGTATAGGATCCGATACAAATCCGATACAGACTGTAGGGATCCTATACATATCCGATACTGACTGTATAGGGTCCTATATAGATCCGATACAAACTGTATAGGATCCTATACTGATCCTATACAGACTGTATAGGGTCCTATACAGATCCCGCACAGAGTGTATAGGATCCCAGACAGATCGGGCACTGTGACCGAGAGCTCGCGGACAGCTGCGGAGAGCCGACGGACATCCACCGTTAAACCTGTAATCGTAATATCTGAAGCTGGAACGCACAGTGCATCAGACAAACCCGTCGCCTTAGCAACCGCGTAGACAGTGGAACTCATGAGGTCGGACGAAGTAGCGTTTCCACCTCCCCCCAACTCCTCCTCATCTTGCCCCTCCTCCGGCGTTCGGCGGCCCTGGGGCCCACAGCAGTTTTTCGGCGGTCCCTGGGCCCAGGAGCGGCGCCCCAAAACCTACAACACGAAATGCAAACAAAACCGCACCCTCCCCTTCCCCGACCTTTTCGTTCCTGCGGTGCTTCGCAGCCAATGCCTAACGCAAGTTTTCCGGCGGCCCCTGCGCCAGCGGGCGGCCCCAATAAATAAGAGAAAAGGAACCACGAGATCCCAAAACAGTCCTCCTCCCTCCTCCTCCTCCTCCTCCTCCTCCTCCTCCTCCTCCTCCCCCTCCTCCTCCTCGTCTTCGTCATCGCGGTTTTTCGCGGCCCTGGGACCCAGGGTTGCTTTTCGCGGCCCCTGAGCTCACGAGCGGCGTCAAGAAAAACATGCACGCAATTCCGATGGGGAGCTATAGAGTTCCGATGGAGGCCAATAGAATTCCGATGGAGGCCTAAATAGGATTCGTATGGAGGGCTATAGAATTCCGATGGAGGCCCAGATATAGTCCCCATGGGGGCCTATAGAATTCTTATGGGTGCCTATAGAATTCCTATGGACGCCAATGGAATGTATGGGTGCCTATAGAATTCCTATGGAAGCCTATGGAACTCCTATGGAGGCTTATGGAAATCGTATGGAGGCCAATAGAACTCCTATAAGGGACCTATATAGAATTCCTACGGATGCCTATAAAATTCCGATGGAGGCCTATAGAATTCCGATGGAGACGTATAGAATTCCTATGGAAGCCTATAGAAGTCCTACGGGTGGGGGGGGCTATAGAATTCCTACGGAGGCCTATAGAATTCCGACGGAGGCCTATAAAATTTTTATAGGGGTCGATAAAATTCGTATGGGGGCTTGTATAGAATTCCTATGGAGGCCTATAGAATCCCTATGGAGGCACATCGAATTCCTATGGAGGCCTATAGAATTCCCATGGGGGCGCGTAGAGTCCCTATGGACGCCTATGGAATTCCGGTGGGGGCCTATAGAATTCCTAGGGAGGTTATAGAATTCCGATGGAACCCTATACAATTCCCAAGAAATCCTTTAGGGAATCCTTGGCGCCCCCAGGAGACCCCCACAGAGGGTTGCTCGGTTGCTCTGTTTTTTTTGGGGGGGCGGAGCGGCCGGGGCTCCCACGCGCGCCTTTTTCCAACAACAACAACAACAACAACAACAATTACTAGCACGTGGGGACACTCCGTTCTCACCAGTGCCAGGGTTTTCATACGACGCCCGCCAATACCCCCACTTTGTGGGGGGGCCGGTTCAAGCTCTACCACATTTCCAAACGACTCTTCGCCACCACCCACACCCAGCTTCCCGCCCTATGACGTTCGGACACTTCACTTCGTGGCCTGCGGACGACCGTGGCTACTACACTGGCGCATGGGACTGCCATGCGCCGTGGGAGAAATTTTGAAAATTCGTACAAATGTTTTTCGAGGACCTACGGTGCGATTCGTATGATTTTATGTTGCGCGGTGCTAAAATTCCTAAGAAACCAATGGTTTTTGAAGATTTCGGCGTGCGCGCGCGAAGAAAAAACGAATGTGTCCCGCATGGTATTATTTGACAGGGATGATGGCCCTGGCAGGTGCGCAACCGTTGTTGGAGAAGTTCGAAAAAGTTGCTCGCAAAAGCCCGTTTGACAGAAATGTTTAAAAAGTGTTGGGTTTCCTACAAATCCGCAAGAGCGCGCGGGATGAAATTTTGACATTTTTTTTTGAAAAACCATTGGTTTTTTGATGTTTTTATGTTAAAATCGCTACGAACACTAAGGTTTTGGAAGGATTTCGCCTTGCGCGCGCGAATGTCCACTTTACCTTATTTGTTGCAAGGGATTCTTGAAGTTTGGTTATGTTAGAACAAGAAATGTCCACTTCGCCTTATTTGCTGCAAGGGAAAACCGCCCGTAACAAAACAACCGGATCCGGACCGACCCGTTTTGCCGGAGACTTCCTCACGAAAATGATGCAAACATGGCTGCGGCCTAGGCGCGGCGAGGGGGCCGCGCACCAGGGGCCCCAACAATAATTATTCTTTAGAAGTAATAATGTTCAACAACAACAACATTTTATCCGACGGAAAGACCCCACATGATAACCTATTTTACGTGCCCTTCTCCCTTTCCTCCTGGCCATGACAAACACCCTCCTCTCGCCCTCTCCTCTGCCCTCGCTGTTCCCTCCTTCTTCTATTTGTCCCTTCCCACTCCGTCTACCTCCCCCTCCTCCTTCTCCACCTCCTCCTTATCATCGCCCTCCCCCATACCCCCCCCCTCCTCATCTTCCTCCTGCCGCTTCTCTACGTGCACCCCCCCCTCCCCCTGGGCGGGACAAGCAAGTCGATGTTCCTCGGCGCCATCGCCGCCTCGGCCAGCACTGGACTGGCGCGTTCTCTGACGGCCGCGTCGCGCAGCCGCCGGGGCAACCCCGCGGGCCAGGCTGTCGGGGCAACCCCGCGAGCCGCTGGCGCACAAGACCAAACCGTTGGGACAAACCCGCGGGTTTCGAGCGGGGCGCAGCCACGCTCAGGCGGGAGGCGGCACGAAGGCCAGCTTTGCCGCGAGCTGCTCCGCCTCCGCCCTGGACAAAACCGCTCTCTTGTCGAATTCCAGCAGCGCCTTCCGCAAGGACGCCGGCGGCCCTCGCTCCAGGAACTCCCGCGGCGGCGGCCGCAGGATCAGCATGTTCCGCACGCACGTGGCGCGGGGGAACGTGACGTAGAAGCGCAGCCACCACTGCTCATCCGACATGCCCGCGCGGCCAGCGCCCACGTCTCTCGCGCAGTCGATGGCGGCGCCCTTGCGCAGCGTCTGGCCCTGCGACAGCGTGGAGGTCAGGTAGGGCGCGTGCGCCAGGGTGAACCCCGAGCGGCGCACCTTGTGCGCCCCCGAGCTCTGCCACGTGAACTCCCATTCGCTGGGCCTGAACATCAGCAAGCTCCGCGCCCGCGCCTCGGCCTGGCAGTCGTCGTCAGCGCCCTCGGCACCATGCAGCAGCACCTCGGCGACCTCCTGGTAGATCGGAGACTCCTTGAAGCCGTGCACCTGCAGCCAGATTCCCTGCGGTAGGAAGCGGGGGCGGAAGAGCTGGCCCGGCGCGCGCTCCTCGTAGTCCCGCTCGTCGCCTGCGTGAAACTCGAAAGACACGACGGTGGCCCGTTGCTCCTGCACGAGCCCTGACCTCTTCTTCAACTCTTCCTGCGCTGCCGTGAACCGCACCTCCATGCCGACGTGGGCGGGCAAGACGCCGTGGATGTCCCCCATCTTGTGCATGTTCGGGACGTTCAGGGGGCGCCGACCCGCGTCGGGATCGCCTGAATCGCCCTGCACTCGTGCTGCACTCGGCCACCATGGGGCAGGGCACCGCCGAGGTCCGAGGACGGAGGATGTCTCACGCGTAAATGGCCTGAACACCTGAGCTCAGGGCATATCTGAGATCGGAGTCTCGAGGATGTCACAGGCGGGAGCGGCCAGACCACTAAGGGGCAGGGCATATCCGAGTCAACGTGGCGAGGATGTCTCAGGCGCCAGTGGCCTGAACACTTCACTTCAGGGCGTCTCGGAACCCAAAGTTGCGAGGATGTCTCAGGTGAAAGTGGCCGGGCCACCATGGGGCAGGGCACTTCCGAGGGCAGGGCACTTCCGAGGTCAGAGTTGCGAGGATAGCTCACGCGAAAGCGGCCTGAACGCCTCACCCCAGGGCGTGTCGGTACCCAGATTTGCGAAGATGTCTGAAACGAAAGTGGATACGTGCCGGAACACGACCCAGAGGAAGCGCACAGGAGCGCGTCCCAGTGGATACGTGCGGGGGCACGACCCAGAGGAAGATACGTGCCGAACACGACCCAGAGGAAACGCACAGGGTGCGTCCTAGTGGATACGTGCCAGAACACGACCCAGAGGAAGCGCACAGGGGTGCGTCCCAGTGGATACGTGCCGGGGGCACGACCCAGAGGAAGCGCACAGGGTGCGTCCCAGTGGATACGTGCCGGACCACGACCCAGAGGAAGCGCACAGGGTGCGTCCCAGTGGATACGTGCGGGGGCACGACCCAGAGGAAGCGCACAGGGGTGCGTCCCAGTGGATACAAGCCGGGAATAGCGCTCTGGGAACACGACGAACACTTAGTGGCCTACAGTTGGCTCCGGGCATTCAAAATGTGGCCTGGGAATGGTGTTCTGGGAACACGAATTCACTCGCAATTCACTCACAGACGAGGCTCCCGCCTGAGACTTCCTCCATATTCAGGCCTACAGAGCCCAAAAATTGACGACAGTTGCAGGAATCCGACGACCCGTTCGGATTAGTGAAATGATCTGCGGGCCCCATAGGGAGGGGGCTACCGCCTGAGACTTCCTCGCAATTCACTCAGAGACGAGGCTCCCGCCTGAGACTTCCTCCAGATTCAGGCCTCAAGAGCCCAAAAGTGACGACAGTCACAGGATCCCGATGACCCGCTCGGATTAATAACATAATCCGCGGGCCCCATAGGGAGGGGTTCCCGCCTGAGACTTCCTCGCAATTTACTCACAGGCGAGGCCCCCGCCTCATACTTCCTCCAAATTCAGGCCTGAGGAGCCCAAAAGTGACGACAGTTACAGGTTTCCGATGACCCGCTCGGATCAGTAACATAATCCGCGGGCCCCATAGGGAGGGGGCTCCCGCCTGAGACTTCCTCAAAATTCACCCACTGACGAAGCCCAAGGAAAGTGAGTGAGTGAGTGAGTGACTGACTGACTGGTGATGATGATGATCATCATCACACTCTCTCACGCGCACACTCATCATCGTCATATGTGAGTGCTGATGAGTCAGTGAACGAGTTAGTGAGTGTGTGAGTGAGTGATTGTGTGAGGGATGATGAGTGAGTGAGTGAGGAATGAGTGATGATGATGATGATGATGATGATGATGATGATGATGATGATGATGATGATGATGATGATGATGATGATGATGGTGGGTTCCTGTTCCTGCGCGTGGTGTCCAGAGAAAACAAGAACCCCACTTTGGATGTGGGGAACAACAGCAGCAGCAGCAACAACAACAACAACAAGGACAGGGACCTTCCCTGGGCCCCGGCGCTCGGGCTCCTCCAAAGCTCTCCTCCAGGGGGGGGCAGGAGTCGTCCCCGGGCCCCGGGGTCCCCACCCCACCCCCCCAAAAAAACAGCAACAACAACAACAACGCCCGGAATGCAGAGAGAGAGAGAGATATAACCAAAAAACTGAGGAGTCCCTCAAGACTCCAGTGCTGAATCGGAGTGGTGACTTCCGTGCGCGCGCTAGAGAAGCGAGGAATTCTATACGCCCTTTACAACTCCTGTAGAACCCCTGCAGGGCTCCGATAGAAATCCTACACCGATTCTATAGAAACCCTACGGGGATCGTGTAGAATCCCTACAAGGATCCTACAGAAGCACGATAAGGATCCTACAGAAGTCCTGCAAGAATCCTACAGAAACCCTATAGGGATCCTGCAGAAGCTCTATAAGGATCCTACAGAAATCCCATAGGGATCCTACAGAAACCCGATGAGGATCGCACAAAAACCCGATGAGGATCCTACAGAAACCCTACAAGAATTCTACGAAAACCATATAAGGATCCTACAAAAACCCGATAAAGATCCTACAGAAACCCTATAAGGCTCCTCCCCCTCAACCCGATCTGCTTTCACAGGATCTTTATAGCTGCAATAAGATCCCTACAGGGATCATACCAGTGGTCCTACCACCTGTCATAGGATCCCGATAGGGATCCTACCACCTGCAAGAAGATCCTTAGACAGATCTTGCCAGCTGCAAAAGGGTCACTACACGGATCCTACCAGCTGTCCTAGGGTCCCTACAAGAAACCTACCAGCTGCGATAAGATCCAGATGAGGATCCTACCAGTTACCATACGATCCCTACACGGATACGACCAGCTGTCATAGGACCCCTTTTTTTTTATGGTGACCCCTACCGGCTGCAATAATATCCTTCTAGAAATCATATCAACCGCAAAAATATCCGTATACGGATCCAACCAGCCTAAGGATCCTACCAGATGCGATATGATCCCTATGGGGACCCTGCCTGCTGCAAAAGGACCATTACAGGGATCCTACCAGCGGCAATATAATCCATACAAGGGAACCTACAAGCTGTCTTAGGATCCATATAGGGATCCTACCACTGATCATTACTGGGATCTTCCCAGCTGCAATAAGACCCCTACAGGAATCCTACCAGCTGCAATAGGATCCCAATAGGGATCTTACCAGCTGTAATGGGAGACATGTAGGGATCCGACCAGCTGCAATCGGACCCCATATAGGGATCCGACCAGTTACACTAAGATCCGTACGGGGAGCCTACCAGCTGCAATAGGACCCATACAAGGATCCTGCCAGCTGTCGTCGGATCCCTATAGGGATCCTACCAGCTGCAACAGGATCATCATGATCCCTATAGGGATCCCCCCAGCTGTCATAGGATCCCTACACGGAGCCTATCAGCTGCAATGAGATCCCTGTAAGGATCCGACCAGCGGCAATGGGATCCCGACAGGGATCCTACCAGCTGCACTGGGATCCATACAGGGATCCGACCAGCTGCAACAGGATCCCTACACGGATCCTTCCAGCTGTATTAAGATCCCTATAGGGATCCTTCCAGCAGTAATATGACCCATATAGGGATCCTACCACTTGCAGCAGGATCCCTACACGGATCCGACCAGCTGTCATCGGATCCCTGTAGGGATCCTAACAGCTGCCATAGTATCCTTATAGGGATCCTACCGGCTGAAGTAGGATCCATCCAGGGATCCTACCAAATGTAATACGATCCCCAAACAATTACTCCGACGGAAGGACCCCACATGATAATATGTTTCGCGTGCCCTTCTCTTTTTCCTCCTGGCCATGGCAAACACCCTCCTCTCGCCCTCTCCTCTGCCCTCTCTTTTCCCTCCTTCTTCTATTTCTCCCTTCCCCCTCCGTCTACCTCCCCCTCCTCCTGCTCCACCCCCTCCTTATCATCGCCCTCCCCCATGCCATCCCCCTCCTCATCTTCCTCCTGGCGCTTCTCTACGCGCACCCCCCCCCCCCCCTGGGCGGGGCAAGCAAGTCGATGTTCCTCGGCGCCGTCGCCGCCTCGGCCAGCACTGGACTGGCGCGTTCTCTGATGACCGCGTCGCGCAGCCGCCGGGCCAACCCCGCGGGCCAGGCTGTCGGGACAACCCCGCGAGCCGCTGGCGCGCAAGACCCAACTGTTGGGACAACCCCGCGGGCTTCGAGCGGGGCGCAGCCACGCTCAGGCGGGAGGCGGCGCGAAGCCCAGCTTTGCCGCGCGCTGCTCCGCCCCCGCCCTGGACAAAACCGCTCTCTTGTCGAACTCCAGCAGCGCCTTCCGCAAGGACGCCGGCGGCCCTCGCTCCAGGAACTCCCGCGGCGGCGGCCGCAGGATCAGCATGTTCCGCATGCACGTGGCGCGGGAGAACATGACGTAGAGGTGCAGCCACCACTGCTCGTCCGACATGCCCGTGCGGCCAGCGTCCTCGTCTCTCGCGCAGTCGATGGCGACGCCCTTGCGCAGCGTCTGGCCCTGCGACAGCGTGGAAGTCAGGTAGGACGCGCGCGCCAGGGTGAACCCCGAGCGGCGCACCTTGTGCGCCCCCGAGCTCTGCCACGTGAACTCCCTTTCGCTGGGCCTGAACATCAGCAAGCTCCGCGCCCGCGCCTCGGCCTGGCAGTCGTCGCCAGCGCCCTCGGCGCCATGCAGCAGCACCTCGGCGACCTCCTGGTAGATTGGAGACTCCTTGAAGCCGTGCACCTGCAGCCAGATTCCCTGCGGTGGGAAGCGTGGGCGGAAGAGCTGGCCCGGCGCGCGCTCCTCGTAGCCCCGCTCGTCGTCTGCGCGAAACTCGAAAGACACGATGGCGGCCCGCTGCTCCTGCACGAGCCCCAACCTCTTCTTCAACTCTTCCTGCGCTGCCGCGAACCGCACCCCCATGCCGACGTGGGCCGGCAAGACGCCGCGGATGTCCCCCGTCTTGCGCATGTTCGGGGCGTTCAGGGGGCGCCGACCCGCGTCGGGATCGCCCTGAGTCGTGCTGCACTCGCCCCTGGCCTGCAAGAAAACGAGGGGCACGCCCGGGCGCCGCGCGTCGCGACGAGCGCGCGTGTTGATCCACCTCGCCAGCGTCTCCCAGTACATGCCCATGCCGTAGCCGAGCCGAAATTTCTCGCGCTGGCGCCGAGGGCCCAGGACGCCGCGGTTGTCCGCGGCCAACGTCATCTCCCAAGCGGACCAGACCTCCGGTGGGAAGGGCCTGCCCTCGCGCATGCAGCCCAGGAACGTGATCAGAGGGCCCCTGGGCTCGAAGCGCTTCGCGCCCTTCAGCTCGAAGACGCAGGGGATCTGAGAGAAGACCTCGATGGCGTGCTGGATCTCCACCGTCGGCGGGTCCGCGTACCTGTGCGACTCGTCGTCGTCCAGGCGCTCGCTCACGTCCGTCGGGAGGCCAACGCTGCCCGCGGGCTTCAGCTGCAAGAACTCGCCAAGGCGCAACACGATGGGCACGCGCCCGAAGCGGTGGCGCGGCCGCTGGTAGTTGGACTCCTGCACGTCGCGCGCGTCGCTGCGTCCGCGGCGCGCGCGAAGGTCCAGCGCGTTGTAGAGCGCGGCTGCCACCATGCTTATCTCCTCGATGGCGAGAACGCGGACGTGCTCCCACGACCACTTCAGCCTCTTCTGCATGCCCCCTGGTCGCAGCTTCGCCTTGGTGTACTCCTGGACTCGCATGGCACAAGCATTGTGCAGCGTTCTGGCCATGACAGTCTCCGCGGAGATGTTCTTCGCCTGCGCGTTCGAGATGGCAACGACCATCATGCTGGCCCTGTCCGGCGCCGGCGAGGGCCACTGATACCCCACCACTGGGAAGACGATCTTCTGCACCACGTGCGTTTTCCCCGAGCCGCCCTGGCCCAGCAGGAGCAAGTGCGCGACCCTTCTCTCGCCCCAGGGCTGCTTCTGCACGTCGTCGCCCCAGGCTTCGTCGCAGGCCTTGGCGAACTTGGCGACGAAGAGCGCCTGGCCCCACGTGAGTCTCTGGTCCTCCGGCAAATCAGCGACCAGACGGGCGATGTACGCGCTGGGCGTGGAGCACACGCTTCGGTCGAATCTTGCCGCAGGGGGGTCGGTGCCCAGGCCGCCGGCGCTCTCGTCCGCGCCGTCGCCGACGCCCGCGTCATCATCGTCGCCAGTGCATTGGAGGCGCTCGTCCTGCAGCTTCGCCCAGGAGTCTCTCTCCTCGCGCGCCGCAGTCGCCAACGGTCGGTGCCCAGCCGCGGGCGCAGGAGCGGTCGCGGCGCCCGCTGGCGCGGGCGCGCCCACGTCCTCGCGGGCCGCCTCGGACATGCACGGGAGCGCGAAGAGCTCCTTGGCCTACTTCGCAAGGCGCTTGCGGCGCGCGAAGTTCAGCACGTCCGCCACGTCCCGCCCCCCGTCGATGCCCCACGTCGGGGCCAGCTGGAAGTGCGTTCCGACCCCCTTTGGAAGCGCGCCCGGGTGCTCTACGCCCTCGCCCGCTTCGGCGCCCTCGTCTTCACCGGCGCCTCCACCCGTGGTCGCCTCGAGGCACGCGCTCTGCACGGCTGCGTCGCTCTGGCACTGCCGGGGCTTCTTCTCCTCGCGCGCCAGGGCGATCCCCTCGAGGTCTGGCTTGGCGCCACCTGCATGGCGATCATGGAGACGCACTGGCACACCGTCGCCCTTGGTTTCTCCCTGTCGGCGCAGTGGGCGGGGTCCAGCGAGCACGATAGCTGCCTGAACACGACCCAGAGGAAGCGCACAGGGCGCGTCCCAGTGGATACGTGCCAGAGCACGACCCAGAGGAAGCGCACGGGAATGCGCCCCAGTGGATACGCGCCGGAACACAACCCAGAGGAAGCGCACGGGGTGCGCCCCAGTGGGTACGTGCCGGAACACGACCCAGAGGAAGCGCACAGGAGTGCGTCCCAGTGGATACGTGCGGGGGCACGACCCAGAGGAAGCGCACGGGGGCGCGTCCCAGTGGATACGTGCCGAACACGACCCAAAGGAAACGCACAGGGTGCGTCCCAGTGGATACGTGCCGGAACACGGCCCAGAGGAAGCGCACAGGGGTGCGTCCCAGTGGATACGTGCCGGGGGCACGACCCAGAAGAAGCGCACAGGGTGCGTCCCAGTGGATACGTGCGGGGGCACGACCCAGAAGAAGCGCACAGGGTGCGCCCCAGTGGATACGAGCGGGGGCACGACCCAGAGGAAGCGCACAGGGGTGCGTCCCAGTGGATACAAGCCGGGAATAGCGCTCTGGGAACACGACGAACACTTAGTGGCCTACAGTTGGCTCCGGGCGTTCAAAATGTGGCCTGGGAATGGTGTTCTGGGAACACGAATCCACTCGCAATTCACTCACAGACGAGGCTCCCGCCTGAGACTTCCTCCATATTCAGGCCTGAGGAGCCCAAAAATTGACGACAGTTACAGGAATCCGACGAAACGTTCGGATTAGTGAAATGATCTGCGGGCCCCACAGGGAGGGGGGTACCGCCTGAGACTTCCTCGCAAGTCACTCAGAGACGAGGTTCCCACATTCAGGCCTCAGGAGCCCAAAACTGACGACAGTCACAGGATCCCGATGACCCGTTCGGATTAATAACATGATCTGCGGGCCCCATAGGGAGGGGTTCCCGCCTGAGACTATCTCGCAATTTACTCACAGGCGAGGCCCCCGCCTGAGACTTCCTCCAGATTCAGGCCTCAGGAACCCAAAAGTGACGACAATTACAGGATCCCGATGACCCGCTCGGATTAGAAACATAATCCGCGGGCCCCATAGGGAGGGGTTCCCGCCTGAGACTTCCTCGCAAGTTACTCACAGGCGAGGCCCCCGCCTCATACTTCCTCCAGATTCAGGCCTGAGGAGCCCAAAAGTGACGACAGTTACAGGTTTCCGATGACCCGCTCGGATTAGTAACATAATCCGCGGGCCCCATAGGGAGGGGGCTCCCGCCTGAGACTTCCTCATAATTCGCTCACAGACGAAGCCCAAGGCGAGTGAGTGAGTGAGTGACTGACTGACTGACTGACTCATCATCATCATATGTGAGTGCTGATGAGTCAGTGAGTGAGTGAGTGAGTGAGTGTGTGAGGGATGATGAGTGAGTGAGTGAGGAATGAGTGATGATGATGATGGTGGGTTCTTGTTCTTGCGCGTGGTGTCCAGAAAAAACAAGAACCCCACTTTGGATGTGGGGAATCATACCAGCTGCAATACGATCCTCATGATGATCCTACCGGCTGCGACAGGATCCCTACAGGGATCCTACCAGCTGTCATAGGACCCTATATGGGGATCCGACAAGCTGCAGGAAGATCTGTATGGGGATAGTCCCTGCTGCAATAAGATGCTACAGGGATCCTACCTGCTGCATTAGGATCCCTACAGAGATCCTACCAGCTGCAATAGAATCTCTACAAGGAAACCTACAAGCTGTCATAGGATCCCTACTGATATCCTCCCAGATGTCATAGGACCCCTATGGAAGATCCGACCCGATTTTATAGGGCCCCATATAGGGATCCTACCAACTGTAATAGGACCCCTGTAAGGGGTCCACCAGCTGCAAAAAAGATCCCTATTGGGATCCCCCCTGCTGAAATAGGATCCCTACAGGGATCTTACCACCTGAAAAAAAAGGAGCCCTATAGGTGTAGCTCTGAAACTGGCCCGAAACATTCGGTGGAGCCTCCTGCGGGGCCACGAAGTGCGTGAGGAACGCCCTGAAATTTGCCCGACACATTCGGTGAAGCCTCGTGCGGGAGCACGAAACGTGTGAAGGGTGCTCCGAAATGGGCCCGAAGCCTTGGGTTGAGCCTCTTGCAGGGCCACGGAACGTGTGAAGGGTGCTCCGAAGGCCCGAAGCCGTAGGGGGAGCCTCATGCGGGGCCACGAAACGTGTGAAATGTGTTCCGGAATTCGCCCGAAGTCTTCCATCTTTGGAACGATCCCTGCGAGGATCCTAACAGTTCTGGTACGACCCCATATAAGAACCGATGCAGCTCTGGTACGATGCCTGTACCGATCCTACAACAACTGTGGCAGGATCCCCTACGGGGGTCCATACGGCTGAAATTGGATCCCTACCAGGCGTCCCTTTGGGTGTCTGGGGGCCATTTGGGTGTGCGGGGGCTTGGGAGCGCAGGGACGTAGGGGTGTGGAGGGGGCGCCGAAGCCCCAGTGTAGGAATCCACCACTGCTCAGTGAATTACAAAGAAATCTCGAGCAGGAGCCGTCCGCGTTGTTGTTGAACTCTCACTTCTGGAAAATAACTATTGTTGATCCCCCCCACCGGTGCATATTGCTTTTTCTCAATCAAAGTGTGCCCCTCGACGCTCGCACCCTGTTTTGACTGAACCCCTGGCCGCCCGGATTACAACAACACCAACAACAACAACAACAACAACAACAACAACAACAACGGCTCCCGCGTCCCACCCGCCCGACCCGCCCGTCAGGGGATCGCCCGCCCGTCGTGGGTTCCCGCCCGAGACTTCTTTCAGGAACGGCGTTTTCGCCTAGGATTTCCTCGAACGTTCACGCTCTTACCTTCCTGCTCCTCCTCCCTCTCCCTTCTCCTTCCTCTCCTCCCTGTTCTCGCCCTCCTCGCTTCTCTCATCATTATGCGTATTTGCCCTATCCCCTATCCCTCCTCTCCCTTTTCCGTTTTCCCTCCCCTCCCCTGCCTCCTCCCTCCCTCTTTTTTTTCTCGCGTTCCCTTATGTCTCTCTCTCTCTCTCTCTTTCTCTCTCTCTCTCTCTCTTTCTCTCTCTCCATATCACTCTCTCTCTCTCTCTCTTTCTCGTTTTGCCTCTACCTCCCAATTGTGTTTTTATATACCTCTCAATTCTTCCCAACCATCCTGTGGTGTTGGGTCCTCGTTTTGAAGAGACGGTGGCCCGCGTCTCCTCTCCTCCTCTCCTCCTCCCCCTCCTCTTTGCGCTTCACCCACCCAGCACAGCGCTTCGTAGCCCCATAGGGAGCTCCACCGAAGGCGCCAGTGGCAGGGTTCGCATGGCGGCCTGGGGCCATTTCGGCACACCCCTCACGAGGATCGTGGCCCCATAGGGAGCTCCACCGAAGGCTCCAGTGGCAGGGTTCGCATGGCGGCCTCGGGCCATTTCGGCACACCCCTCACGACGATCGTAGACTCAAAACGTGAGCTCCACCGAAGGCGCCAGTGGCAGGGTTCGCATGGCGGCCTCGGGCCATTTCGGCACACCCCTCACGAGGATCGTGGCCCCATAGGGAGCTCCACCGAAGGCGCCAGTGGCAGGGTTCGCATGGCGGCCTCGGGCCATGTCGGCACACCCCTCACGACGATCGTGGACCCATAAAGGGAGCTCCACCGAAGGCGCCAGTGGCAGGGTTCGCATGGCGGCCTCGGGCCATTTCGGCACACCCCTCACGAGGATCGTGGCCCCATAGGGAGCTCCACGAAGGCCCTAGTGGCAGGGTTCGCATGGCGGCCTCGGGCCATTTCGGCACACCCCTCACGAGGATCGTGGCCCCATAGGGAGCTCCGCCGACTGCCCCCAGTGGCAGGGTTCGCATGGCGGCCTCGGGCAATTTCGGCACACCCCTCACGAGGATCGTGGCCCCATAGGGAGCTCCACCGAAGGCGCCAGTGGCAGGGTTCGCATAGCGGCCTGGGGCCATTTCGGCGCGCCCCTCACGAGGATCGTGGCCCCGTGGACCCATAAAGGGAGCTCCACCGAAGGCGCCAGCGGCAGGGTTCGCATGGCGGCCTCGGGCCATTTCGGCACACCCCTCACGAGGATCGTGGCCCCATAGGGAGCTCCACTGAAGGCGCCAGTGGCGAGGGTCGCACGGCGGCCTCGGGCCATTTCGGCACACCCCTCACAAGGACCGCGGCCCCATAGGGAGCTCCACCGAAGGCGCCAGTGGCAGGGTTCGCATGGCGGCCTCGGGCTTTTTCGGCACGCCCCTCACGAGGATCGTGGCCCCATAGGGAGCTCCACCGAAGGCCCCAGTGGCAGGGTTCGCATGGCGGCCTCTGGCCATTTCGGCACACCCCGCACGAGGACCGTGGACCCACTGGAGCTCCACCGAAGGCACCAGTGGCAAGGTTCGCATGGCGGCCCCGGGCCATTTCGGCACACCCCTCACGAGGACCGTGGCCCCATAGTTGTGCTGCTTCAACAACCGCGCCTAGGCGTCGTACTCCGCCTTGTCGACGTGCAACGCCACCTCCTCCCTCATGGCTCCGAGGCCCTTTCCTGCTTCTGCTCCTCGGTGAGAAAGACGCCGTCCTTGTCGTCGTCGGCGCCCGCGAAGACGGCCACGAACGTGCCCCTGAGCATGTCGGGCCCCGGCGGGAAGCCGTGGCCACATAGGGAGCGCGGGCGAAGATGGCATCCACAATTGCGGCATTCACAACTGCATATGGTTGGGTCCTTCGCCAGGATAATGTTTTTTATATG
>CAUYUJ010014841.1:0-5000 GCA_963575745.1 Prorocentrum cordatum | reverse complement strand
CATCATCATCATCATCATCATCATCATCATCATCATCATCATCATCATCCTCATCATCCTCATCCTCATCCTCATCCTCATCCTCATCATCAGCAGCAGCATCATCAGCATCATAATCATCATCATCATCATTATCATCATCATCGTCGTCATCATCATAATCATCATCATCATCATCGTCTGCATCATCATCATCATCAGCAGCAGCATCACCATTACCATCATCATCATCAGCAGCATTATTATCCACATCAGCATCCGCAGCATCATCATCATCATGGTCATCATCATCATCCTAGCCATCTTCATCAGCTTCAGCATCATAATCATCACCACCACCATCATCACCATCATCACCATCATCCGTACAAGAATCAGCATCATCATGGTCATCATCATCGTCGTCATCATCATCGTCATCATCATTAGCAGCATCATCACCATCGTTATCATCAGTATCAGCAGCATCATCATAATCGTCATCAGCAGCAACAGCATCATCATCAACTTCATCATCACCATCATCATCAGCATCATCAGCATCATTATCATCAGCATCATCATCAGCATCAGCATCAACGTCCTCAGCATCATCATCATAGTCATAATCATCATCATCAAAATCCTCATCATCATTGTCATCATATTCGTCTTCATGTTCATCCGTAGATTCATCTTAGTATTAATCTTCGTAGTAATTCGCCTCCTCCTCCTTCTCCTCTTCAGCCTCCTGCATCAGGCCTGCCAGGCTACCTGTGGGTACCCTTGAACTTGCAGGGTCAACCTACCCATCGGTCGCGACTGTAGGTGGCCGCGTACGTGTGCAAACTGTGGGAGCTCATATCCCTCGGACTTGCATGGCCTCCTCCAGATCGGCGTCCATCCCGCCCAAATATCCCGCCGGCACCGCGGGCGCAACGGCGCGCACTGCAGCTTCCAGCCGGGCCACGAAGGAAGCCTCGTCCTCGCCGGCCGCATCCTGGAAGCAGAAGACCTGCGGGTGGCACTAGCAAGGGAAGAGAGGTAAATGGCGGAGAGAAAGGCTTTCTGCGATGGAGGCCCGAGGACAAGCTCTCTGCAGGAGGGTGTTCTGCAGCCTACCGGTCAAGCTGAAGCAGGCATCGCCGAAGCGGACCAGCGCAGGGATGGTTGGGTTTCAACGCCGACTAAGGCCCGCCGGGCCAGCCCGAACGCTGAAGCTGCCCACACACCCATACACCACCTCGCAACACACAACCGAGTCATAGTAACACGATGCTTGCACTGAGGCGCAACCACCTGGGCCAGCGTCCGACTCCTCGTCCACAGTGTCATGCATGCGCATTGGATGTAGATGCATGTGATGCAGATGCGCATGTAGATCCAACACCACACGATCGGTGTGATCAAATCAACGACAACTACAACAGCAACAACAGCAACAACAACAACAACAACAACAAACACAACAACAACAACAACAACAACAACAACAACAACAACAACAACAACAACAACAACAACAACAACAACAACAACAACATAAGCAGCAGCAACAACAGCAACAACAACAGCAGCAACAACAGCAATAATAACGACGACAATAAAAGAAAGCCTCCCGCCCAAGAGACGAGAAAGCAAAACAGGAGCACGTGAGAGCTCTCCACGACACCCAAGACAATTGCCTCTCATCCCTGCACCCTCCCCGTCCGACAACCACAATCTACAAGGCAACCAATACTGATGCCCCAGGCGTGCTGCCAAGGGCGACACTTTGCTCTGGCATCGCCCCGAGGCAACACGGGGCCTCTCCGTTCACTGTGAAGCGGCCGCGCGAAGCATCCAAGAAGAACTGGGAGTTCACTCCGTCCGTGAAGCTGTCCTCTGCTCGGACGCGGGGAAGTGTGCTGACAGGAGGATGGAGCGCAGCACCCCCAGAACGAGAGAAGGGTGAGAGGCAGGGGCATGCAAGTGCACCCTCGGAATCTCTTGAGGCAATTTTGAAGCTGGCTTGGGGGCCTCCCGGGCCGTCTCGGGGGTCTCTTGCGGCTGTTTTTGGGCGGCCTTGGCGGCCCCTCGAGCAGTCTTGGGGCCTCATGGGCCATCGTGGGCCCCTCTCGACCAGCCATCTTGCGGGGGCTCTCCAAAGCCGTCCTATGGACCACCTTGGACCGTCTTCAAGCGGTCTTGGGATCCTCTCGAGCAGCCTTGGGCGCCCACGCGGCAGAAAAGGCACGTTTCCGCCGTGTGAGACTGTTGCCCCTCCCCAAACACCTCCCCGGGGAGCTCCGTCCGGCCAGTCTGGAGGGGGGGCTTGGGGGTTCCTGGACGATTCCAGATGGCACCCAGTCGCCCTAAGATGGCCTCAGGACGGCCCACGAAGCCTCCAAGACGCCACCCGAGAGCTCCCAGAGACCCCCCACGAGGGCCCCACCACGCCAAAATGAGACCAATGGAAAACTTACATTTGTGGCAAAATGGCTCCGAGGCCCTGACCAGCGACCCGAGACGAGCCAAGAGGCCTCCAGGAGTGCCCCGGGACGGCCCAAGACAGCCCAGGAGGACCCCAGACGGTCCCAAAGCCATCAAAAATAGCCAACTTGGGTCCCACCCGTGATGACCCAACTTGGGTCCCACCCAGCCCAAGATGGCCGCCATACGGCCCGCAAGGCGCCACTGACAGCCCAGGAGGGTCCCGGAGGCCCCGCATATGCTCCAAGATGGCTCCCTAAGGACTCCCACGAGGGCCCCAACAAACCAAAAATCGCCCAGGAGGATCCCAAAGAGGGCCCCAAAAACATCCGTGAAGCGCTCCAAGAGGGCAACACGACGGGCCAGAGAGGCCTCTTTGGTTGCCTTGGGCGGTCGAAGCCCAAACATGCCAGAACCTCGAAATCCGTCAAAATCCTGAGGGGGGAAATCAATGGTGTTGGCTTCCTCGGGCTCTCCTGGAGGGCCTCTTGGAGACCTCTTGTGCCGTCTTGGGGGCCTCTTGATTTGCCTTGAGACCTTCTTGGGAGCCTCATGGCCTCCAGGACGGATTTCAGAGCAGCCAAGATGACGCCAAGATGGCCCAAGATGGCCCAAGGCGTCTCAAGGGGCTCCCAAGGCAGCCTCAAGACAGATCAAGAAGCCCCCAAGACGGCCCAAGAGGTCTCCAAGAGGCCCTCCTGCATAGTCGGAGGAGGCCAAAACCAGTGATTGCCCATCGGTTTAAGATCTTGAGGTTCTCGCCTGTTCGGGATTCCGACCGCCCAAGACGGCACACAAAGCCTCCAAGAGACCTCCAAAATAGCTCCAAGACAGCCCAAGAGGCTCCCAAGAGGGCCCGAAGTCGGCCCAAGAGGACCCCCAAAGATCGCCCAAAGGCTCCCGAGAGGGCCCAAGACGGCCGTGGGCCGCTCCAGGAGGGCACCAACGTGGCCTAGAGAGAACCCACAAGGCGGCCTCCATAGGCGTAAGACGGGCCCAGAGCCCCAAGAGGCCCGAAACGCCCCGAAGAAGCCCCATAAGGCCTCCAAGAGGCCCCCAAGAAGCTTTCAGGAAGCTCCCAGGAGGCCCCCAGGAAGCCCCAAACAAGGCTCCACGAAGCCCCCTCCTTCTCCTCCCCCCCTCCCCTCCCCCCCTCCTCCTCCTCCTCCTCCTCCTCCTCCTCCTCCTCCTCCTCTCCTCCTCCTCCTCCTCGTCCTCCTTCTCCTCATCCTCCTCCTGCTCCTGCTCCTCCTCCCCTCCTCCTCCTCCTCCTCCTCCTCCTCCTCCTCCTCCCCCTCCTCCTCCTCCTCCTCCTCTTCCTCCTCATCCTCCTCCTCCTCATTTTCCGCCTTCTCCTCCCCCGCCCCCCTCTCGATCTGCCTCTTGCGGGTGTCGGGTCAGCCCTTGGGGAGCTCCCAAGGGCGGGATGGGTGGTGGTTCAGCGGGGTCGGGACGGGACTGTTCGGAAGCTCATCGGCTCTCTCACCTCTCAGCTCCCTCCCTTCGTTCACGCGGCCGAACTGCAAGCCTACTGCCGAGGGGCAGACTATGCAGACGACAGCCAGCCGTATGTTGGTGACAATGCGGCGGTGTTGGCCGCCCAGGCACGCGGGTGCGCGTGCACCACCAGCCCAGCGTGGAATGATGCTGGGCACTGGCGCCGAGTTCGGCGCGGCGACCGCGCGTACAGTGTGGGTCTCTTCAAGGTGAAGGCACAGCAGGACGTCCCCGCCGCCCCTCCGACGGAGGGTGAGTGGCGGGTGGTCCTCGACTCCTGGGCCGACGAGGCGGCCAAGGAAGTACTCAACCTGTGGTCCAGGTGGGCCCAAAACGAAGCCGCCCTGGAGGATGCCTGCGCTGAGGCGCGGCGTGGACTGTCGAACCTGGGGCGGGTGCTGGCGTGTGGGCCTGCTCCCAAGGTGGAGTGGGCTCACTTGCCCCCGCGTGAGCGGCCCCCGACGTGTGCGCGCCCATGCCTTCTGCAGCACGATCTGCACAGGGTGGCGGACGGCCGCTGGCGGTGCGTTCAGAGCTTGCACGGATTCTGGAGCTGGAAGGCTGGGATGGCCCCCGAGTGTGGGCGCGAGGCGCCGAAGAGCTGGAGGAGCCTGCCAGAGTTCGCAGGCTCTCATGTCTTGTGGGGTGCGGTGATTGGTCCTGACGCTGCTCACCTGGGCAGGGTGACGTCTTGCTGTACTGTGCGCAATGCGCGCAGTATGCCCAGCTGCACCTTGTCGGCCTGGCCAAAAGCTGCCCAGCGAAACAGCCTGGCTTTGCCTTGGACAAGATGGGCAAGGAGCGGCGGAGCCGCTTCGAGCGTGGCCTCCACCCCAGAAATGGGAGGAAGGAGGTCGTCCTTGAGTGCTGGGCCCTCAAGGATCTGGGTTTCCTCACGCACGGGAGTGAGAACAATGCTTAGTGCACCTCTGCAGCTGGCACGTTCGGCGTCCACAGGGGGGAAACCATAAAAACTCCTCCTCCTCCTCATCCTCCTCCTCCTCCTCCTCCTCCTCCTCCTCCTCCTCCTCCTCCTCCTCCTCCTCCTCCTC
>CAUYUJ010014840.1:360645-373342 GCA_963575745.1 Prorocentrum cordatum | reverse complement strand
GGAGGAGGAGGCCAGCCCACGCCACCAATGCCGCTCCGGCGGCGCGCCCGCCTCGGGGCCCTCGCCGCCCTCTGGGCCGCGGCCGCGGCCGCGGCCACGCCGCGGGCCGCGCCGGGCGGGGCGGAGGCGCCCCGGGCGGGCGGCGGCGACCTCGCACGGCTGCGGGCCGAGGCCCTCGGGTCGCCAGGATCGGGCCGGGCGAAGGGGGGGAATTGGGAAAGGGGGGGGTACGAAATTTGCTGCATGCAGCTGGTTTCGGCCCCACCGAGGGGCCCATTCCTCGATACATAGCCGCCTTCCGGCGCCGGGAGGCACCGGGAACATCAGCTACGTGAGCTGATTCTCAAACCCCCCCTTTGCTATCCCCCCTTTTCGCCCAACCCGACAGCGGGCCCTGAGGGAAACGGTGTTCCTCAGGTTTTTGGCCGTTTCCGGGCTCTGGGGGCCATGCACGGGCCCCGGGCCACTCTGCGGAGGTTGTGGCCGTCGCCCCCACGCCTGCCCCGCGCGCTCGCCCCGTTCTCGCCGGGGGGGGGGTCGGGGCGTTCGAGGCCTTGGATGTGCTCTTGGAGTGTTCGAGGCCTTGGATGTGTTTGGGAGGCCTTCAAGACGGCAGGTGTTTCGCTGTTTTCGGGCTCTGGGGGCCCTCCACGGGCCCCGGGACCGTCAGAAAACGACTGAGGATGCAAAGCTCGTCCTGGGGGAAGAGGGCGCTGCCTGGGGAACCACTGCCGCGCCGTTTGTTCTGTCGCGCGGCCTTCCGCCTTGGGGAGGGCACTGCGGTCACCAGGGCAAACGCCGCCTCGGGCGTGGTGGGTTCACCTTGGGTTTGTCGCGGTGTCTGCGTCGTCTCCTTGGGCGCGGGGCGCAGGGCTTGACGTGGGTTTACCGTGGTGTCGGCGTCGTCCGCTTGGGCGCGTCGAGGCCACACGGCGCGGCGACAGATGTCGTTCGTGTTGCGCGGATGTGGTGTGCGTTCTGCACATGTGTGTCAACCGCTTCCACGATCTCCTCGCAACGGCACTATGAGGTGAGGTGAGGCTGCGCGTTCTGGTGGTGTGTATGTGGGAGAAGTGTATATATGAGGCGTTCCAGAAATGGCCTTGCTTTCGAGGATCTCAGGAATTGGCATCTCTTCCGCGTCGGAAGGCGGCGGACGGTCGGCGGAAGTAAACACGAGGCCGCTTCCGCCGGCGGAAGCCAGCGGAAGCTCGGCAGAAGGCGGCGGAAGTAAAAGATGTGCTCCCAAGAGATGGAAACATGTTTGGGTTCAGGGTTTCCGAACTCGCCCATATGTGTTTGTATATTTGTGTACGTATACACAAATGTATATATATATACACATACATCAATCTTCATGTCTGCTTATGTTTCTGTATGCATATGTATATGAATAGAGAGAGAGAGAGAGTGAGAGCTATATATATATATATATATGGAGAGAGAAAGAGAGAGAGAGAGAGAGAGAGAAAAAAAAAACAAAAAACAAATCCTTATTCCTATATTGCTACCTGGCCAGGGACCCCAGACAAGAAAAACGCCCCCCCATAACGAATTTGGCCCACCTTGGGCCTTTCGGGCAGCCCCTCAGACGACCTGGGAGGACGTCACGAGAGCCCGAAGACGACCCCTGAGGGCCCCCGACGTTCTGGCGTGCTCCCGAAACGACCCCAGGGAGCCCCAATACGGTCGACGACGACCCCAAAGGAGCCGTCATACCCCCAAAGATCATTCCAAACATCCCAAGAGGCCTCCAAGAGCACTCCCAAGGCAAAATTAATTGATATTCCTTTGGTTTGTCCGGATTTTGGGGTTCTCCCCTGTTCGGCTTTCCGACGCTCCAAGACGGCTCACGAGGCCCCCAAGATCGCCCTAAGATGGTCCGACAGACCTCCCAATGGGCCCCAGACCCGCCCAAGAGGCCCTGAAGAGGCCCCAAGAGGCCCCCAGGAAGCCCCAAGAGGTCCCCAAGAGTCCCAAAAGATCCCGCAAGGACCCCACAGAAGTTCTCCTAAGAGGACCCCGAGAGGCAACATTCACTGATTTTCCGTTGGTGCCCAAAACGGGCCAGGAGCCCGAACATGACCCCAGGACAGCCCAATAGAGCCAATACGCACCCCAAGACGGGCCCAAGCCATAACGGGATTTCACCAAGTTGCACAGAGTCCCTTAGGCTCCGGGTGGCTCCAATAAGGTCCACGTGATATTAACATTCTGAACGCGAGGCCTCCCAAGAGAGAACGGCGGCGCAAAACAATTTCAGCGTCGAAATAAGTGGCCCCCGTGGCGACACGGTCCCGAGGACCTCCAAGGCCCTCACATGTGTTTTTTCTCATAGTCCCAAAGACACGATCATTGGTAAGCCCAAGTCGCCGTTCCACATTCTGCCGTGTCCTCCATACCGTCTCCTACCCAAGTCTTTCGGCACTCGCGAGCCCTTCACTGCGCTTCCTGCCTCCCTCCCCCTCTGGCCACGGCCGCGTACATGATATAGTATATAGGCATGTGTGTACACGTAGTTCTTCCCAAGCAGACATGATACACATGTTGGCGCCAACATGGACGTATCGACATATATATATATATATATGTATATATATATGTTCAATGTAGAAGAGCCTCGATATACACATATATATATATATATATACACGTGTATCAAGTTGAAAGAGAAAAACATGTACGTGCATCACTATATCCGCAACCGTATATATATACGCACTCACACACACCTACATGTCTATAGATGTAAGGCGTGCATGCACGTTCGCAATTATGACATGTATGCACATTTTCGCGCGAGCATGTGCACGCGCACGCACGCCGCCCGCGTGCGAAACTCGAAGGACCAAGGTGCATGGCTCGAAGCGCCACTGCAGTCTTGTGTATTTATATATATATGTGTATGTATGTGTGTCTAATGTGCGTATTTGTGTTAGAAAGAATCCTCGGCGGCGAAATCCGAGCCCTGCCCTTCGGCGGGCGGGCCCTTTTGGAGGCCACTCTGCGGCGGGTGTGGCCGTCGCCCCCGCGCCTGCCCCGCGCGCCCGCCTCCTGCTCTCGGGGGGGTTCGGTGTGCTCGAGGCCTTGGATGTGTTTTTGGAATGTTCGAGGCCTTGGATGTGTTTTTTGAGGCCTTCAAGACGGCAGGTGTTTCAGTATTTTCGTCCGCTGGGGGCCCTTGCCGGGCCCCGGGACCATCGAGAAACAACTCAGGACGGAAAGCCCGTCTTGGGGAGAGGGTCGAGACTTCTTGGGACCGCGTGTACGATCGAAATGAGTATGGAAGGAATGTGTACGATGCCCGACAGCAGTTCTTGTCCATTTTGAATCCGATTCGCTGTCCGCACCCGCCGCGGACGTTGCTCTCTGAAGATAAAAATCCGCCTGCCCAACAGCGGCCGCTGTCAGTTTTGGACAACATTTCTCGTTGGACATTGTGCCCAGATTTCCGTGCCAATTTCGAGCGTCCAAGATCGATTTCAGAGTTGATGTGTTCCCACAGTTATTCGCATCGTACACGTTCGACCTTCAAATCTTCAACGCATGTTTTAGATGCACGGCGAACGACTGAGCTTTGGGGTCAACCAATTCTGTAGTCGACCTCCTACTCGTCCTGGCCCCTCGACGATCAACGATTCAGGCAACTCCATAGGCGGCGCGGGTAGGGTTCCGTGTCCGTCGAACACGTGAGCGACGCAAACTCAAACGGGGTCGTCTTCAACGACATTGGCGCGTAAGCGCCCTCGTTTCCAATGTGGCGTGCCGTGTTGGCCGGCCGCGTGAGCCGCCGCGTACGTCGATACGGTCAGGAACTTTGGCGTAGCGTGTCGCGCCGCTGGTTTTGGCCCGCTGCGCTTCGGCGCGGCGTCCCCGTCCCGAGCCTTCCGAGCCTCCCGTCCTGCGGAGCGGAGCGATACGCTATCCGCTTGCAGGGCATAGCGTGTCTCCAGGGCCGCCGCGGCGACACGCTAACCGCACCATCGCCGATCAACGATTCAGGCCACTCGACGGGTGGCGGGGGTAGGGTTCGGAATTCGTCGAACACGTGGCGAGATCAGAACCTTACCCCGCCTCCCATCGATTCAGGAGAATCGATGGTTGTTGGGGGTCGGGTTCGGATGTCGCCACCTAACAACCACGGGTTCGGGTTCGGACCTCCAGAACATCCAGGTCCTTCCAAGCTGGAGCTGCTCCTTGTTTATGTGTCGTGACTGCACCAGCGAGATGGGAGTGCCTCCAGACGGCCTTCGGGCTGCGCTAGACAGGCCTCCAACCACCCAAGGGGCCTCCCGACGGCCTATAACGGTTCCGAGACATTCACCAATCGGCTACTCCTTTGCTGGGATCCGCGTCAGAACCTTCCGCTGGGGAAGGGCTCTGCCAAAGCCGCCAGGAGTCAGCGGAGGAAGAGCCTGAGATCCTGACGTTGCGATGTTGCACACCTTGCGAGATCGCTCGGCTTCGGGCGGGACCATCACAGACCGGTCGGGGCTCGACACATGCCGCAGAAAGATTGGGTACAGGGCTCTGGTCGTGATTCTTCGAGATGTTGTAGTTGTTGTTCGCGTCGTCGGGTCCCAGGGAAGATCCCGATGCCGCTGCTCGTCCTGGAGAGCCCTCGTCGTCACGGCTGCACTCCCCCCTCGGAGCGTCTTGCCAGAACGCACCCTTGGAGAGGCCCAGCGAGTATCCAGCGGTATCATTACCTCTGTGCTCCCCCGTGGGAGCAGACGAGTCCCGAGGGGAACGGGCCCAGAGGTTTCTCACTGTTCTGGGTGCCCTCGCCCCCCCCCCCCCCGGGGACCTCAGGTCGCAGGTGCTGCCGAAGTCGCCTTCGAGCAAGCGGGGCTTGAGGGAAGCGGGTCTTGAGGTTCTCGACTGCCTCTGGCTTCCCTGAGCGACTCCCTGAACCCGCTTCTTGAACCTGCTTCTTGGCTTGTTTTGTTGACTGCTTCTGGCCTCCCTGAACGACTCTCGGGCCGGACGAAAGGGGGGGATTGGGAAAGGGGGGGTTACGAAATCTGCTGCATGCAGCTGGTTTCGGCCCCACCGAGGGGCCCATTCCTCGATACATGGCCGCCTCCAGCGCTGGGAGACGTCGGGAAAATCAGCTACGTGAGCTGATTCTCAAACACCCCCTTTGCTATCCCCCCCTTTCGCCCGGCCCGAGACTCGGGGTGGGTGAACAGCCCGTGCCCAGGAACAGGTCCAGACTGCTGGGGAGACGCGTTGCCACAAAAAAGTCACCGCGTCGGATGTCTGGGAGGTTCCAGGCCTCCCAGGTGGGGTCCGAGCCAGGTGGGGTCGGAGGACCGCGCCGCCTCGCCGATGCGTCGGCGATGCGGCTCGATGTAGGGCCCGATCTGGTTCTCGCCTGCGCCCCCGCTGCCTCGGCGATGCGGCACGACCCTCCGTGTCCCCCTCTGGGAAGCGTCCGGGTGCGCCCCTGACTCAAGAGGCGCCCCCAGGCTGTCTCGCGCGGCCCGTGCGGCCTCCAGGGCACCCTGCACGAGGCCCCGGGGGGCCCCCAGGGGCTCCGGGATGGCGCGCCAGGCCGGGGGCGCCTCGAGAGCCGGGGAAAACCTTGTGGCAGACCCAGAATGGAAGGTCGACGAGCTGCGGCACGCCGCGTCGCAGCAGGCCCACAGGAGCGGTGCGCGCGAACCGAGGGAGAGAGCACAGCACACACACACACAAACACACACAGACACACACGCACACGCACACGCACACACGCACACACACACACACACACACACACACACACACACACACACAAACACACAAACACACAAACACACACACACACACAGACACACACAGACACACACACACACAAACCCTGGGAGGTCCGCGCGAAGCGTCCCTGGATCGGCGCTGGAGTCCAGCGCCGATCAAAGAAATCCGCGCGGGCCTTCGGAGGCTTCTGCTTGTGCCGTTCCTGTCCCCGCCGGTGAGGCAGGCAGGTCCCGAGGGAGACGGGTCCTGAGCTCTCTCGCCTCTTTAGCCTCCCAGGGCCCTCCACTGGCTCTGAGCCTGTCCACAGAAAACGGCGGTCGGGAGCAGGCGTCGGCCTTGGGGAAAAGAGCGCCAGGATCCATGACCCGTCAACACATCCGACGTCGCGGTCTTTAGTTCACAGCATGGGCTCCTCTGGATGTCTGGCCTCCCTCCCAGGGACGAGTTTTTCATCCCGAGTTGCTCTTTGATCTTTGCTTGTGAACGTGGACTCCCGGAGGACTGGCGACTCCTTCCCCGGGGACCGGTGCTTCCTCCCGAGTTGGGCTCTGATCGCCCAGGGGCCCGGTGAGGGCCCCCAGAGGCCGAAAATTTCGCAGACCCACGGCCGAGAACCCAGGCCCCCAGAGGCCAGGGCCCCCAGAGGCCGAAGAGGCGTGCTCGCGGAGGCTTCGCAGCACGAGGGTGCCATATATGCCAGGGCCCGGCTCCTCCCTGCCAAGGATCGGTGCCCTGGAGGCTCGGCTCGGGGGAGCGGCCCCTCCCGCGCAGCCGGCGCGGGGCGAGGCCGCGGGAGCGGATGCCGCGCCTGCCGGCCTCCCGGGTGCGTCGGGGGAGTTCGTGCCCGTCGCGGTGTTCGACGCCTACAGGGAGGCTGTCGCGAGGGAGCTGCTGGCGCACCAGGAGGCTTACAGGGAGGCGCTGGAGGCCCGCGCGGGCGAGGCTGCGAGGAAGTTCGAGGCGCTCGCGAAGGAGCTCGTCAGCAAGCAGGACGCGCTGCTGGCGGCCAGGGGAGCCGAGGACCTCGCGGACCTCGTCGCGAGGCACATGGGCATGCACAGGGCCGAGGTGCAGAAGGAGATCGCGCTGGTGCGCTCAGAGGCGCACGAAAATCTGTCAAAGGCCTCCGGAAGTGTGGACGCCGATAAGAATTTCGTCTATCCAGCTGCCTACGGCAGGTCCCGCCACCGTGCATGGCTTGTGGGTGTGAAGCCTATTGGATGTTCGTTGGGATCTCGTGGGAAACCTCTCAGGGGCCTGGAGGCAGATTTGAGGCCTCTTGGGGGCCGTTTGGGCGCCTCGATTTGGGCCTCTTAGGGGCCTCTTCGTGGCCTCTTGGGCGCCTCCTCTTGAGGCCTTGGCAGCCCTTGGCGTTCTTCCACGCCTTCCTCCTCCTCCTCCTCCTCCTCCTCCTCCTCCTCCTCCTCCTCCTCCTCCTCCTCCTCCTCCTCCTCCTGCTCAGCGTGCTGCGGGCGCGGCGGCGGACAAGGCCCTTGTGACGACGAACGCCAAGCTCCAGGCCCTCGGCGCCAACGCGACGGAGTCCCTGGGCGCCCTGCGCCGCTCCCTGGACGTGCACCGGGACTCCGTCCGCGGGCAGCTCCTGCGGCTGGAGGCCGCAGCAGGGGGGGGGGCGTGGAGGGCGTCTCCGAAGTCCGAAGGGCTTGGGCGACCCGTCCTCTTCCTCCTCCTCCTCCTTCTCCTCCTCCTCCTCCTCCGTCCTCCTCTCCTCCTCCTCCTCCTTCCTACAACCTCCTCCTCCTCTCCTCCCTCTTCCTCCTCCTCCTAAACCTCCTCCTCCTCCTCCTTCCTCCTCCTCCTCCTTCTCCTCCTCCTCCTCCTCCTCCTCCTCCTCCTCCTCCTCCTCCTCCTCCTCCTCCCCCCTCCCTCCCAGAATGTTCTAGGAACCTTTTTTTTGGTCTGCACGAAATGTTCTTACAGAATTTATGGCCAGGGCTGTCTTGTGTTAGCACATTGGTTTATGGTATAAGAAGATTGTGCTTGTGTTTCGAACATTGTCGGGTCCTAAGAGCATGTCGTGGTGGGCGTAGAGACATGCCGGGACGGCCGGTCCTTGCTCAAGAGTCGATCTAGCCCATGCCCCTCCTCCGTCCCTCTCTCCCTTCCTCCCTCCCCCCCTCTTCGGCAGCGTCCCGAATGCCCAACTCAAGAACATGATGGGGGCCAGGGCGCCTGTACCTCTCGTCCGGTGCGCCGGCCTCCTGCCGGCCCTGGCGGAAGAGTGAGAAATCTTTGGATGAAGAGCTTCTCTGGCCTGCGGGGGGTCGGATACGTGCTCGTGTTTCGCGTGCTTGCTGTCTGGCCGGCAGGTGGACTGCTCGCCCGTGCCCTGCACGGGGCCGCGCAGCCGAGCGGCATGCTCGCGCGGCTCCGTCCGCGCGTTCCTGCCCGGGAGCCGGGCGCGGGAGGGGCAGGGGGGGGAGAGAGAGAGAGAGAGCAGTCGCGCAGCGGGCCCGAAGACGTGGAAGGCCTGCGGCCATCGGCCCGAGGGCATCCCGGATCGAGTCAGGAGGGGAAGAAGCACACAGGCACAATGAATCGTCGATCCCCCAGAAAGAATTGCGAGAATATGGGAAGTGGGGGGGTGGAAGGCAAAGAGCCAGAAGATATAGGAAAATGTGGGGGCTCCTGTTGTTTGTGTCTGTTTATTTGTGTGTGTCCCAGGGCCCCCCAGTGGTGCCCCCCCAGCTGCGCCCAGTGCCTCCTCCGCCCCGACGATTTTATTTTTCGCGACGCACCCCTCCCCCCCAGTGGGACCTCCCCAGCGCCCCCCAGTGGCCCCCAGCGCCCCCCCAGTGGGGCCTCCCCAGCCGCGCCCAGTGCCCCCTCCGCCCCGACGATTTAATTTTTCGCGACGCACCCCTCCCCCCCCCCTGTGGGACCTCCCCAGCGCCCTCCAGTGGTCCCCAGCGCCCCCCAGTGGGGCCTCCCCAGCCGCGCCCAGTGCCCCCTCCGCCCGCGATTTAATTTCGCGACGCGCCCCCCCGGCGCCCCCCAGTGAAACCTCCCCAGCGCCACCCAGTGGTCCCCAGCGCCCCCAGTGGGGCCTCCCCACCGCGCCAAGTGCCTCCTCCGCCCGACGATTTATTTTTCGCGACGCACCCCTCTGCCCTGCCCCCCTCCCCCCCAGTGGGACCTCCCAGCGCCCCCCAGTGGCCCCCGCGCCCCCCAGTGGGGCCTCCCCGCGCCCCAGTGCCCCTCCGCCCCGACGGTTTTATTTTTCGCGACGCACCCCTCCCCCCCGCCCAGTGGCGCACCCCTCCCCCCCCAGTGGGACCTCCCCAGCGCCCCCCAGTGGTCCCCAGCGCCCCCCTGTGGGGCCTCCCCAGCCGCGCTCCGTGCCCCCTCCGCCCCGACGATTTACGGCCCCTGAGAATTTACCCGACAGACTGTGTGCAAAACGCCTGCCGTAGACAAGCGTTCCCAGCACAAGGCGGCAACGCACTTTGCACCGCGAGCCTCCAACAGCTAGTTCACCACAGTAATTTCTCTCGGCCCTCCTTGGACCCTGGAGGCCTCCTCTTGGAACCCTCTGTAGGCTTCTCGGTGTCTGTTGGAGGCTTCCTGGGAACCTGTTAAAGGTCTTCGGGTCCATCTTGCGGGGGGCGCCCCTTGACGTCTCTTCGAGCTCGCCCTCTGAACCTCCTCTTGCGGCCCTGTTTGTTCACTCCTTCTGCGATGTCTGGCCCCCTCTTCCCCCCTCCTCCTCCACCTCCTCCTCCTCCTCCTCCCCCTTCCTTTTTGTGCAAGAGCCATGGCACACGTGCCACTTGTTTGTGTGTGTCCCAGGGCCCCTTCATCAAGAGTGCGCGGCTCGATGTGGCCCTGGGACACTCGTGCCCAGTGCTCCCGAGCACACGACCAGCACGGGTGTCCGCAGCCAGGGAGCGAGGAGGGAGGAGGGTACGCGGGTCGGAGAGGAGACGGTCGAGCTCCTTCCTCGCCTGGGCTGCGAGGCAGGATCGGCCTGCCACGGGGGCTGTGAGCACCAGGCGGGCCCGCGCGGCTCCCTGGCAAGCCTGGGTGGCGGCGGGCGGGCGCTGCTGCACGGGCAGGGGTCAGAGGCCCTCAGCGGGGGGAGGCCCCGAGATCCTGGCGTCCCGGGTTCTTCCCGCCGGGTGGTTTCGTCAGGTTTCGGGCCCAGGGGGGCCTCGCAGATCGATCCGGCTCGCAACATGGCGCAGAAAGTGCGCACGTGCTAGCGGTGTCTCAATTTTGTCCGTGCCGTAAAATCTCAGGGGGGGAAGAGAGAGAGAGAGAGAGAGGAAAAACAAAGAGAGAGAGAGAGAGAGAGGGAGGGAGGGAGAGAAAGAATCCCAGAGTGCTTGGCCGTGCCTGATGAAGAGTCCAGTTGGACTGCATTGCTCACGGAGGAGGGTCCTCTCCAGTGCATGCCGACGCCGACGCCAGCGCAGCACAGCTCCTGCTCGCCCATCTGCGGGGAGGGGGCGGAGGGAGGTCGGTGGTTCAGAGGCGGGGTCCTGAGGCATGGGGCCCCAGGACGAGGTGCCTCGAGCAGTGGAAGCCCCACCTTGGATCACTTCCCATCCTTTGGGCCCCATCCGTGAGGACCGGGGAGCCGGGGGGGGAGCCGGGGGCCCAGGCCCCCGACGTCAGGACTCCCTCCCAACGCCGACCCTCAGAGGGCTCGACCCCTCCTCCTGGGCCGGCGTCCTCCCGAGGCTTTCAGGCCACTCCAGGGGACAAAAATAAGAAGAACAACATATGAAGAAACTATGACATAAGATGATGCAATAAGTAAAACAAAGAAGAAGCAACACATAAGAAGAAAAAGACATGATTTTGCTTTGCCCGAGCTGCAAAACCAAGGGGGACGAGGGGCCCGAGCGCCGCGGCCCGCGAGGCCGCGGCCGCGGAGGGCCTCGCCGCGCACCGGAACCTCTCGGCCGCGCTGGCGGCGCAGGGGGCGGAGGCCGCGGCGGCGTGGGCGGCGCAGCGCGCGGAGGCCGCGGCGGCCCTGGCGGCGCAGCGGGCCGAAGGCGCCCGGAACCTGTCGGCCGTGTCCGCGGCGCTGGCGGCGCAGCGGGCGGAGGCCGCGGCGGCCCTGGGCGCGCAGCGGGCCGAGGGCTTCCAGAACTTGTCGGCGCACCGGGCGGAGGTCGCGGGGGTGCCCTCCTCCGCCTCCTCCTCCTCCTCCTCGTCCTCCACCTCCTCCTCCTCCTCCTCCTCCCCTCCTCCTCCTCATCCTCCCTCTTCCTCTTCCTCCTCCTCCTCCTCCCCACCCCCCACGATTTCTGAGGGGGAGGTGGGGCTCACTTCGTCGGGAACCCCCGAACGGAGTGAGCCCCACCCTCCCCCTGAGAAATCGTGGGGGGCAGGGGCAGGGCTCGCACGTGCCCCCCCTGAGGTCGCGGGGGCCCTGGGCGCGCAGCGGGCGGAGGCCGCCACCCTCGCCGCGGGCGCCCTCGCGGCGGCGCGGGCGGGCGGGGCCGCGGCCGCCGCGGCGCTTGCCGCACAGCGGGCGGAGAGCTCCGCGAACCTCACGAGGTCGGGGGAGGGGAGCCCAGAGATCCGACGCCCCAAACGGTGGGAGCTGGAGGGTTTCCCCGAAGGGCTTAGGCGACCCGTCCTCCTGCCTCCTCCTCCTCCCTCTCCCCCTCCTCCTCCTCCTCCTCCTCCTCCTCCCTCCTCCTTCCTCCTCCTCCTCCTCCTCCTCCTCCTCCTCCTCCTCTCCTCCTCCTCCCCCTCCTCCTCCTCCTCCTCCTCCTCCTCCGCCTCCTCCTGCTCCTCCTCCTCCTCCGCCTCCTCCTCCTCGGGTCGCATACGGCCCCGGGGGAAACCGTGCAGTTGGAGCAGGCGGTTCGGAGCCATTTTCGGCCTCTGGGGGGCCCTCGCCAGGCCTCGGGCGCGTCAACAAGACGAGTCGGGACAGAAAGAAAGCCGGGTGTGGGGAAGTGGTCTGGGCTTTTGGGGGTTACGCACAAAACATCTGAGCAGTCGGATGTCTGGGAATATACCGATGCGGCAGGTTCGTGTCGTGACGGCGACACGGCGGCCCCAGCGCGGGCGTTCAAGGTTCAACGCCGCCAGTGGCCCAGAAGCAATACGGAATGATCTGGCGATCGAGAAGCCGCCGATCCACGTGGCGTCAGGAACCAGCGCCAGGGTCGTCACGACACAAACCTGCGTACCGCTGCTCGTCATGGAGAGTGCTCGTCACCACGGCTGGACTGCCTTCGAAACCTTGGTCAGAGCGTAGCCCTGAAGAGGTCCAGGGAGTGGCGGTGTCGGTGCCTTTTTTATTCCCCCACGAGGGTCCTGGTGGCCCTGCGGGCCCACGAGTCGGCCAGCTCGCCCTCGGGGGCGCGGAGGTCTGAGGGCGGCAACCGCCCACCTCACTGCACCGAGCCTGGTCGGACCGATCTTGGGCCCAGGATCCGTGCACTTGAACATGCCTCCTGGCCAAGCCAGGAGGGCGTAAGCACCAGTCCAGGGCTCAGGGTGGGCCTGGCCTGCATCTGCGTAGGCGTATACCGCCGCAAGCTTGCTGGGCTGTGCCCGACAAGCTGCGCATCCTGCGATGCGCAACTTTCCGGGCACCCTGGCATCCCTGCATCCTTGCCTCTCCTGCCCGTCCTGGGCCACGCTCCATGGGCCGCGCAGCGCCAGGGAGGGCCTCGGCCTGGGCACTCTCACCGCGCATCTTTGCTGGCTGCAGCTGGCGCCCTCCATGCGAAGGAGCGGGGAGCTGTGCACGACCAGCCGGGCCTCGGGCGACGGGGGCGCCGCCTCGGCGGCCGCGCCCGCGGACGCCAGGGACGCCGCCAGGGCGGCGGCGCCCCCCACGGCCGCCCGCGACGGCGCCGCGGCGCCCCCGCGCGGCGGAGGCGGCGCCGCCAGCCAGGGGCGGCCTCAGCCTGCCGATCCGACTTCGGCCCCCGCTGCGCCAGAGGTCGGGTGACGAAGTCTACGC